>CM031241.1:589654899-590144899 GCA_018340775.1 Taxus wallichiana var. yunnanensis | reverse complement strand
AGATTTGAAAAAAGCCTACACCAACACTAATCTTGCACTTGGATCCATCAAAACACATATCCCGTAGGCCTTCCAAGTTTTCATTCTCTTTTAACAAGTTGGGAGTATGATTGTTTTCATCTTGAATACAATATGTGCCCAAATCATTCTCGTCAAATGTATCACATGGTCAAATTTCCATCTCTCTTGAGCTCATCATTCAAATGTTCATTGAAAACTTTCTCTCTAGGTTTATGGGGTTCAAGATCAATTTCATTCAATTTCAGGATGTGGCACAATTTACTTCAAGGGATTTGGATCATAAGTATCAACCTAGAAATTATGGATAGGCTCATCTCTAATGGTTATTATAGTGCTATATATAGTTTTTAGATGCATGTGAGACCAATAAGAGGATAAATACCACTCAAATTTGGCACTAAAGTCTCTAGACAAAAATATGGAAAAAATAGGGGAAGGTCATTAAATAAAATGGTTTTGGGAATTGTAATGTTAGGGTAGGCATGAAATCTTATATTTAGGCCTCTTATGACTCCCACTACTTTCAAAAAATGCCACAAAGTTGGAAAACTCATTTATTAACATGAGTATATTCTAATCCTAGAGTGTCAAGTTTCTACAATTCCCTTAGTCATTACTGGCATAGCACCATAATCAATCATGCAATTATGAACTAGATGATTTTCAATAACTAATGACATATAAAATGGAGGAGGTTTTGGAACACAACTTACTTAGGTGCTTTAGATTGGTAAATGATGATTGGTACTGAATTCACCTCCTTTTGAGACTTTGGGGATGATGTGAAACACCTCATTTCCTCTTAAAGTTATTTTATCTAACTAGGTAATGCTAGAGAATTCCACATAGAGAAATTAAAATTTATTTTCTTCATTTTCTTTATAACGTTCAATTGTGAATGTACTAGCTTGTGTAAATTGTATGCAATTCAATACTTTTTGTCTTTTCATCACAGATGGTACAACCTCTTGAAATGGGCCATTCATTTTATATGGTTAGTGTTTTTGGAATTTTCTTTGGAACAGAGGGTTATCCCTTTTTTATGCTCCGTGGACTTTGAGTTTTCTTGTATTGAAATCCAAGAGTCACTTCTTTTCCCCGGTGTTATAATTTGATTGTGTTTGTAATTTATGAGGATTCTTTTCATTTTAATTCGTTGCAAAAAATTCTCCCTCTAGCCAATAGACTAAACTATCTTCAATAACTATTGTAGATGACTGAGATGGCTTTAGGGATTTATTTAATTAATCCAAAGAACTTGGTTATGTCACCACTTGGCCTAAGGCTCCATTATGAAAAGTGTTGGATTCATGGGGTTATGTATAGGGATAACGACATCTCATGTCCTTATCTAGATTATTTTTTCTCTATTTGAATTTGTAATGGCAAGATGTTATTTCTAATGCTAAGAAGGGACACTTTTTCCATGAATTTGACCTCTCTTTTTCTCATAAGTGTGGTTGTAGGGATGAAAGGTTCTAGAATAAGGTTGATCTTGTTGTCTCTTCACGAAAATCATGTCATTATTCATATTTCTAAGTAGATTGTTTACCTCATCCAATTCATTATAGAAGTATTGGGTATAATAGAAAGTGACACACTAGTTAAATTATAAGGGGTTTAGGATGACATTTAGCAGAGGGGTGTAAACTCATGAAACAAAATCATACAGTTCTTGGGGATAATTTTCCTTCTTATATCATACTATTCTCAACTAAAATAAAATTATCATAATGATTGATGAGGAATGCTCCACCCATGGATTGTATCACATGACTGTTATATCATAATTTTGAGCTCTTAGGAAGTATAGGAAATAAGTATAATATGAAGGCCTTACCAAGAGTGGAATTATATCCCATGTTATTTGAAATATACAGAAGTTTAAATTAGATAATGCATTTGTTGGTTCCTATTTATGGTAAATAACCTCATGTAGTGACAAGTTGTTACTCTTGTCATGAAATTTCATTTCCAAATTCATCCCAGGAATGTATGGAGTTAGGTGGGAGGTTTCTATATTAGGTGAGGGCCTTGCCTTTGAGGGAAGAGGCCAGTTATATAATAGTAACCTCAATATGTGTAACATGATGGAAAAAACATATATTAGCATCATCTTTGATATGATCAATGTGATTGGCCTAATTTTCAATAGCAAAAATATGGAAGACTCTTGAGATATGATGTTGCGATGTCATTCCACACATTTAATAATAAAGGACCACCGATATTGAAGGTAGGAAAGGAATAATTCCTTTGATGAGCCATAAAGAAAAGGGTTGTAAGTTTATATGAAGGATATGAGCAGAAATACTAGGTGGGGAGTGGATCTATCTTGGTAGTGAAGGTGAGATACCTCAAAAAATTTTGAGATCAACTCTTATACTTTTTTAGGCAAGAATTACAAGAATTCAAAGAAATGACATTCAACAACACTTCTCCTTGTGGAAAAATTTCTCATGTGCTTACAAGACAACCAGAAATTGAAAATTAGAATATAATAGAGTCACTAGGTTCTTGAAAACTAGAAAAAATAAGAACACAAAAATTCTTAGTTATAATTATACAAATAATGTGTTTTTGCACCTAAAATTTTGGAAACATATCAACAAGAACATAATAATTCCACCAAATGTGCCGAAATTGTTGGTTGTTGAAAATGTGTACCTTATGAGCATCAAATGAGTATTGATGTCTCAACAAAAATGTGAATATCCCTAAGGTGTGGGAACTTATATCCTTAGGAAAAACCTCTAGAGAAAATTGATTTACTACCCAAATTACTTTATCTACAATCATAGCATACACTACAATTACAAGATAAAATGGGAGAAGAAAGATAAAAATAAATAGGAATGGTGATGCACTAGAGAAATAAGGGGTCACTCTCCATTAAAACACCTTGATACAAGAGGAAAGAGGAAAAAAATAATGTGAAAGGGAAGATCAAGGCCAAAATTAAATTTTCATTTAAATTATATTCTCCCTTCATCCATTAATGACACGATGAAATCAAACTATTGAAACATGACCCACACACATTATAGAGTAATAGAATAGAAATATGAGAAAGTTATAACACAAGTAAAATGGAATACATGAGCCACGGTAAACATGAATCAATGTTGGAAAGATGAAAAATTCTACAACCATGAAAAATTCAACTGGATGCATTACACGATATTAAAAATAGAGGTTTGAACACTCAAACTACTTAGAAAGCTAAATGGGAAAAGTAACTTTAAATTAAAGGAGATGATCCCTATACAATGAGATCATACCAATATTTATAGCAAAGAGAAGAGAAAAAAATGGGGAATAAGAGAATATGCTGGAATATTTCACCATTCTCATACTTCTCTCTTGAAAGAACAATGCTAATTTAAAATATCCACTCTAATAGCCTCAAATCATATCTTGGGGATTTGCACAACTGTAGAGAACATGCATGATTACAAATGAACCCCCACTAATTTCCATGTTTTGATTCATATAAGGAGAATGGAATATGAAACTTATGATTTCCCATTACTCTCAAAGCATGGAGGATAACATCTCAAAACAAATCCCAAGTTGAAGTACTCCTCAAGAGATTTACAAAGAGCCCAATGTTTCTGATTTGGTGGTCCCGATCAAGAGATATGGCCAAAAATAAATGGCTCAATTCGTTATATATAGGTTAAATCCACGAGGTCACCAAATTTAACCTAAGATTGCAGACCGCCATGTGTCTCCTTCTCATTGGTTATTGATTTATTTCCGATATAATTAATGTATCTTAGCAAAAATACAAGTTGTAGCTAGAAGGATAATACATACCTCATATCAATTTTACATTTGATAATTCAACCTTTAAAGATAAAAGAAGAGAAAATAAGAAAAATATCCTCTAATAGAAACTACGAATAACCTAAATAACTTTCTAAACATATATACACTTTTAATCAAGAGATGCACCATTTTCTCCCACCATTTCCATGTTCTCATACATTTTAGCACCTGATCTTCTATAATTGTTCCACATGTCAAGTCATGATTAGCTATGAGATCATGTGGATTCACTTCGAGAGAGATTCTATTGATTCTTTACAATAGAATCATGACATTCCTCTTGTTTCTACTTCAGAACTTCAAGAGTTGCTTCTTCAAGAGCTTCTAGTGATTCTTTATAGCATTATCATATATGTATTTTGTATTCACCTCATTGGTACAAATACCTATTATAAATTTCTTCTTTGATTATATATTTCCACATTGTAGATTTATATGACACCAATGAGGAAATTTTCCTCTTTTTCAGGACATTTTCCATCATTTTTATCTCATAAGATTCCAAATTTGCTTCGTGAGGGCTTCCGATGATTCTCTACAACATGACATTTCTCCATCACTTATTGTTTCTTCCTTGATGTCTTCCCATGATTATCTATAGTAGAGCATTTATCCACTACATGTTGTTTCATTAGAGTTTAGAGTTGCTTCCTTGAGAGATTCTAATGATTTTATACAATAGGATTCTCCATATCTACAGGGATCCACTTTATTGAGAGGTATTCTTACCAAAAATATCATATCTATTCGTGAATCTAGCCTTTTAGATCTTGATGACACTATTGAAAATATTTGTCCTCTCTTTTTTTCAACTTCGATAGATTTGTTTCTTCTACCTCTCTAGATGTATTTTCTCCACCATTGCATGCTTATATGGTGATACCACATCCACTTCCTACTTGGTTTTTGGTTCAGCTATCATATCCATGTTGGGAATCCTCGTGATTCCTATTTATTACCTAATTTTATTCATCAACACTTGTCACAATTGAGCATTGGATTTGTTGAGAAGCATATGGATATATTCTTCATTTCCTCTACCTTCGATCCACAATATTTTAGTGCGGATTGGCAATTCCTTATTGAGATGCAAGTATTCATTGATTCCTTTACTAGTAGTAAGATTCTTTATCTACATGATCTTTTGGGAGTTCATGAGGCTTCATCTTCTAGGCAGGCGAGTTGGATGGTCTCTCTCTCTCTCCATGTTATTCTAGGAGGCTTGTCTACTAAGAGATATTTTCTATACACTTCTCTTATCTCTCTTTTGGGAGGAATTTTTCCCATATGGTTTCTCCTTTTTCTCCACTTTATGAGGATTTTTATATGTTCTTGGGTACCTCATTAGGCCTTATTTCTAGGACCGATTTATTTTACCCACCTAATCTACACTTAAGGGGGTGTTAGTGTAGAATATTTAATTCCATTGCATGGTTTTTTCCTACACATGTATTTAGCTTTCTTATGTCTTAGTAGGATATATGGGTGTTACGCTTATCTATGTTTACAACGGTTACACTTCCCAACTTCCTATTTATATACATTTTGTAAAGCTATTTTCTCATGCATTCAATATAAAAGCAATAAAAAGGATCATGTTTGGTTCCTCTCTCTCTTACTGAACTTTAGTCTTTTTGTGCATTCACATTTTATCAATGCTCGATCTTGGCCCACACTCTCACATATTTAACTTAGTAGGTGCAATTGTTGCTAATAATAGTTAGAAGTGGCTTCATTTGATATTCCTAATTATTATGGATGGTGTAGAAGCTTCACTTAGTAGGCCCAATTGTTGTGGTTTTAGTTTTTACTCTACCCACATATACAACACCACGGAAAATCATGTGTATGTGTTAGATGAATATTTCCCTTTTTCATTTACTCTACCATCACATTCCACACTAGAGGAAATCAGGTGCACACATGTCATGGTTTTACATTTTTTATTTTATGGTATTTACTAATTTTATATTAGCATTTTTAAGACATGTTAGTTCATGTAGCATGCATATTCACAAGTATGGCTATATACATGAAGTGGAAAGGAACACACACATTCCAATCTCAAATGATATTTGGCATTATAGGAGGTTTGTGATTCATTTATATTTTAATCTAGTAATTTTCAATAACTATATCAAATGGGGAAAATGTAGCTATCTAAATATGGACCTATCAAATTTTGAAATTACTCATAACATTTACTTTATTCCCTAACTCATTCTATAATTAATTAAATATTTCCTACACTTTCCTTCATAAATAAACACTAGTGGCCACTATGTCACACTTTTTATCCATCATTGATTATTAAAACCACATTCTCATAATTAAAGACACAACTTAAAACATCGACCACCTTCTCCCATGGACGGATTGCATTATGCATTGTTCTTGTGGGAACAAGACCATGTAAAATAAATTTTCTTGGATGAATTCATAAAAACCTGACAAATTCATATTAAATACACTTAATGGTCACATTTTTAAATCCACAAGTTACCCTAGTTTATTATGTGTCATTTGAGTGTGGAATCTTGTCACAAAAATCACTTATATAAGCACATTCATCTAAACCATTCAAAGGGTCTCATGTCTCACATTTTTGGTTCTCTAGGAGATAAGAAAAAGCGCCTAATTATAAAATAAATATTTAAGCATATTCATCTACCTCTAACTCCATACACATCATTGAAATTTTTCCTAGGTCTTTTGAAAAATATGACACAAAAAAATATTATTATCGAGCACTTGAGGTCCTAATAGGATATTTATTTCCAAAAACATTTGAATATACACCCATATACATTTAATGGGTGGGGAATTATGAGGTTTTGATTCCTTTTGTAGTATTACTACATAGGATTTTGACGGCTACACCCCAAATCAAACTAACCGATTTTTAGGTCCCAAGAAAAGAAGAAGAAGAAAATCCTTAATTATCTACATGAAGGACAATCATACAAATTCAAAAACCAAAAAAGGAGCCATAAACACATAAGAACACACTTCCATAATCCATATTTAGCCACAATTAGGACAGGATGAATCCATCCAAAGAAAAAAAAGTCACATGTTTTCCCAAGACAATAGAATTCATCTAGATTGTAAAAAACACTCCCAAAATTTTAAGTCACGTTAAAAATGTCTACACATCCTCCTTCCACAACTTTAGAACACATCAACTCATCTCAATCTAAAATTGGTGCAATCCTCTCTATAATATAATTCTACATTCTTATTTATCTCATTTATGTTATTGGAATTGATTGAATTCACATAAATATGATTTAGGATTTTTATGGTTTATATATGTTAACCTAATATTTTTAATATGCACACAATTCTTTAGTACCCTATCTATATTAAATCTAATTTTGGTGTTACATAATCCCAATGGCACATATATACATCATTATCCTTCTTCAAATGGTTTTATTGCTCCCAATTTTGTGTAATATGATAGAAAAGGATACACTTCTCAACATGTTAGATTGTTTCATACTTTTTGTTTAAATATTTCTCATAATGATAATTTTTTAACTAATTTATTTAGAAGAAACTTGAGGGACTATGAACTTGATTGGTTTTATTCCTTGGCATATGGGTCCATATATTTAGTTATATTTGTATTTTATTAATTATTGTTTCTATAAACCTTTAATGTGTTGAATTATCTCAACTTAGTCGTATCCACGAGTACATTAGTGACCATGTTTAGGTTCAAGAACGTGATCAATAATATGACATATCAACCACTAGATAGTGAGATTTAACACACACACACACACACACACACACACACACACACACACATATGTATATATATGTGTGTGTGTGTGTGTGTGTGTGTGTGTGTGTGTGTGTGTGTGTGTGTGTACATGTGTGTGTGTGTGTGTGTGTATATACATATATATATGTATGTATGTATATATATATATATATATATATATATATATGTATATATATATATATACATACATATATATATATATATATATATATATATATATATATATATATATATATATATATATATATATATATACATATATATATATATATATATGTATGTATGTATGTATATATATATACATACATACATACATACATACATATATATATATATATATATGTATATATATGTATGTATATATACATATGTGTATATATACATACATACATACATACATATATATATATATATATATATATATGTATGTATGTATGTATGTATGTATGTATGTATGTATGTATGTACATAGGTATGTATGTATATGTGTGTGTGTGTATGTACATATGTACATATGTACATATATATATATATATATATATATATATATATATATATATTATATATGACGATGCATGACGATTCTGGGGCCTCTCCCGTCTCGATAAAACTATATTGGCGATCAAGAAGGGTAAGAGTTTTCTATGTCATCTCGAAGTGAGGGTGATAGTTCATGGTTTAAAGTAGGCGAGTTATAATGGCTTCAAGAGTTGCGACACGACACTTTATTGTTTTCAGAATGAGTTAGATCTTTATTCCAACTCATTTGAAAATTGATATTTCTTCTAGAATCCTTTCCTTAGCTCTCTCCAGAGAAGTGTTGGTGGTAGGGTGTGTTAAGGGTTTAGTGGTGTAGCTTGCGGCATACCCCTGTAAAAACTTAAAACTTGGTGTTACAAACGTACGGTGTAACTAATCAAGCCAAAAATATTAATGTTGTTAACACTTCAAGTGCAAACAATTTCAATAACAATGTGAACAGATATCAATGATGGAATTTCGTAAAGAACTACCCTATCTTCCATTGCCCAAATGAGAGTTTGACTTCAAAATATAAATCAAACTAGGAACTAATTCCAAGGCACCTTATCGAATGACTACCATTGAACCGGGTAGAGCGCCTCGGGAAGATTCATTGTTCACAAGCATTCTATTGCCAAAATCCCTCTACCAAACATTGGGTTGTATAGGCAATCCTTGCTTGAGAGTATCTTGAAGTAAAGAAACTACTCCAGAACTACTAGACTAAGGGTGATACATCCGAGCACTTCACCATGTGGTTCGCCTATTGTAGATCTAAAGAGGACGTGACTAGAGTAGATCCGAAAACTAGTAGGAAAGGAGTACATGGGCGTAGAGGGAGTTGTTGAATAAGACATTGTTTAGGAGCGTCGTCTTGTGGAATTATTGTTCTTGTTAGGGATAGGAAGTCTAATTTACTCCACCGCATCAAGATGAGACATCATACATGCGGTAGGTCATCAAGATGAGACATCATACATGCGGTAGGTCTTGTTGGAATATTTCAAGAATATCCAAGGGAAACACACCTCAAGGCGGTCAAGAGAATTCTAAGATATCTCATGGGAACACTTGAGTATGGAATGTCGTTTCCTAAACGCATGGCTCCAATAAATCCAAGTACACGATTGGGCATGATTTGGTCCTTTGGATGTGCCCATGGTTCTAATTCAAATCCAAGAATGGAGTATTCTTGCTGACCTTCCCGGGTGAATGATGTGAGAGGGATGATGAAATCCTCTTGCTCTTTTCCTTCTCTATGACAGGTGGCTTTTGGAAGATCAAAGTTGAAAGATGAAATTGATCAAATTATCAAGTCATGCATTATTGAGCCCATTGAGGAATTAGAATGGATAACCCCTTGTGCCCCATTTAACATTACACACACCTCCTTTTATTTAAAAACACTCCCACCTAAAAACCGCATCACTTAAGTGATGTAGGGTTCATCCTACACCCTTGGATCTAATCTATCTAAGCCACTAGATCTAATAGATTGATTTCCTCCACTGGTTGGGAATTTTCCCTCAAATGTGCCTTAATAGTGGGAATGAGATCACATTGGGGCCATATTGGACCTCCCAGATAGACTATATAGGGCTCTTTCTTCTAGCCAATAACCTTGAGTGTTTGAGAAGTACTAATACCCGACAATGCATTATATTCCTTTGACATCCTAAGAGATCATCCCAAAGCATTACCATTCTCGAGTGCGGGTTCGGTGATTCATGCCACGTCGAATGAGCAAGATATATATATATATATATTGAAATGTACAATATTTTATTTTAACCTTAACACTTGGTTTATTTTGAATTTTTACACTAATTGGAGCATTGACATCATACTTAAGAATATTGTCCTTCAAAGATAAACTTGAAGATTTAATTGCATGTTAAAGTTCATTAAATGATGGATAAATCTCAAATCTACTTTATCTTGATAAAGTAGATTTGATATTTATCCATCATTTAATGAACTTTAACATGCAATTAAATCCTTCAAGTTGATCTTTTCAAGGACAATATTCTTAAGTATGATGTCAATGCTCCAATTAGTGTAAAAATTCAAAATAAACCAAGTGTTAAGGTTAAAATAAAATATTGTACATTTCAACATAATAATTATACAATAAAATGGTCCATGCTAGAGAGAAACCACTTACGAAGCATGTTTTACCTCAAAGTGAGTGAAGGGAATGTACAATATTGAATTTAAATCTTAAAAATGTCTTGAATAAGTTACTTGAATACCACGTTATTACTTTACCACCAACAAAGGGATTCGGTACTTCAAGACCATTTCCCATATAGTTGTATTCTAATTTTGTTTACCTTATAGTGAAATGAAATTCTAAAAATATATTAATTAAATTGAATCACATGATTGAAGATATAATTGACAATAGTTGCACTCAAGTGGATAATATACATAGTAGTGAAAGTGAAACATTAGAAACATTTGTTGGTAAGGAGAAATCAATTGATAGTAGTAATACTAGCAATTGTATGTGTACAATGCAATGTGAACACCGAACAATATATGTTATTTGATTTAGAGGGATAGTTATTACTTTTGTAATTGATGTTGATAAGGGGTGTGATTGATTTTGTAAGTGTAGAAATATAGATGAAGCATTACATTTAAAGGTTCTATCTCTACATTTCAAATTTGTTACAAATTCGTACATATACATTTGTAAATCTTATATCATGAGTGGTAGCATTTTGCGGACTATTTTATTTGAACTAAACATGAATAGATTTGATACATTTGATACCGCTTTGAATAGTTAATTACTTTTGTAGTTGATGTGGATTATAATTATTTTGAGAAAATTATGTTAGTAATGCATCGGTTGTTTGGTTAGTTTTTGTTGAAAAAATTATTTTTATAACTAATAAAGACAGACTCAAACTTAAAATTATAAAATAAAAACCTTAAACTAAACTCATGATCTATTAAAAATATATATAAAACAAACTTTAGAAAACAAATAAAATCTAGAATTTAAAACTTAAAAAAAAAAAAAATTAAAACATAAAACAACTCAAATAAAGTAGAACCATGAATTTAAAAACTATACCACCTAAAACATGACAAATACAAGTCCACCTCGGCGGATGGCTACCCTTTTGTCTGAGACTCGGAAGTTGGAACCACAAAAACGATGAGGGTATAGAAAGAAAGAAAGAAAACTTTTAACGTCCACGAGGGTATAAGCACTCATCGAGGTATATCCAATCAAACCGAAACCATACAATCAAACCAGAAGGAAATGAACAGCGACATGAAACATGAAACGACAGCATAAGGGAAAAAAACATGACAAAAAAACAAGAGCCGCTCGCACTATGAATGGCGTAAATATATCTTACTATGCATTATGCAGTTTATATTGTCTTCACGGATCTCACAAACAGTTAAATTAAATGCATACTTAAACCGAGTAAATAAAATAGAAACATTTTCATCTTCATCGCCTGCAATATAAAACTCTCCCTATTCAGAGCCCACTTTAAATGTAGAGGAAACGAAAAACAATCGGATTACACTATGGATTGTTTGAGAGAGATTTGCAACATAATGGCACCGAATGGCCAAATAGCGGGCACTGAAATTGGCTAGATATTTAGCAGATGCCCTCTGCCACGCTACTTTAGCTCTGGACCTTCTGTTAAGGTTACTAATTCTCTGGAAAAAATAATACTATTTCCGAGAAAAATGAAAAACATTCCAGCATGAGACTCAGGCGTGAGGATTTTGGCATGAGGAGTAAAAAAGCTCAGAAAACAAAAGCTTAAGCTTACTAGGTGAAACCTAATAAAAAATAATTGATGCATTGAAGGCCAAACCATTAAAACCAACAAACCCTACAGGTAATAAAGACAACCCTAATTGCAACCCCAAATTGATATGCCATAAGCTCCTGCAAAACACCGTCGTTGCATACACAATTCCATTTTCTACCTAAAACAAAGATTCTTCTCGACAATTTCTGGAAAAGATTCGGAGGGAAAGTCTTTAATCCAAAAATATTCCCATAGGCTGTGGATAAATCCATGTACATTAATATGTTGTGATGTATGCAAAACAAAAATACCCCAAATCTAAACACAGGAAAAAATGAAAATGGATGGTCGTTAAACCGTCAAATTTACTATAGGCGCAGAAACGTCCGGAAGGGCCTTTCCCATAGGGGAACTCCTTCGGCGTAAGTAATATGATAAACAAATCAAAGTACTTGATTATGTATGTATTGACCAAGAAACATTGACTTGACAATTTTATTGGCACAATTTACTATATCAAGAAGAATAAAATATCTATCCATCATGTTTTGTTGAAGAGGATATGTCACATGATATTTCATGTGATGGACCATTATCTATATGATAATTTATAGAATAAAAAGAAACAATGACATAATAATTGAAAAAGGATCACACTTGAATATATATATACTAAGCAATTTATTCATAGTCGCGGACTTGTCTTGGATGTTTTAGCCTATACTTATAGGATTATTATAGAGTACAATCATATTAGAAAGGAATCTCTTTTTTTTGTTATATTTTATGGGAAAAGTCCTTCTCGGATGTTTATGCTCTTGTGTTAAATTTGACGGTTTGATGGCCGGCTAGATGTTTGTGCTTTTTTTTGCCTATTTTTAATGTCCACTGGCTGGTCCCGAGACAATATATCGAGGCATTTTGGAGGCAAAGCCCGATCCGATGCAAAGAATATCGCCTACGCAATCACAAAACGCGCTTAATAACTTCTTGGCTCTTCTTCCCGAGCACTCCGTTGAGATGCTCTCTCGCGTCGATCACCCCTCCGAACAACACGAACTAGCAGATGATCAATGGAAGCTTATTTTGTCCCGATTTTTAAAAAGGATTCAATCAATTCCAGAAAACCCAAATGAAATTTTTGGGTTATCAAGACCACCCAATTGACATTTTCGACAGTGAAGAGCACCCAAATGAAATTTTAGGTGAAGAAACCACAAATCTTGTGTTTTTATTTGTGATGAATACTTTGGCCTAGGTACGAACCCCACATCCAAGAGCCTAGAAACTATGCAGCCTTCTCACGTCTCTCGCATACATCGAATGGTTTCACCTAAGTCGAAATGGATAAATTTAGGGCCTAATAGTTACTAGTGGGCATTTCTTTTCATTTTCCACCCCATAAATATTGAAGCAATTCGAGAAGATTTAAAAATGAATATTTGTCTCACTTTTTTACAAAATGACATGCCGAGAAGCACTCTTTTAAACAAAGAAGAGTTTTTAATGTCTACGGATAGTCCAAATATAATCCGTGGAAGTGCAAGACGTATTGCTATGTACAGTGTTTCGGGTATCACTTAATCAATTTGATCAATTTATGTGATTTGATCTGGAGGTTGTGTTACGAAAAATTGATGATTTTACCGCCTCAACTCATCCCATTCAACTAAATTTGTAATGTATTTATGATTAGCAATTGCACATGAGTTGCAAATTACCCTGGAGAGGATAACAATGTTAAGTTTGTTGGAGTTGTAATTTTCAATGAAATGTATGCTATTTTAAATTGTTTTAAGTTTTTTGTGATGGGTAGGAGAGACCAATATAGTACGACTACAACATTCGACAAAAATACCTCCCATTTTACTCTGATGGATGTCCATACCCTGCTCCCAAACTCTTATCTTGCCACCGCCTAGAGATAAAGTAGTGTAGACTAAGACATCAAGTCATAAAATATTTTATGACTAAAATCACAAAAAAATCTAAACTATTGTCAAAGATATGATGCAATAAAAAAAGAGCCATTCGCAAAAGCAACACCAGGTTAAAAAGTATCAAATGTCAGTGAAAGGAGAAGTTGACACTGACGCTGACGTGTGGGATCTGATCAATTGTGTAAGGAAAAGTCGTAGAATTCTTGATAACAATGAGCATCGTGGACACATGCAATGATCACTTTTATGTTTTTTGCTTTGATTTTAATGGACAAGATACTATCACTTTTATTGTTGAGATGGGACCTGTAATTCAATGTGGGAGTCATGATTGCACAACTTCATAGAAAAGAGGACTGAATTGATGAAAGGTGGTTTGTTGACTGAGAAAATGAGTTTGTTAGACCTATGGAGTCACCATATGTGTTACTTTGAACGCCTCCAAAGGATGGAATATCACCAAACCCCCAAGACCTCCACACATTCTAGTGCTCCATCAAAATATGCTCACCAACTTGTCTAAAGAGCACTTTAAATGCATGCATGGACAAATATTTATTTAAAGCAATGTTACGCAGGGACACGTACCCCCTGAAAAACAAGACATCCTAAGACGACGGGATGAGAGGGAAATGTCCCCCCGCACCCGAATATGTTGTATTACAAAGACATATTAAGAATCAAGAGTGATATATAAATATAGAAAAATTTGAGCACAAATGCACATGGTGAATCTGTCGCAACATACTATGAAAACCAACAACATGCATTAATATTAAAGGTTATATGGACATATAACATTAGTATAGTTATATATATGTTGTTGAGTTGTTAATATGGACGTCTCCATGTGATTGTATGCACATGGTGGACTGATATATAAATATGAACTGCTATTCATAAAAGCTCTCAAATTTATCTGTATATTTTTAGTATTTATATTTATATATATAATTGTAATAGTCATCCCCTTGCTCCAATATGCTTAATGGATGCGCATACCTTGTTCTTAAGCTCCCATTTGCACATGTGCAATGAGAATGTTGCCAATAGTTGTGAAGTGGACTTGCATCGAGAGAGTGAGACAGAAAAATGCTCTAAACATTAATTTACGACAAATTTTACTAATCTAAGATGAATTAGCTAATTAATTAATTAATTCTAATGAATAATTAGAATTAAAGAGCTTAATTAAGTTAGAAAACCTTAAATTAATTAAATACCCCTAAAGACTAATTGTCACTTAATTAATTAAAAACCTTAAGAATTTAAATTAGATAAAAAAACAACTAAGATCTTAAAAACTTACCCTTTATTTAAAAAATGCACCTTATTTAAAAAATATTAGACCCTAATTTAGAGTAAGATCTAATCAATAATTTAAAAGCCACTTTTAAAAAAAACTTGCCCACTATGAACAAGGCCATGATATGGCAAATCCTGCCGAAGATGGAGTTTTGTGGTATGGAGGAGGACTTTGTTATGGAGCTAGGAATAGAAATGAAAAGAGAAGTTGTTTTCTTTATATATGTGTTGTGTGGTATTCGATGTTGCAATGGCCGTTGACTTGATGGAACGAACATTGAAACATCTTTTAAAAGTGCAGTTGGAATGCGCATGAGTTAAGGGCATGCCCGCTACCCTCTTCTAATTGATTGAAGCAGATATGTGGAAGTTCATTTGCTATTTGAGAGGATGCGTGAATAGAATAAAATAATGTTTTTATTTTGTAAAAGGAATACTTGATTAAAGGTGAGGTGTAGAAGCACATTAGATATTTGAGAAGATGTGTAAATAGAAAGAAACATTATTTAAATTTTGTTGAAGTGAATTCTTATTTTGTTAGAGGTTGAGCCGCTGTAGTTTTTTTAGTTGTTATCGTGGAGATTTTGAAAAATTATTCACGTAGAAGGCAAATATGACGAAGAAAATATTTGTTGTTCATGTAATTGTTGAATTTTGTATCACAATGTTTTAAATTAAGTGTTATTGTTTTTCCGTAGATTTTTGTGTATTTCCAAGTGTAATGTGGATATGATTGGAGGATTATTAGAACCATGTACCTTGCATATAGAAGGAGTTTTTATGTTGCTTTGACAAGTGCACATCCAGTGCGGTAAACAGTGGAGAGTGTTAGTTGTCTGCTAGAATACATGTATACGGCATTAGTGTTTATCTAGAAATCATTTGGTGTGTGGGGTTCATTGTCTTCGGTTATTCGGTGTGGATGCTTCATGAATGCATGTGAACTGATTTCAGGTCAATGTCCAATTTTCCCTAGCGTAGTAGAGTGTGGGATGGCGAACGCGAGCTGCTTGGAAAATTGCATGAAAGAAATATGGTTCCATGGAATGACCCAGACCATGTAAGTTTTTTTTTTGTCTGATTTTCCCTGCAGGTAGGGGAATGACGTTTATAGTGATCATGATTTGTGTTAGGTGTGTATCATTGAATTTGTTGAATCTTCTAATATGAGCAATTATAGTAAGTTGGGAGTGGTTTTTGTTAGCTTTCATTAGACAATAGAAAGAGCTTTCGTTATTTTTACTTTGGCCCTCTATTAGTCATGCAAGAAGAGAAAAAAGCAAGGGAACGACAACGCAGACAACATACATGTATGTGTGGTTTGTATGGGAGAATGCAAGGGAAACAGAGGACAGAACTTTGGATCCGTTTTCACATTAAATGTTAAAGTCTTTAATGAAAACCAGTGCTCTTCTGAACATTGATGACATTTGAGTTTTTTGGATGAACATTGTGAAATTTTGTATTGTGAGAAGGTTCATACAGTAGAAGACTGGTATCCATGTGTTTTTGATGTCGGTGCACAAAAATGTAAGGGATCTGTTGACTTGGATAACTATGTTTATTTGTGAAGTTGGGCTTAAGGATTTGGAAACATTCATTGATTATAATCAGTGAATGTCTTTGAATAGTGAAATTGTTGCTGCCCTTACAGCCAGACCAAGAGTTGTATGAAAAGATTTACCTTGAAACATGTTCCTTGGACACGTAAGTCATTGCAAAAAAGAGTAGAGCAATAGCATTTCCATCTATAATTAGTTTGTGCCTTTGTGGAGATTTGGAATTACATGTGGTAGCTCAATGAAAATTGGGTTACAACCATCTCTTCTCCGAAGGAGACCACACTGTCTTTTAGATGAAGAGAACGTTTCAGCCAAGCCATTTGATGTTATTGAGCTTGAGTATGCTGGTTGAAACCTACACTATAAATTTCGTTGTTTTCTTAATTTCACCATCTTTGGGAGTTTATAGCATCGTTTTTAAACAATAGTAGGTTCAATCCTTGAAATAAATGTCTTGCGGTGGAGAGGTTTAAAGATATCCCTAGTGGTTGACATCCACTTATTCCTGCATAGTAACGGTGGTCATGGATTCCATTGGCACGAAAGGGAACTAATGTAAGTGGGGATGGCGAAAGAGTATAACATGGTCATTATGTTGTGAAGTGTTTCATAGCGAAAGCAAAAGCAATTGACATCCAACTGCAAATTTTGATAGCTGACAATAGAAGAGTAAGTGGTGTACATCTTCCGCTCTTGTATATTACAAATCTGGAACTGTGCATTATGCATTTGAAAAAATTCTTACATAAAATAGGGAATTTAAAAAAAAAAAATTCAAAGATTGAAGAAAATTGCATAAGTCTGCACACTTTCGAAGTAGCACTAATATAAAAATTTGTAGAGAGAAAACACCCATAATGGGGCAGTATCTACTATGCCAATCCAAATGACGAGGAGAAGTAAACATGAAAATGTTATGAAAGTTTGAAACAAGAAAAAGGTGTACATTTTTAAGGCTTATAAAGTATGTATAAGAGAACTAGTATAATTTGTCGCTCTCATATATTGCAATGAACTGTGCATTATGCATTTGACAAATTTTATTTTTTTTTCCAAAAAGAGGGGATTCTTTTAAGGAATACGAAGATTGAAGGAAATTGCATAAGTCTGCACAATTTTGAACAAGTTAACATGAAAATGTCCATCTAATATTTTATGTGAACTATAAAGGACACACTCAGTAAACAATAAGCGACCCTGCTATTGCTTTATGACTAGCTATGTTATTTTTCTTACTTTTAGTTTACATGGAAGAGAAATTCGAGCAAAATGTTGAAAGCTCACAAACGATTTCGAGAGAAGTCAGGATTTGTCTCACACTCCTGGTCTATGGCGTTGTCAGGACGTATAATCCAAATTGGTGTGCAGATACTTCTATACATTACTTCCATCAATGTGGTGTGTTAAATAGAGAATAAGCCCTAGACAAAAATTTTGCCTTCCAGGATGAAACAGAGTAAAAACATATAGTGTGTGCTCAAGTTACGGGCCACCTTATTCGGTATGAATGCCCCCCATCACCATTATACTTCAATCCCTTGGGCATGGAAGATTTCATTCTTAACTTTTCTCTGTGATTTCCCTTTTCCACGAGACTACCTGCAGGTGCAATATTCAAGCAGCTCCAACAATTCTTGCTCCTTCAGCAGCCTGAAGAAAATAGAAATTATCTTTTAAATTACAGCACATTAATCAAACTGTACAAATCACCCATTAATGAGTGTCATACTTACAGCAAGCCCAACACCTCCAAGATCGAAAACTGCTACAGTGGAGTCCTTTTTGGGTTTGGCCACATTTAAGGTTGCGCCCATCCCTGATTTGATACACAGGATATAATTATCGATAAAAATTACAAACAATATTGAGAAATAGGAATAGATTTTTCATGTTAACATACCTGTGGAGACACCGCAGCTGAGAATGCAGGTTTTGCTGAGAGGATCTTCCGGTTTATCTTGGCAACACAGCCAACGTGTGCAACAGTGTATTCACTGAATGTGGATGTACCCAGGAAGTGATATATGGGTTTTCCCCCAATGGAAAATCTGGTCTTGCCATCGCTAATCATAACCCCTCTGTCAATGCTAATCCTCAGCAAATCATGAATAACATGAAGAGAAGCCATTAAAAAAAAATGAAAGTCATTACAAACAATCAAATGATGGTGAAAAATTTGTAGATCAACAAAAAAATGTTGCAAACAACCTTTGTGCAGAAGTTTCAGTCTCAGATGCGCACCTGCTACTCTTAGATTGATGTATTTCCCTCCATCTTGATGAAAATGGGAGAGAAATTTCACATTAGAAACCAAAAATAGATTCTGCCTAAAGCCACACAAAATGGACCAAATGCACATCATAAATAATAAATTCATTAAATCCATTAAATGCATGGAAGGACATCCCCTTTTCCAGCAACAGTTGCAAATAAAAGGGTTCACCAATAAAATGTTGCCAACATAAAAAAATTAGAGCATGAAACTTTAGTTCAACCATTTTTAAATACACATGGCACAATGTAATTGGAAATAATGCAAATGACTAATAGATGTGGTGAAAACAATATCCTAGCCTTCGGCAGGATAATAAACACTCCACTCAACTTATCTTTAAATCCCACGTAACAATAAATACTCACCCTTAATAAAATGCACCTCTTTTTATTTTAACAGGGACACCCACTTTTCATATATTAAAACCACCATTGTAATAAAATTGACCGACCTATAATAAACATGCCACTTGATTAAAGCAATCACACTTACTTTAAAATAAAACAATCGACCTAGAAAAAAACCCACTTTTCAATTAAGGCCGACGGCAATGCAAAAACGGGTAAAATATTAAACAGACGTCAAAGCAGAACGGAGAAGCCCGGAAAAGGCCGAGAGACCTGGACGAGGCATGGGACAAACGAAGCAGAAGAGATAAGCTTGGAAAGAGTAGGATAGACGGATCTGCAACAGTCCATCATCGAGAGTGAGAATTGCATCAAGAGTGAGACACATTTGTTTGACTGATTCTAAGGCCTTTACAACAAACCCGTTTTGTGCAAAACCTGCAACCATTGTTGATGATGAAACTGCAATTTCTTTGAGGCATTTTGTCAAACAGTTTACACGGTACATTGTACGCACATACCCTGCTAAAAGCTTGCACATTGCATGCATATCTACCTGAGCAATGACTACAACATCAGACCAAAATCCCTCTTAAAAATTCTTGTACGCGCCCATTTCCTGTTTCAAACGTACCCATCTGGCGCAAGCATGGAGGAAGCTAGCAAAGATTGTGGGGTCTAGTTTCAGACATGTCCATTGCATTTGCTTTGAAGTATATGTGGGCGCTGCCCAAACCATAGATTTTCCCCCTCCAAAGACAGTGAAAACCAAAGATAAAAACAAGGAAGCCCTAATCTCAAATTCGTGCAGCTCAAAAATGGGTTTGTATTATTGAAACCTATAATTTTTTTATCCGGGAAGTAGAGATGCCGGAAATATCTCCATGAAGAGACCCGCCAGAATTTGACACATTCCAGCAAGGGCTTCTTCAAAGGTGACTCCTCCGGAATAATAAGGAGATGTAGTTTTCTTCATAATTATATATTGCAAAATTTTTACTATTTGGCATGAAAAGTATTTTGAAATGAAATGAGAAAGCAACATTTTATTAAATTTTATTAGTGGCCGAAACCTAATCCTCGGGCTGCAAGATTTATTATGAGCTCCTTGTTTGCTGCCGAAATCTACAGTGCTAGAGAATGTGCTCATTGTTTTCACAACCCTGAACTGGATAGAAAATTTCAACATTATAAAGCATACATGTATGAGTTGTAGACAAATAAGCAATAGTTTTCTGGACTAATAATATGGATGGAAAACACGTTATATCACTTCGCGTTGATATTTCATGAAAACAGGAGTTCATATTTTTATGTTATTTTTTGGTTTCATTTTCAAACAAATTAGTCCCTAAAAAAACAACATGAAAGAGAGTCACTATCTCATAAGACAGTTGCAGGGCCTCGAACAAATCCATGACATGTTGTGAATGGCCTCGCCAATATGCCCTTTTTCACAATGCACAAGTCTTGTAGAGGAGGCAACATAGTGTCAAAATCATGTCTAAATCTGAACCTTAGCTCTGCATAGGCCATTGACGGACTGAAATGACCCTTGTTTATGGGGGCAAGCCTTGAGCCATTGTTTGCTCTATCCATATTCTCAATGACCTCAAAGACTTCAACGAGTCTCCTTCACCAATGCCTACAAATAGGAAGCTTCATCATCTTTAAGTCTCTCATGTTTTTCCCTTACTCATCATGCCTTCCAACTCATCCTCGTCATCTACCTTACCTTCTTCTTTAAGAGATAAAAAACAACAAAATAGTCAACGTTGTCCTTAGAGTTGTGGATGTCCAGGCCATTGAGTCAATGTTCCTATGTGATGAGATCTCCATATTCAACTACTCCCTCGTCTCGTAGACCAACATTCCCGCTACAGATCATCGCCAAGAACATGACCATAGGAAAGAAGGAGACTGAACTAACCATATTTTGATTCAATACTTGCTTACCTCTTCGGATTGAATATTTTTGGTCCCTCCTCTTCAAAATAGTACTCCTATGTGCTTCCTTCTATATATTCCCTCGAGTACACTACATGGTGTATTTCTATCTCTCACTTCACTTTCACATCCTCCTTTGAACATGACAAAATTTCTTCTTTTACGACTATCACAAGCAAATTTCTGGGCCCTCCAAAAATCTTGACCTCTGTAACAACGATTTTGCAAGTCCTACAGATGGGGAACACTAAGAGAAATGAATGGGCCATGGTTACTACAGAAATCACAAATATCAACATGGACAACTTTTTTTACAAGGCATGTCCTCTTCAAAAAGGTGACAAACAATGCAAGAAAAAGGTGAGAGAGAATGGTAATGGTTCATGGTTTTGTTCGAGTTGCAACGTACAAGTTCGAACTATAATTATAGGTATGCTGCGAGGATCAATCTACAAGACTCAACGGAGAACTACAATCGGTTACCACTTTTGATGAGACAACTCACCAATCATCCATATAACTAATACTCTTTTCCTTAAGTACTTTAACGTGAATGCATCCTTGTAAGTAATATTACGTGTATTTCTGTCTAACTCCACATGCATTATAGTTGTATATAGTTTTATATTTTGACTTATTTTTTCATTTGTATGTCATCAAACAATGTATCGTTCCTTGATGACCCGCACGCTTTTTTCAACAAGTGGTGTTCCAAAAGTCTGTGACTTCACAATCATGTTGACTCCTATAAAAACAAGCCCAACGAAGAGAGAACTATGCCAAAAATAAAGTACACATAACTACTAAGCAACGACATCGTAAATTAGAGCATAGAACACCAAAAATATTTAATATCTTTCAACTTACATCGACCAACAACCTACGATTCCCTGACATTCCAATCTTGCCATCAAATACAACTACTGAAGAATTGCCAACCAACATTCCACAAGTAACTTCCATGGAAACAAACTTTCACGAGCATACCAATTCCTTCCGTACAAACCCATCTTCGCTAACTACTACCACTTTTCCCCAAATATCTAGGATGCCACATGAAACTATCTCAAGTACCAACCTTTCTTTGGTTCCTTGCACATGTACAACATGTTTCTCCTCTCCTTTTGACTTCTTTCCACTTTGCAATCCACAAATGACTCAAACATAACACCCCATCCCTTCCCATACACAAATATTTCCCATATTTCTGCCCTCATCACTCACTATTGAAGCCCAACATCAGTTTCACAAAAGAATAGATTTGTTGGCGAACATCCAAACTTGCTCACTCTATTTCAAAAATTACCCTGGAATTAAAACAATTTCCTTTGAAGGCTTTCTCTCCTGTAACATATGCAAATCTGAAAAACATGACCACTGCTTCTCTTCATGGAACAACATGGACCCTGAAAACCAGCCTACCATTCTTGCATCTTTAACCCAAATCGAGGAGATGCTTATCGCACGAGTTAATCCATTCCTGCAAGTTACCCAAGTACGTGGTGGCAATACAAATACTCAAGACACACCATAAGTTTCCTGCAAAACATTACTTCAATAGAAAAGTACCTACCCCACCGCCTTGGAGATTTGGACATAGTTCTCATATAAAGGGAAGGATCTAATTTTAAAAATTATGATTTCTACGTCAATAGATCTCGTGTTTGGGCAGCCTTACAATATAAATTCCTCCACGATCCCTATTACAAAGATGTCTTAATTGATGATGTCGTCATTTCCTCTCTACCATACAAGTCATCAAATGTTTCCTCCTCTCTTAACACACCACAGTGGAACTTCCCGAATGTAAAGCACCTCTACTGACTCATGATATTGATGTTCCCACTGCCTTTGATGAAACGTATGAACACTCATCGTCTTTCATGCCAACACCTCACAATACAAGAACAAAAGAAGAAGAAATCGAATAGTTCTTGCTCAACCACGATGGTAGCACTCCATTTACCATGCCATGGCGAGCTTGGGCGTTCACCAATAAATGAATACAATATGGAGGGCATGTTCTCAATGGCTTTCCCGACTTTGTTTCCGACAGGAAAATAAATGTGGTAAGAACCCCACATAAAATAAGTTTCAATGCATGAATACGCTCTTCATTTGATGTGTTACCATGATGGGCACTTCAGTTTCTGCCCAAGATTTGGTTACTTCCTTCTAAACCTCATAATGTGGCACAAGAGCCGATCCACACAACATTTTTATGAAATAGAACCTTGAATCTGAAATCCCTCCAACAATTAGATATCTATGAAGATAACTACACGAATGACCCAAAGACAACCTCCTAGACATCTTAATGCACTTTGGATTGATCCTTTGAGGGACACATTCATTCTAGGCAAAAAGCGAAGCGAGCTTTCAAACATGGTGGAAAATTGGGGACACCAACCTTATTCTTCACTCTACGTGTTGTAGACACTAAATGGCCAAATATCCACAATATTATGTCCGGTGAATGCCCAATGATCCTCAAGACACACAACATTGGAGAACACTTAACATTGTCTCAAACCCTCATCGAGTATCAACATACCTACATCACATATTCACAATATTTCACGAAGAAATATTGCGAAGAACTTGGAGCAATAGAATTTTGATACGAGTAATCAAATCTACTTACTTCAAAGTTTTTTCTAAACTACATAGCTAAAATTTATATTCCCTTGTCTCGCATGAGTATGAATGGAAACATAGAGGCTTCGCACATGTCAATGATTTATTGTGGCTCAAGAATGTGCCTAAAGTTGACGAAATGGACTAGGAGGATACAACAGTTATTGAGGTGACAAAACAATACTTTGATAAGTTTGTGTCTGCCTAGAACCCCCATTCAACTTGCAACCACTTGGATTTTGTTCGTAGATCACTCCTAGACAACCCTTGCTTGCTAGATGCAACACAAATTCTATCCTCCTCCCCACATGTAGACCTTGAAGAATTTCTTAATCGTGTTCAGCGCCACACTAAATGTTCAAAGCATACATGTCTGCTTAGAAAGTAGTCACAAATGCAATGCAGGTACAACACCCCCTGGGTCACACAACCTACGTCATCCTTGCTCATTGAAATTGATGGGAAAATTAACTACCTCCCTTTAGGAATGGTGACAGATTGAACATCCAAAATCAAACTATGATATACATATGGAGAGCAAATGTCGATCGCCAACCGGTACTTTCTCACCATGCAATTCTTAATTATATTACAAAATATGCTTCCAAACTCCAAAGAACGTTCGAAACATTCCCATGGAATTACTTTGCATAGAGCAATTGTCAACATTGAAACCACTTTGAAAGGTAGGGTCGACATTCACAACTTTCTCTAGAGTTCCCTTGCTTTGCAAATCATGCATACATTCAAAAGGTACTCAAATAAGGCACACATACCAACACTTGGAGCAAGAAGAAAGGAGGAAGCAAGACTATTATCACTCAACCCATCATAAATACTACCCTCTGCTTTGATAACACCTCCACTACTACTATACTCAACACTTCTTGTATCCAAAGTGGCATTACCATTCAAGGGGTATCAAATGTAATCATGTTTATTGAAAATAAAATTTCCCACTAAAGGCTACCATTCATGACATAAATATTGCAAATGTATACATGTCCCATTATGGGTACATAGGTCTTCATGTATTTGATGCTATAAAATATGATTTGCAACTTTAAATGTATGAATTTGTGACAGAATTAAATGTACACATACAACCTTTCAATGTAATGTTTCATCTATATTGCTACACTACCACTATCAATCACAAACATTATCAACTGTACAATAAAGATTTTTTCAAAAAAACACCAACCGAATAACTTGACGCATAACTAACACAATTAACCCAAATTAAATACATACAACATCAACTATAAAATTAATTAACTATTGAAAACGGTATCACATGTATGAATTTGTAACAAGTTTGAAATGTAGAAACAACCTTAAAATTAAGTGGCTCATCTATATTTCTACACTTACAAAATCAATCACACCCCTTATCAACATCAACTACAAAAGTAATAACTATACCTCTAAATCAAATAACATATATCGTTTGGCATTCACATTGCATTGAACACATGTGATTGCTAGTTCCTATTAGAGTGGTACCAAAGACATTTCAAATTTTATTTCATGTGGTTTGACTTCTAAACCATACAATTATTTGCTTGGACGACCATGGATACATAAAATGAAATCCATCCCTTCTACTATGTAAGGTCAAGTAATTATAATATAAGGGATAGAAAATTTTCATGAGTACAATATGAGACTAATGTAGTAATCGAAGGAAAAACTTAAACAAGTATTATAATTATTTCCTAATAGAAGGATTCACAAAATAAAAAGACATAAATCAATCCCAATCAGGATACAATCATCACATAGTATGTCTCTAGAAAAATATTGGAGCATATAAAGACCATCATGTAGAGGATATACTAATAATGCAATAATGGATATCAAGAATGAATATGATGGTTATGATTTATTATCTTCACACTCATGGTTTACACCACACCCTATACATGTTTCTAGTGGTATATGTGCTTCAAATTTTACATCTTATGAAAATCATCATAGACCTCCTAATATTATTGGCTTGATTTTTTTATCAATCATTTTCCTAAGACTCTAAGTAATCTTGATTTGTATGATTTGTATGATTTGTATGCATTCCTTTTCTTAAATAATGTGCTTATCTCAAATTAAGCATTATAAAACATTTAAAATTACTACATGCAATGATTAATAAACTAAACTATTTCAATTAGGAAAATATAGATAAGACATATAAAGAAATAAGGAAATATAAGGTTCTAATCTTCATTACGCTACTACGCATGACAAATTTGACTCAATGTCCTTATCCCAAAAATATAATGCTTTTGATATATGATTTTTATTGAAACATAATCTTAAGGAAAATCAAGTGTGTTTATGGTCCAAAGTTAAGTTTAGTGACTAGCGTGAATTTGTTAGGAAATAAGGGATAAAATATGCGGAATAATCCCTCACGAGAATGGCAAGAGAAACTAATATGCGAGAAATTATTATAGATCTCAAATAAAATTGCGAATAAAATAACACAACACAAAGAGACAGATTTAACATGGTTCATCCAATTTGGGCTACGTCCACCAATAATCACT
Organism: Taxus wallichiana var. yunnanensis; assembly: GCA_018340775.1. Classification (NCBI taxonomy): domain Eukaryota; kingdom Viridiplantae; phylum Streptophyta; class Pinopsida; order Cupressales; family Taxaceae; genus Taxus; species Taxus wallichiana. Next base: position 590,118,379 of record CM031241.1, on the reverse strand, counting down.
TGCTCAGATTTTATTACAAGCCACCGCTCTCTTAATACAATACCCAGATCCGTTTGGAGCTATGCTCAACAAACTCTACAGAATTCACAGCCGAATTCAAAGCACATCTACAATGTTCTTCATCTCTCTATCATATGCATAAAACCATATAAATAGACAACTGCTTAACCAGTTTACAAAACCGTGGGTATCAAAACCATGGGCAAAACCCGTCCCATAAACCTATGGGTCAAAAATCTCGCCCATATGAGAAGAGCACATTTCCCGATATGTCGGGTGCATTTTTCGAGGCCAAAAAAATTTACGCCTAAAAAAATTTTCGAACCCAGCGAGGATACATGAAAAGTGTACGGTACTCTTATTATGCACAGGTCTTGACACTTTCACACATGAAAATAGGCTCCATAACCTAACAGAATTGACTAAGCATTTTCTTTTCATGTCCATAATGGTGAAAACCGCGATGTCAAAAATAGTAAATCTCATGAAGGAATTTCCATAAATGGAAATGAATTCGAATAGAAATCACATAGATAATTCTCATCTTGTGTGCCAAAATTAATCAACAAAAATATGTTATCTCAATAGTGATAATGCTCTAATCATTACTTTATGTGTGTATGATTAAGAAATTTGATTCAAATGAATTACAACACTTTCCTACTTGTAGGTGACATTTAAATTCAAATGGTTATGACCTAAACAATAGGGAAAGAGAGGGATATGGGTGCACTTGACTTAAGAAGGACCTAAAATACAAGGTAAACGTAAGATAAGAACTGGGATGCATATATGTAGAAAATACTTACAAAGTATAAGTCAATAAGAGGGAACATATTACTAAATTTGAACCAAATTAATTAACTTAAATAAGTGTGATAAATCAATATAAATTAACATTAAATAAATTCCATGGGAATTTTTTAGATTTTATACTAACAATAAGAAATATACATTATAGTTTAATATTTGTGGAAATTTGACAAAGTTTATGTTTTGCATCTTTTTGTCACATCTATGATAATCAAAAGGATAATAGGAGATACAAAACATATGAGCACTTGTAATAATTTTTAGTAAGTCAAAGAATGATAAAGAATCATTTTTAATATGTAGAAAAAATGTCAAAATTAAAAATCCATTGCTTTCTTATTTCTCCCTCTTTTCTAGTCAACAAAGATTTAGGAACACATGGTCATTTATAATTAGATATTTAGCCTATGTGGTAACTTATAATTAGATATTTATCCTTTGTGGGGTTTTCGGTGTGTATGTTTTAGCTACTAATATTTGTTTGAGTTACAATTAGATATTTATCTTTTATGGGGCATTCATTGTGTAAGATTTTTTTCATCAATTCATGGGTTTGAGTATTTCACCTTCTAGCCTCATTCTGCTAAATTTGGTCTGAGTTCAAAATATGAAACACCTAATAATCTTCGTTAATTCATTATGAAAATCAAATACATATATATAGGAGATGTAATTCATATTTTCATGGAGGCTTGTCTAACAACACTCCCTATTATTCTCTCCATAAAGTCTTATATATGTGATTTGTTAAAATAACTCATAACAATAATATTCTATTAATATTATTTTATACCCATAATTATTTCCCAATAATGTGAGCGTTATATAATTTTCCTAACATTCCCCCCTTGGTGTGAATATGGGAGAAAAAATTGCACTTCTTATGTAGCTTGTCACCCATGCGTGCTCATGATCTTGGCATAATGATGGTTTTAAATAGGCTGACCAAAAACCTCGGTATGAACCCTTGCTCATCTGGTATAAACCCCTGCTCATCCGGTATGAACCCCTGTTCATCCTCTTCAAGTATCATGATGCTAATTTTTCCTTGTGCTTTCATTTTTCCACTATATTTTCACATCAGGAAAGTACATAGGAATAGAATTCAACATAATGGAAATGGACCGTCGGTGTTATGTTCCCCACACAATGTGGATTTCCTACTAATCAATCAATCCACAAAACTGAAACAAACTACACACTGCTGAAATCAAATATTGAATGAAAAACATGCCACAACTTCATTGTGTGGCCCAGTCACTTGCGGCTGATGAGAGATCATTATTCGACCTCCAACCTCACGTGCCTCCTTCCTCCAATCTCATGCTTCTCAGCAAGATGAAATATGAATCTCAAATTTACACATTTTGTCGACGTGACTTCCCCACCAATTTTTACTTGGCTCTGAAATTCTAAAGTGAGGGTCCGGGGAGGAAGCCCCAGTGAGGTCAAGGGGCAACGCCCCTTGCAAGGTCCCAGGGAAGCACCCTAGGTGCACCCCTATCACGATACAGGGAGAGGTCGATGGGCTGAGCCCCAAAAACCAAGAACTTTTTCCCTCTTTACAACATTCAAAAAATTCATCAGAAATGCAATTATTGTCATCTTATCCTTTCAAAATTTGGACGTCGATTCCACCGATAATGCGTTCATAAGGCAATTTTTTTAATTTTTAGACACTTTGACAACTATATGGAAATGACAACTTGACTAGATATTTTGACTTTGACTCAAATTCTATAAGAAAAAATGATGCCAAACATTTTTAATAACACAATTACAAGGATTTTAAAAGTACTATGGAGACTCAACCATAAAGGTTTGACTAACCATGTGATAATGAAAAAAAATCACCACTATATTTGATGACTATACAACTCAACTCTTAATATTTAACCAATACACAATACGATGAAGACTATAACAAGGTATGTATAGCTTTAGCTTTTATAGACTCTACACGACACACAAGTAACCACTTTGATAAGAACATAATAACATACTTTAACCTAGAAACTTAAACAATAAAATGTCTAAGAACTAACAAAATGACCTTTTGACCATTTATTAAAAAAACTTATACTAGTCACTATAATAACGAATATAAGCAATCTAAACAAATTTAAATAAAGAATAGTTTAAAGCAATCAAACTAACCGAACAATAACAAAATTTCTTTGTTTCATAGGTGTAGGATTTCTACTTATATGGTGAGGAGTTGATGGAAAATTGCAAGCACTTCTCTCAAGTGTCTCACCTCCGAAATCGATGTCTTCTGGTGAAAATACATTTAGAATAATCAATGTAAATGTCAAGTAGTAACTAGCAATAAATGCGTGAAGTGTATGATGGAAACGTCGAAGGGGATGGAGTGAAGAATGAAAAAATGAGGAAGCAAAAAGATGGAAAGGATGAGGGATTATTAAGAAAGGGTTCAATGGAGAGGAGGACATTTTGTTGATGTGTCATCTCCATCTTATAGGGATTTTTCATGGCGTTGCAATATGCATTTGAAGAGAACAAACTAAAAATGGGAACTTTGAAAAGGTTCCATGTTTGAGACCCAATGGAAATGCATGTATCACACAATTTCCACAAGTCAAATTGTAAGAACCTAATAATATTGGTTATTTGTGTTCCTTTTTCTTGTGAGTGCAATTTATACTTAAAAGAGGAAAAATAAATAGTGGGAAAAAGCCAACAAGTTTCAAGTTCAAAACCCAACTGAAATGCTTGTTTCTTGGAGCACTTTAGGCACCCTTTATAATACTAAGCTCGAGTAAGTGCAGGGAAATAGATGAAGTGTGAAAAATCATTGATAATCGAGTTGACATTATGCATGTGAGTGTAATTTGCACTTAAAGGTGACAAAATAAGAAATGGAAAATATAAAAGCTCTTATGCTAATGTAATGATTGTATTGACTAATACTTAACATAACTAAGGACATTTGTTTTACTTTTTATGGGTTTAAAACAATACTTAACTTTGAATAATATAAAAAAAAAACATGATGGACTTCAAAACTTGCATGGATGGTGGGGGACGGGGTTGGAAATGGACAGGTTGTAGGCTGTTTTTTGTGGTTTTAACCGAAATATTTTAGAAACCGTAGACAATGACAGGCTAAATTTTTTGAAAACCATAAAATTTTTAAGTGGTTTATATAAAAACATAATACCTATTTATATATCTATGAACAAATTATAGATATATCTATAAAAATTACTAGAAATTACAACCAGTTGAAAGAGCTAAGCCATCAACAATTTTTGATTTGACAGGCACAAATAATTTGAAATTCCAGGCCTGGTGGAGGAATTTAAGAATGGTTATGATTGATGTATGTACGTAATGGATTGGTAGGAGTGCAGGATTTTTTTCAACGAAGAAACGGAAAGGTTAGAAGCTCATTATAGGGGAGTGAGGAAGAGGCCATGTGGTCGATTCACGGTAAGGAACAGAGACCATGTGAAAAAGCTTAGGGTTTGGCTCGGCATTGCGAGAAGATGCAGCCAAGGCTAACAACGTGGCTACTATTTCCTTCAATTAGTAATGGCGCTCGCCAAATACCATCGTCCGTCACACATGAAGTAACCCAATAAATATTCACTTCCGTTAAGATTTTTTTGTCTTTTATGTTCAACATTTGATTTGTATCCACTCATGAGACATTCATTAGGTAATTTGTCAGTGTTTCAAGATGACAATATCAACTTATTTGGTGCAAAATGAACCCTAACCTACATTTATTAATGTTGTTTTCTGCTTCAATCGGATGCATTTTACTATAGTTTATATGTGGGTTTTAGTGGGGGAAGAGTCGTGAGCCATAATAAAGTATTTGGGTAAGAAAATGAGGGAAAGGGCAACAGTCTATGAAACATATTTCTTTCCTTTCATGAAAATAGCTGGAAAAGGAGACTTCATTACTTCCCAAGCCAACTTGCTGCAATTTAACTTAAAAATCTCACAACCAAAGACCCCAAAAACAATGGACGGCGTTTCCATTCAACCAAAATCACTGTTAACTAAATACAAAATTAGGTTTTTGGTTTCCAAAAACAACTAAATGTGAAAATAGGGAAAAGGAAATGGAGTTCTTCATGTAGATACATGTTGTCATGCCTCTATTCCTAAGACAAGCTCTGGAAAAATTTGGTATGTGAATCCCCTTTGTACCAAATACATGCACTAGACTGATATTTTGTGTGGCCTACTCTAACTCCACCTACCTCGGCATTAATAATAATTTGGTTTCCTACTTGCGCAACTTCTATTTTTGGGAGAATTTTTTTAATATAAAATATTTTATGAGGGGTGTGACTTGGGAATAGTAATTAGTAATTAATTTCTCAAACCACCATTAGGTTATGCGGCTGTGTTTTCATGTGTGAAAGTGTTGAAGTCTGTACACTTTTCATGTACACTTTTAGGTTGTGGAGTCAGAGTGCTATACACCTAGCTAAGAAATTTGCTTTCCACTCTAGGACGAAGCATATACAGTTAAGGTACCATTTCATTAGGACAGCTTTGGAGGAAGAGAAGTTGAAGTTGGAGAAGATTCATACCAGTCAGAATCTTGCAGACATGATGACCAAGGTGGTCATAAGGGAAAAACTAAAGTTGTGTTTAGCTTTGGTTGGTCTTCACGAAAACTAGTGAAGGGTTGAGAAGCTTGCTCGGGGAAAACTAGTCTCCAAGTGGGAGATTGTTAGGTTGTGGAGCCTGTTTTCATGTGTGAAAGTGTTGAAGACTGTACACTAAGAGTACTGTACACTTTTCATGTAAATTTTTTTAGGCGTAAATTTTTTTTGGCCTCGAAAAATGCACCCGACATATCGGGAAACGTGCTCTTCTCATATGGGTGAGTTTTTGACCCATAGGTTTATGGGACGGGTTTTTCCCATGGTTTTGATACCCACGGTTTTGTAAAACTGCTTAAGTAGTTGTCTATTTATATGGTCTTATGCATATGATAGATGTACAAGTAAATGTATTGCAGATGTGTTTTGAATTCGGGTGTGAATTCTGTAGAGTTTGTTGAGCATAGCTCCAAATGGATCTGGGTATTATATTGAGAGAGTGGTGGCTTGTAATAAAATCTGAGCAAGTGATTCTTGGTGGGCGTAGCCCAAATTGGGTGAACCACGTTAAATCATCTCTTTGTGTTGTGTTATTTTATTACGCAATTTTTATTTGAGATCTGTAATAATTTATGCATATTAGTTTTCTCTTTGTTGCGATTACGAGGGATTATTCCGCATATTTTATCTCTTATTTCCTAACAATTGGTATCAGAGCCTAGTTTGGTTTCTTTGAAGTGTTGAATCGCAGGGAAAGTTTTTAGCTTGAGTGGGAGCTATGGCAGGTGATGGAAGATCTAGGGTTGATAAATTCAACGGGTAGAATTTTAGTCTTTGGAAGATGCAGATGGAAGATTACCTTTATCAAAAGGATCTTTATACTCCGTTGTGTGAGAAGGTGAACAAACCCTCGAGTATGACAGGATCGGAATGGGATTTCTTTGATAGGAAGGCACTTGGGACAATCCGGTGTGTCTTTGCATCTTCGGTATTATTTAACGTTTCAAAGGAAAAGACTACAAAAGATCTAATGGATGCATTAGGTAAGATGTATGAAAAACCCTCTGCCTCTAACAAGATATTTTTAATGAAAAAGTTGTTCAATATGAAGATGTCGAGAATATAGTTCGATGGAGATCATTTAAATTATTTCAATATGGTTGTGAATATGCTAGCTTCGATTCAATAGAATTTGATGAAGAAGTTAGGGCTTTATTAATTGTGCTCTTTACGAGAGTTGGAATAGCACAGTAATGGCGGTAAGTAACTCGGTTCCAACTAACTCGAAGTTGAAGTTTGAGGATGTTGTAGGGGTGATTCTAAGCGAGGAAATGCAAAGAAAAGCTCTGGGAATCTTCTACTTCGGGAATGCTTTCACAGTGGAAACTAGAGGGAGACAGAAGAATAGAGAAGCTGTGGAAAATCAAAAGATCGGGCAAGGTCAAAATCCAAGAACAAGATTGTATGTTTTGGAATTGTGGAAAGCTTTGGGCATGCGAAGAAGGATTGTTGGGAGCTTGGGATAAGAAGAAACAATAAGAAGAAAAAAGGAGGAGGCAAATGTGGCAACGGGTAATGTATGTCAGGATGCTTTGATTCTTTCTTTGCACAATATTACTGAATCTTGGGTTTTAGATTCGGGGGCTTCTTTCCATGCTTCTCCACATAGGCATTATTTTGTTGATTATGTTCAAGGAGATTTTGGGCATGTTTTTCTTGGTGATGATGAGCCTTGTAGCATAGTTGGAAAAGCTTCATTCTGGGGTAAGATGTAGAATGGGAATACTTGGCTATTGAAGGATGTCAGACATGTGCCTACATTAAGACGAAATTTGATATCGGCGAGGCAGTTGGGAAGTGATGGTTGTATTGTGATATTTCTGACTAACTCTTGGAAGGTTACCAAGGGTGCTCTTGTGGTGGCAAGAGGTAAGAAGGTTGGAACCTTGTATTTAACCACTGATAGTACTAATGATTGTAATCTTGTGGCTTCAGATGCAGATACAAAATTATGGCACTATAGGCTCGGTCATATGAGCTATAAGGGCATGAACATCATAAAGAAGAATTTGCCTGGATATACAGAAACGAGTTTGGATTTATGTGAGAACTGCATATATGGGAAATAGAAGTGAGTAAGGTTTCTCAAGGTTGGACCTACGAAGAAAGAGAGTAAGTTAGAGCTGGTACATTCTGATGTGTGGGGGCCGGCTCAGGTATCATCTCTTGGGGGTTCAAGTTATTATGTTACTTTTATTGATGATGCAACAAGGAAAGTTTGGGTTTATTGTATTAAAAACAAATCTGATGTATTTGACACTTTTGTTAAATGGAAAGCCTTGGTAGAGAATGAAACAAGTCTTAAGCTAAAATGTCTCAGGTCAGATAATGGAGGGGAGTATTGCAGCAATGAATTTAATGATTACTGTTCTAAGAATGGAATCTGCAGGCAAAAGATGGTTCCAGGAACTCTGCAGCAGAATGGGGTATCGGAAAGGATGAACAAAACAATAATGGAACGTCTTTAGGAGCATGAGGTTACATGCAAGACTACCTCTTTCTTTTTGGGCAGAAGTGGTAAGCACAGCTGTGTACTTGATAAACAGAGGACCCTCAAGTGCCTCTGGATGGAGGCATACGAGGAGGCATGGTATGGTAAGAAAGTTCATTATTCATTTCTTAGAGTCTTTGGATGTGAGGTGTTTGTTCACATAGAAAAGGATGATAGGACTAAGCTAGAGGCTAAATCGGAAAAATGTACTTTCATTGGTTATGGTGGTGATGACTTTGGATATAAATGTTGGAGTATTAAGGACAAGAAAATCATTCTATCTAGGGATGTGGTCTTTAATGAGAAAGTCATGTATAAGCAACGATTGCGGGAAAAGCAGGGAAGAATCCAAGAAAGAATATGTAGTGGTAGAGGATCTTACGGATGGGAAAGTGACCCATGAATCGGTTCGGAACCTACTCAGCAGGAACCCCAAACTCCTACAGTGAGGAGGTCTTCTAGGGTAAGAAAAGAACACAGACGCTTTTCTCCTTCTCTTTATTATTTATTACTCATTGATAGTGGAGAGCGAAGAACTTTGATGAAGAAATGCGGGTAGATGCCGAGTAAGAAGTGGGAGCAAGCCATGGATGAGGAGCATAAGTCTCTCATGGAGAACCAGACTTGGGATTTGGTGAAGCTACCAGAAGGCAAAAGAGCATTGCAAAACAAGTGGGTGTACAAAGTTAAAGATGAAGGAGGAAAGAAAAGATATAAGGCCCGGTTGGTGGTCGAGGGTTTGCACGAAACAAGGTATAGATTTTGATGAGATTTTTCTCCTGTAGTAAAAATGACTTCTATCGAAGCTGTTCTTGGAATAGTTGTAGCGAAGACTTGCACTTAGAACAGTTAGATGTAAAGACTACATTTCTCCATGGTGATTTGGAGGAGGAACTATATATGCAGCAACCAGAGGGCTATGAGGTCAAAGGTAAAGAGGAGATGGTGTGTAAACTGAAGAAGAGCTTGTATGGCACAGAAACAAGCTCCACATCAATGGTATAAGAAGTTTGAAAGCTTCATGATGGAGCAAGGTTATATTAGATGTCATTCGACCATTGTGTGTACACAAAAAAATTTCGAGGATGGAAATTATATTATCATGTGTTTGTGTGTTGATGACATGTTGGTTGCGAGTAAAAACATGCGGGAAATAAAAGTACTTAAGAAAAAGCTAAGCAAATCCTTTGATATGAAGGATTTGGGGGCAGCAGACAAATCCTTGGAATGAGGATAACTCGGGATAGGAAGGAACGGAAGCTAACTTTATCTCGGGAAGAGTACATTAAGAAGGTATTGGATAGGTTTAAAATGCGAGGATCTTTAAACCGGTTAGGACTCCTTTGGCAAGCCATTTTAAGTTATCAAAGGAGCAATGTCCCAAGACAGGTGTAGGAAAGAAACCGGATGTCCAAAGTACCTTACTCTTCAAATGTTGGCGGTTTGATGTATGCTTTATGGTGTGCACTAGGCACGATATTGCCCCTGCATAGGAGGCGTGAGTAGATTTATGAGTGATCCGGTAAAGAGCATTGTGCAAGCGGTAAAGTTTATCCTTCGGTATTTGAGAGGGACCATGTGGGCGTTTTGTGCTATAGTCGATCAAACACCACTTTACGTGGTTATGTAGATTAAAACATGGCTGGAGATGTAGACAGCGGGAGGAGCACGACAAGTTATATTTACACCGTAGGTGGGACAACGGTGAGCTAGATTTCACGACTACGAAGGCTGGTGGCTTTATCGACCACCACGGAGGGCTTTGAGTATGTTGCTGCAATAGAGGCAAGCAAAGAGATGATTTGGTTAAAATAATTGCTTGAGGAGTTGGAGCATAAGCAAGAGAAATGTAAGATGTATAGTGATAGTCGAGTGCTTTATACACCTAGCTAAGAACTCCGGTTTCCACTCCGAGGATGAAGCATATACGGTTAAGGTACCATTTCATTAGGACAACTTTGGAGGAAGAGAAGTTGAAGTTGGAGAAGATTCATACTAGTCAGAATCCTACGGACATGATGACCAAGGTGGTCATAAGGGAAAAACTAAAGTTGTGTTTAGCTTTGGTTGGTCTTCACAGAAACTAGTGAAGGGTTGAGAAGCTTGCTCGAGAGGAAAACTAGTCTCAGTGGGAGATTGTTAGGTTGTGGAGCTGTTTTCATGTGTGAAAGTGTTGAAGACTGTACAAACTGTTTTCATGTGTGAAAGTGTTGAAGAATGTACACTAAGAGTACTGTACACTTTTCATGTAAATTTTTTTAGGCGTAAATTTTTTTTGGCCTCGAAAAATGCACCCGACATATCGGAAATGTGCTCTTCTCATATGGGTGAGTTTTTTGACCCATAGGTTTATGGGACGGGTTTTTCCCATGGTTTTGATACCCACGGTTTTGTAAAACTGCTTAAGTAGTTGTCTATTTATATGGTCTTATGCATATGATAGATGTACAAGTAAATGTATTGCAGATGTGTTTTGAATTCGGCTGTGAATTCTGTAGAGTTTGTTGAGCATAGCTCCAAATGGATCTGGGTATTGTATTGAGAGAGTGGTGGCTTGTAATAAAATTTGAGCAAGTGATTCTTGGTGGACGTAGCCCAAATTGGGTGAACCACGTTAAATACTGTCTCTTTGTGTTGTGTTATTTTATTCTGCAATTTTATTTGAGATCTGTAATAATTTTTGCATATTAGTTTTCTCTTATTACGATTACGCGAGGGATTATTCCACATATTTTGTGTGGCTTGCTCTAACTCCATTTACCCGGCATTAATAATTATTTGGTTTCCTACTTGGCGCAACTTCTATTTTTGGGAGAATTTTTTTTAATATAAAATAGTTTATGAGGGGTGTGACTTGAGAATAGTAATTAGTAATTAATGTCTCAAACCACCCTCTCTTGTAGTAGTGAGAACTACGATTAAAACTTAGAAAAGAGAAGGTTTAATGAAGAAATATTAAAAAAATTCATGAAATCCAAGGTGCATTGTGTTATGTGTCCCTGAAATCCAAACCACTGGTCTTTGAGCTTAGTTCATGGTGTACATTTTGGCACCCAGTTCACACACCACCAAATAAAATCAAGCCTTGATGCACCCTTATCAGATGGGACTCGCCAAGTGGTGAGCTTTGTGGGAGGATTCAATCTCTGTAATGGAAGATACGATACAGAGAAACATACCCTCTATGGGGATTTGAATACCCTTTATAAGAGAAAAATGCCATTTTGAAAGAAAGATGCATAATTCTTTTAAATGTTACATCTATGAGTGAGACTTCACAATATATGAATTTTGATTAAGTCATGGATGAAACAAAATATGTGAATTAATGAAAATCCGTGGTCCAGTATTTTGCAGCAGGGAGGAGAGATGAATCACTCGACAAGAAAATGGAAAATTTAAAAATATTACACAGGAATATATGTCCTTGATGTGCAACACATCCTTTTAGAAGAATCCCAAAAAAAAACTAAAAAAGCAGTACATTAAATTATAAATTTTACAGTTGAACTCATCTGCAACATGGCAGAAAACCCCCATAGCAGCCATATGTTCCCCTGATTGCACATATTAAAACCCTACAAACCAGATTTGCATCGCAAGTAACATTCCCAACCTATACATACAATTATTAGCCACATACAATCTCAATGAATACCTCCCACTCACAAGAAGCACCGAACATAATTCGTTAGAGGTGTTCACCTTTGAAGATGCCCTTGCTGGAAAGTGTCAAATTCCGGTGAGAGAATTTCTGACAATCTTTTTTCCAGCAACTTCTTCTCTGTAGCCTTCTACTTTTCCTTGAATGTGACGGGTTAGGGGTCTTTCCTACGTATTTTCAATAAATAGCATTAAATGGAGAAATAAATGAAACCTAATTCTCCAACTGTCACACGGATCTGAACCGCCATAAAATGTTTATATATCATTGTCTATTGAAGGGATGAAGTAAACAGAATATTTGAGTGTGAAAATGTATGAGGGTTTCAGCCCAGGTCAAAATCACCATTTATCCAGACATGAGGATGCCAAATATAAGGTGCAAGATGCTAGGAGAGCACCGTTGGCACATGCTAGAAGGTGAAGGAAATTGTGACTGGAAAAATAGATGAAACCAAAGAAATGCTAGAGCAAAAAACGTAGAAACCAATTCATCGCTGTAATTTGTGTATTTTTAGGATTTAATCAGTTTTACCCGTGCTCTGAACAATTCATATTTCAAGCTATAAATACGATTTGTTTATTTTGTTACAAAATATTGTTCCTTGTTCACAAGAAATTCAGGGTTTGACATATGGATAAAAGTCTAGTTATAAATAAATCTATGTTGTGTTTGAAACCCTACAGGGTTGTATGAATTTTAAAGATATTTTAGTTGTTTCCATAGGAATCTGTTTGTAGTTAGTAAATTAACTTAGAAAATTTCTTTATGAGTACAATACATTTATAATATGGACCATAGAGAAGACGAAATAGCACACCACATGGATGATGTTCTAAACAATTTCTTCTCTCTTTCCATGGCGTCTTCTTTATCTCCAAAACCATTCAAATATATCCTCTATTCTCATCTTCTCATGTCCAACACTTTTTCTTATGCAATTCACCCGGTGATCAAGCTGATGCAGATATCCTTTCCTGATTCCGCCAAGAAAAAATCTGCTGCAGATATTTCTTCCCGATTCCGCCAAGAAAAAATAAGTAATGGGAAATGGCTTCTGATCATGTACATACTCCTCCAAATCAAATAAATTTATCTGATTTAACGCGGAATTGAAAAAATTAGAATTAACAAGGTGGTTAAGATTGCAGAGGTAATGATGGACAATCCCAACCAGTTTGTGCAGATTTTCCCAATACATGGTAGATGGAGATTGAGCTAAATTTGATGTCTGTTTACGATTATTTTTCCCATAAATTACACATGTGCCTAAATCAAATCCACCAAAATCAGAGCTTGAATCTGTTGGTTTTAACCAAAGAATGGTATTCCACCCAACACGTGGAAAATTAAGAGTTTTAGAAGCAATGCCTCAAACAATCAAATGTGGTCTCATGGACTGTGAAAATGCCTTGGTAACTTTCACATATATGCAATTGGAAAAGTGGATTGTTGTTAGATGTTATTTTTGCAAATCCCTCACAACCATCTATACAAAATATGGGAGATTACAAAAGGCACATGAATAGTTTGACATCCTTTCCGGCGTAATTTGCAACTCATGTGCAATCGCTACTAAGGTATCAAATTAATAATAAAAATATGTCCTCCCAAGTAGACACCATGTAGAAGTATGTAAAATCCGAGCCACAAACCAAGCCAAAGATCCAGTGTTTTTTTTATTGATAAAGCAGGTTGAAGGGACCCATTCCTGTGCAAATTTAATGAGGCCAAATTCTCAAAAAAAAAAAAAAAAGGCCTAAAGGGCCCTAAAGGCAAAAAAGTTGCGGAAAACAACCCACCTACAAAAAGCAAAAATAAAACCCTAATTACTTCCCACTATGAAATGGAAAATAATCTTCAACGTTTCCCATTCATGCCTTTTTATTTTCCACTTCTTCACTTCTTGCCATTTTCCATAATCAAATGCAATAACCAGTACCTTGAGATCATTAGGGATTAACCAATGCTATTAAATTTTGCATACGAGAATCCCGATCGATTCTGAATTTTAAGATAAATGCCCCCTTTTTGTTCCACCTGCAACCCGACCATTTTCCTGTATTTCTATCTCATTATCGATCTTTTATGTATCTAAGTTACCCTCGGTGGTAGAATTTTGCGGATCATCCTTGAATTTTGAAGCAGAAACCAATTCCAGATTCAAGGTGCCCCACCCGCTGGAAGAAGTCGATCCATTATGTTTTGTAGATTTCTTATTCTTGTTATAAGGACAAGAGGCTTGCAGATGACCTAGATTTCTACATATTCTACATCTAAAGGCAGTATTCTCATAGTCTAAAATATGGGAATACAAAACTTACCAAATTTAAGATTAATTCGATCTGGTAAACCCTTACTTAAATCAATTTCAACACACATTTGCACGAACGAACACAGACCCAAATCCGTTCTATCCAAGTCCTCTTTTAAAAACTTTCCCAATACGTTTCCAATGTCCTCTAGGGCATACCACAAATGCAAAGGGAGGTTGGGAAGTCGACCCAAACTAGCGTTTTGGTAACCGAATAAGAATTTGGATCGAAATCTGGAAACCATGGTATTAAAAATAACCCAACATGTCCCCAAAACCACGGGCCTACGAGAAGCAACGCTGATAATCCTCAGATTCCCTAAAATGGACAACAAAAAATCCCTTGGAACAAAGAGAGATTTCACATTTGTTGGTCCAGTTTTGAAGATCCATTGATAAAAAGCGGAGGAAGGCCAAAAACCATTGAATCTTCGATCACAACATCCCGAGATAGATTTTTGTAATATTCCTCCACTTTAAGGTTCTCTATGATTAAAGAAGGGGTATCCTTATCCAGATCGACCAAGTAGGTCTGCTTGGTCAGAGGATTCGAACCAGGAAGTCGACTACCCCGATTTTCCAATATGTCTTTGAATGAAGTAGATTTATGTGAGTGATTTAGGCCCCTACTTCATGTAGCCCCCCCATTCATCTTGTTAAAAATATTTCCAAATCCAGTAATCCTTGTCGAAGGCGAGTCGAGATTTTACCGTAGGGTTAGGGCGGACTTCTCCATAGACCGAGGCCTCTCACTCCGTTCACCAGCCTTCGCAGATTTTCCTCTACCACTTCCTCCACGAAGATGTTCCAATATCAGACTAATGAATATCTTAGTGACTATGTTTTGCACTATGCCAAAGATCCAGTGTTAACAGCCTTCACAAATAGGTAAAATGTCAAAAGCAGTGCAAAGATAGTCATTCCTTCATTGTCATAGGATCCAACAACCGACCGGGAAATATAACCTAGGTAAATCGCAATCAAGGTCGCTGCAACAAGTCCAACACTTGAATCCCACAGCTCCTTGCCAAAAAATTAGGCAACAATTGTAGTATTTGACACAAAAAATGGTGCAGTCAAAACACAAACTTCTCGATATGCACTGCAAAGCTTAGCATTCTGAGAGTCCAGTACATTAGGGCAGCAGTTACCATGAGATTGGGGTAAAGCATCTCACCAATGATCCTTCCCAAAGGATACCAACTCTCATAATCAAACCAGATCCAAAATTCATAAAAACCTTTTTCTGTCAAATATAGGGTTGTTCTATAATTGAAATACGGTCAAATTCATGGATCATACTTTCATAGCGGAGCACGCTGAAAAGCCTCGTTATAAATATAAGGACATATACCAAACAGAGGATACCCAAGCGCAAAAGAAGTTCTTGTTGTTTTGTTTTAAGCCTGAAATTCTTCATGGAAAGTTGAAGGCTTTCCATTTTTAGGCTTACAGGGGCCATTACCAAATTCAATGCCACTTCGGCTTTACCAGTCATTGCAAATACAGCCAAATATTTTGAGCCGTATGTTTCCTGCAAGGTGTCAAATACAACCAGACCCTTCTCATAGGGAACGCCTCCGCCTAATTACATTAACTTAAATCCGCACATTCAAATATTGTATTTTCCTATTGTCCTTTATAAATTATATCTTAGTATTAATATAAAGTATTGCGAATACGTTAAAGTTAGTTTAAACATTCTTTATTTTGACCTTTTCATCATAAATTTATATGTTTGTTGTTTGATGTTAAAGGAAAACTAGTTACCCCACCCACTTTAAACACCCTAAGTAAATCTATGTTATGGAAAGTACAAAAAAATAAGGGTGTGTAACACAAAAAAATCTGATCTAATTAATTTACAATTAATCATATATAACCAAAATAACACATTAATACTTGCAATGATTGACAAAATGATTAACAATATTTAAAATGAAAAAGGGGAGAAGAATTAGTTATGCAGGGTAAAATGGAGATGATCCGGATGTGCGGACAAGTGGAAAAGGAAGATCAGATACTAGATATGTTGCATTACGCTTTTAAGAATTGGAAAATAAATAGGGCATGACCATAAAATTATTGTACGAACAAGAGGCCCGAACTCTACGGTCATGACCTAGGGACGTACGGTCTTAGAACCTTTGGTATTTGGGGTTTGAAACTTTTTGTGTGTTTCACTTACCCTGAAATGAACTTCATTGTATGTCCCTCTTGCTCACACAACATCGGGATGTCCTATAATTACCTGTAGCAATGTGGAAACCCTAGAAACCTACATAACCCTTCATCAAATAATTAACAAACCAAAAGGAGAAATCATGTGTGTGTGGTGAGGTTGGACTACCCTTGGTGTTCAACCCTAACCTAATCCAATCCAAGTTTTGTAATATATTCCCTCATGTATTTCTCCTAGGTTCTCGTGCAAGTGTGAGTGTAAGCTAGCCAACCCCCTAGGGATGCCCTCACATCTCTTGGCACCAAAATAGTGGCATAACTATATAGTATATAATGTACCCAGTGTGGTAGTAGTATGATTTGGAGTTCCTTGTATATATGGCCTAATCATCTTTGCTTGAAACTATTTGACAATGCTTTGAGTGTTGATTTTGTTAATACATTGCTTTATGACCTTTGTATGCTTGGAAATGGAGGAAGTTAGACTCTTTGACCTAGTTGAGTGTTTTAAACCTATAATAAGGACTATTCTAATTGATATGCAACTGATTTGGGGAGATTTAGGAGACCCTTACATGCTTTATGAATGATATTTTCAATATGATCTTATATGAGTGTCATGCGAGTTATAAAGTGACATTGAATTACTTGTATAGCCTTCCATAGGTGAAACATTCTAATAAGGATAGCCCTAGGAAGATGAAATGACTCAATACATATATTCATATTGAAAACAAAATTAGAGAATACAAAGGGGCATGACCGTATAGGAAGGCCAACATCGACTCCACATCTTTTCTAATGTGTACAGATTACGAACATGAGGACTGTGTGGTGCAAAATAGAAAGTTATGTCATGATGTACAACGATTGTCTACTACTTTTGTTTAATAATATTTATTAAATTGATGATCAAGCATAATGTAAATATTATGAGAAAGTCATAAGATATCTATAGATATACACTAATTGGATTTTTAAGTGAGCATTTGTCTTAACAAGAGAGCATAGTGAAACTTGACATTGTAAAAGGACAAGTTACCAAATTTTAGTGTGTACATTTTCCCCCATTAAGTTTGTAATTGAAAATTACATACTTAAAGGAAAAACATACCTAAGTGTACACCCACACTTTATCTTCATTGATAGTGGTTCTCTAATGTGGTTGTGTTGGCATGCTCCATGATGGAACCTACAACACAGAGTGTAGTTAATGTCTATGATAGAAACTAAATTTTAATTTCAAATATAGCTAATGTGTATATTTTGAAATTACATAAAGTAAAGGAGATGGAAAACATGGAAGGAATGTTAGGTTATGGAGCTAAATGACTTCACAAATAGCATGTTTTATAACTTGTAGGTTTACACAATGAATCGACATCGGTTGGTTGACCGTGTCGGTCATCTAGGACCAACCGGTATCGGTTGGGGTAACCAATATCGATTACCTGTGCATTTATTTTTTTATTTAAGACGTGGGATTAGATCTAACCTTTGATTAAAAGGTGATCTAATGGTTGTAAATGTATTGCTAAAGTGCTATAAGTTTGTATATGCTTATATAAGCTAGAAAGCTAGGGTTAAAACATGAGATTAATCATAATAATAAAAGATTTTCTTGGTGAGAGAAAAAGAGAATCTGTAAGAGAAAAAATATTGTACATCCAAAGGAGGTGTGAAGATTGCAGATCTTCATTGTATTTCCTCTATAAATCAAATATTAATAGATTAGTTGTTTCTTGGTGGACGTAGCCCACACTGAGTGAACCACGTTATATCTTGTGTATTGTTCTTTTGGTTTATTTCTGTATTTATTGTTTACATGCTCGATTTTGATTATAGATATGTACAACAAGAATGTGCTAAACCGAACAATTGGTATCAAAGATTTTTTTGTTTGAGGGTTTTTGTGTTAACAAATTCACTCATAGAGGGATTTCGATTGAATGGGAGCACAATAATGGAAGAAGATGATAAATAAAAGTGGAGAAATTTGACGGTCATAATTATCAATTATGGAAGATGTATGTGGAAGATTATTTGTATTAGAAAGATTTATATTTACCGTTAGATGTAAGTGCAAAGCCTACGAAGATGATTGATCAAGAATGAAAGATTCTTGACAGAAAGCTATGGGATCTATAAGATTAAGCCTAGCAACATTTATAGCTTAGAATATTATTGAAGCAGCAACCACGGTAGATTCGATGAAATCTTTAGCTAATTTATATGAAAAATCAAGTTCTTCAAATAAAGTTTATTTGATGAATAAATTATTTAATTCAAAAATTCAAGAAGGTGGATCTGTATCAAAATTTTGAATGATTTACGTTCCATCAGTAAATCAATTAAAACCGGTTAATATTCTATTTGATGATGAAGTAAAAGCACTTTTATTCCTATAATCTTTACCGGATAGTTGGGATAACTTGGTTATAGTTGTTAGTAATACAACTATCTGCTACTAATATTTTAAAGTTTGATGATGTGGTTAGTATAATCCTGAATGAAGAAATACGCAGGAAAAGTACAGGAGAGTTATCATCTGGAAATGCTTTGAATGTAGAAAGCAGAGGAAGGAAGAAGGAGAGATCCAAGAGCAAGAATAATGGGAAATCAAATTCTAAGAATGGCAGATCTAAATCCAGAGGTAGAGGAATAACCTATTGGAATTGTGGAAAGAAAGGACATGCAAAGAAGGATTGTTGGTTCAAGGAAAACAAAGAGAATATACCAAACAAAGGTAAAGAGGAAAATGTTGCAATAGAGGTAATGCAAGATGCCCTTATTCTCTCCTTGGATAATAAAATAGAATCATGGGTTTTAGATTCAGGAGCTTCTTTCCATGCTACCCCTAATAAGGGTTATTTCAGAAATTATGTCAAGGGTAATGTTGATGCAAAATCACAAAGCACCCCCAAATGGCCTAGTTTTGTGTGGGGCATTCGATGTGATCTGCATAACATTGTGAACTGAGATGGACCTCCGAGAGAAAGCTAGTTCTTGTTCCTAAACTACTGCGCCATAAGCTACTCTAGTGTAGGCAAACTATGTAACCTATCCTAATCTTACCTTCCAAGGGACCAGGAGAGAGAGAGCATGAAATAAAAGCTTACACTAAAGCGGTGATACACCGTAAAGGAAAGAGGTGAGATACTCTACCGAGGAGGATGAAATAGGGAAAAGGAGATGAGGAGGTCGAGACGAAGTGACACTCGACCTGCATCCTAATCCACCGTCAAAAATCCATAAAACATGACATCTTACACCTGCAAATGTGAAATACATGCACAAGAAAATAGATCTAAAAGGGAGAGGCACGGAGAAACAATAAAACATGAGAAAGGGTTGAAGAATGCCACAAAATCATGATTTTATTGCTCTAGAAGGTGCACAAACCATTACATTTCTGCTCAGAGGCACAAATACGCTTGTCAGGCATAGGAGAAGGCTTACAGCTCAAATGAGTTTGAGAAACAAATTTTACAGAGTTTCCCCACATCCAGAATGTCTCCCCTCTCAAATGAGAAGTGTTTACAATATATAGAACATCGAGGCAAGAGAGAAAGAAGAAAACTCGGACTCTGCTCTGAAAGCTCAACCACCAACCATTAATGCCCTATAAATCTACCTACAATCTATCAATTCTGGTTCCCCATGTATGTTTGGCGTGTTGGAGAAGGAAAGATGACAAATCTAGATCAGATCTGGGTAGTTGAAGCAATCGGATCCTGTATTAATGGCTTGAAATAATTTTTCCAAATTTTCACTCATCAAATCCTACTGAAAAATATATTTTATGCTTCCATGGCGTAGAGGAGGTTGAGACCTTTCCAACGATACCAAATTTGTTGAATTTTGAGCATTGGATTGAAATTTATGCCCATTTGAATATTTGAATTGAATCCGTACAAAAATGGCAAAAAAGCAAACAAGTTATGCAAAACGGATCTAAGGGCCCGAAATTCACTTTGCACCTTTTGTGAAAACGTAAAATTATAAAAAATCTCCCACAGCCCCGTAGGCCTGAAATTCACTTTTTCCCAAAAGCCCTGCAAGCCCACAACCTTCTCATTTTCCATTTGTCATCCTCGAGCACTGTTGGCCCGAATTTTCAACTTAGCAAAAGAAATCCTTCTTGGGCTCATGGGCCCACAATTATAACTTATGCCTTTTGCAAAAACTATAAAATACCAAAATATCTCCCGCCACCCCGCCAGTCCGCAATCTTCCCCTTAGGCAAAAAAAGTCTTCCCCAGGCCCGTCGGCCCACTTTTGGCAAAAAAATCCTTCCAAGGCCCACCTTCCCACTTTGACCTGAAACATGGCCATGTGTCCCTTTGCATGGGCCTATTCTATATTTTTGTGTTTTGGCTAAGTCCCTTTTGACTTATGTTGGACCCTAGACACGTGAGAGTTGGCACTTGTTTGGGAACCACCTTTTCGCCTCGACCCTTGAAGGTGCGCCGATAAAACACGTGGCGTCGTCCGGCCTTCTATACTTAGCATATTTGGGCTGGATCCATTTGACCTTTGTTGGATCCTAAACACGTGGAGAGTCTGCACACATTTGGGAACACGCTTTTGATTTTGCCCTTGGAATTGCGCCGATGAGGCACGTGGAGGCTTCCACGGCTTTGCTCTATTTCTTTGTATTTTGTCCAAGTCCCTTTCGTTTGGTGGGGCCATATGTCGACCCTGACACGTGGAGGTTCAAAGCACTCATTTGGGAACCGCCCTCGAGTTGATCTTTGAAGTTACGTTGAGTCGACACGTGACACCTTCCGATGGCTCCGCCTTGTTTAGACTTTTTAATGGTTGGTTCTCGCTTTTTTAGGATCTGGACATGTGGAGTGCATGCGCTTGTTTGGAAATTACCTCCAGTTTTATATGTGAAGTTATGCCGAGTCGACACTTGGCACCTTCCGCTGCCCTTTGAATTTTACTACGGTCATTGTAACTTTTTGAGGTTCTGACCATGTGGAGGGTTGGCGCACATTTGGGACCTGCCTTTTTGATGTGCCTTTTGGAATTACACCAAGATGACACATGGCACCTTCTGTGAGTCTGTTGTTCAGCCTCAAGTTGACTCGTATGCGACAGAGTCTGAAAACTTTGAGCCCTTGCTCTGATTTTCTCTTATTGAGCCTCTGGTTTCCTTTGACATCATTAGCCTCCTTTGCGACCCTACCTACCCCTCGGTTTGGTATCGATTGCGAGTTCGCAGTGTCCGAACCACCCCTAGCATTTTTCTTCTGCAGTAAGGTCGTGTTTTATCAATTTTTCCTCGGGGGGATAAAATTGGGATAACAGTAATTTTGGGCATGTTTATTGATGAACCATGAAATATTACTGGTAAAGGGAAGTTCATCTAAAATTGCATAATGGAAATACATGAATACTATAATATGTGAGGCATGTGCCAAGCCTCGGGAGAAATCTAATTTCGGTAGGACAACTAGGTGAATCAGTTACATGGTTACATTCATAGCCGACTCTTGGAAATTTACCAAGGAGCTCGTGTTGTGGCAAAAGGAAAGAAGGTAGGAACATTGTATTTATCTACCTATATTACATATTCATTTTTGTTCTATCTACTTGATTCGATGCAAGCATGTGGCACAATCGGTTAGGCCATATGAGTCAAAAGGCAAAGGGTAAGTTATCGGATCTTAAAGGCAAAGGGTAAGTTATCATATTTGAAAAATATAGATTTGATTTACGTGAGCATTGTACATTTGGAAAGTGAAAGAGAGTGATATTTCTCAAAGTTGGGGTAACAAAGAAGAATCAAAAATTGGAGCTTGTGTACTCGGATGTGTGGGGACCATCCTGTAACTTCTTATGGAGGATCCCAATACTATGTGACTTTCATTGATGATGCCATAAGAAAGGTATGGGTTTATTGTATAAAGCGTAAATCTGATGTTTTTGAGACTTTTAAAATATGGAAAGCCCTTGTGGAAAATGAATCCAATTTAAAGTTAAAATGCCTTAGATATAACAATGGTGGTGAGTACTTTGCAACAAGGTTTTCAATGATTACTATTCAATGAATGGAATACGCAGAGAAAGAATGGTTCCTAGAACACCATAGGAGAATGGTGTGGTTGAAAGAATGAACAGGACTATCATGGAACATGCAAGAAGCATGAGAATACATGTTGGATTACCCTTGCAATTTTGGGTAGAAGTAATAGATAAAAAATTTATTTAATCAACCATGGGCCTTCAAGTGCACTTTGATGGTGGAATACTAGAAGAAGCTTGGACTGAAAAAGAGGTAGATCTTTCTTTTCTTAGAGTATTTGGTTCGAAGCTTTTGTGCATGTTGATAAAGAAAATAGGAAGAAGTTGGATGCTAAATCCAAGAGATGCACTTTTATTGGTTATGGCTCTGTGATTTCGGATTCTATTTTTGGGATTTAGATGATGCTAAGATTGTTAGGAGTCATGATATTGAGTGGAATGAAAAGAGAATATACAGGATCAAATTTTGATACCCAAGGATGAACCAGTGGAATATTTTGTGGAAGAAAATGCATTCTCAAATTTAAAACAATCATCTGTAGGTATCAGCGTCAATGAGGGCAACTAGTGTTGGTAAACACAGGATCGACATCGGTAACTGAAATCGACATTAGCTATAGAAGATCCAAACTAGCATCAATCGCTGGACCGACATTGCTACAGTGACCGGCATTAGTCACTTGTCGAGAGGTTATTACGAATGTATAAGATATACAAAATGAGCTTCTAGTACCCCGGATTTACGTAAGAAGGTCAAAACGGGTAAGTAAACCTCCGTAAAGATTTACACCTTCCTTATTTTATCTATTATTGATTGATAGTGGTGAACCGAAATTTTTAAGAAGCAATGCGGGATGAAACTCACAAGAAGTGGAAGCATGGCATGAATGAGGAGATGGATTCCTTAAAATAAAATCAAACATGGGATTTAGTTAATTTTCCAATGGGTAAAAGAACACTACAGAAAATGGATTTATAGGATCAAGGAAGAAGAGGGTGGACGAGAAAAGATATAAGGCAATGCTTGTGGTAAAAGGATTTGTACGAAAGTAGGTATTGACGTTGGTGAAATTTTTCTCCTGTAGTTAAAATGACTTCCATTTGTACTTAGAGTTTAGCTGCAATAGAAGATTTGCACTTCGAACAACTTGATGTTAAGACGGATTTCCTTCATGGTGATTCGGAGGAAGATATATATATATATGCAAATGATCACTAGGGTATGAAGTCAAGGGTAAGGAGAAACTTGTGTGTAGGTTGAAAAAGAGCTTATATGAGCTTAAGCAAGCCCTAAGGCATTGGTATATGAGGTTTGATAGTTTTATGCATGAGCATGGTTATATGAGATGTGAATCTGACCATTGTGTTTATTTCAAGAAGCTTGAAAATGGAAGCTATATTATTTTGTTATTGTATGTAGATGATATGCTTATTGTAGGATCTAGTATGCAGGACATTGTTGAGCTTAAAGAAAAGTTAGCTCATACATTTGCAATGAAGGATTTAGGAGCTGCAAAGAAAATCCTTGGCATGCAAATTCTTAGAGACATGAAGAACATGAAATTGTATTTGTCTCAGGAGAATTACATCAATAAGGTGTTGGAAAGGTTTAAAATGTAGAATTCAAAACCTGTAAGTACACCTATGGTTGGACACTTCAAATTAATCAAATATCGGTGTCCTACATCACATGAGGAGGTCGAGTACATGGCATGAGTTTCATATGCTTTAGTAGTTAGAATCCTTATGTATGTTATGGTTTGTACCAAACAAAACATTGCACAGCAAATGGGAGTTGTGAGCGATATATGGCCAATCCGGTAAAGAGCATTGGAAAGTAGTCTAATGGACACTCAGATATTTGAGAGGGACATTTAGCATGTAGTTATGTTATGGAGGGTCAGATACTTCTTTATGTGGCTATGTTGATTCAGATATGGCTGGAGATTTGGATGGTAGGAGAAGCACCACTAGATATGTATTCACATGTGAGTGGCACAACAATTAGCTAGATTTTGAGATTGCAGAAGGTTGTGGCCTTGTCTACTACAGAGGCTAAACAAAGAAATGATATGGATGAGCATATTCATGGAAGAGTTGGGAAAGGAGCAAGAGGATTGCAGTTATGCAGGTGATAGTCAAAGTTTGATTCATCTCGGTACATAAATCAATGTTTCATTCAAGAACGAAACACATTTAGTTGAGATATCACTTCATACGGCAGTGTTGGAGGATGGGCAATTGAAACTAGAGAAAATTCATACAAATAAGAAGCCTGCAAATATGTTAATGAATTCGTTGGTAAAAAGAAGTTGGAGCTTCACTCCATTTTTTTGTTCTTCAAGTTTGAGACTTGAAGAGGAAGAAACAGAGCCAAGGAAAGGATCCAAGAATAGAGTTATGTGGTATAGTGCAGCAATTTATCTCCAAGTGGGAGATTTTAGGTTGTGGAGCTAAATGACTTCACAAATAGCATGTTTTACAACTTGTAGGTTTACACAGGAATTGGCATCGGTTGACTTGACCAAAGTCGATCACCAGACAAACCGGCATCGGTTGGGGTAACCGGCATCGATTACTTGTGCGTTTAGTTTTTATTTAAGACGTGGGATTAGATCTAACCTTTGATTAAAAGGTGATCTAAGGGTTGTAAATGTATTGATAAAGTTCCCTAAGTTTTTATATGCTTATATAAGCTAGAAAGCTAGGGTTAGAACATGAGATTAATCATAATTGAGAGAAGATTTTCTTGGTGAGAGAAAAGAGAAGCTTGTGAGAGAAAAGTATTGTACATCCAAAGGAGGTGTGGAAGATTGCAGATATTCATTTTATTTCCTTTGTAAAGCAAAGATTAATAGATTGGTTGTTTCTTGGTGGATGTAGCCCACACTAGGTGAACCATGTTATATCTTGTGTATTGTTCTCTGGTTTATTTATGTATTTATTGTTTGTATGCTTAATACTTATTATATATCTATACAACGAGAGTGTGCTAACCCCTAACAAGCAATACATATGTTCAAGGAGGATCTCTCATTCTTGTTTTAATTTTAAGACTTATAATTGTTGTTTATATTCTAAGCATTAGGGGTGAGCAGCCCTCAATTTGTGCCAATGGAGAGACTAGAGTGTTGAGTGTAAACCAACACTAGAGAGAAGAGGAACCAAAGTGACCCTTTTCAAACTTTGTAAAATAGGAAGGATAACCTACAAATAACTTAGCCACTTTGATACCTTCCACATTTTAGATTCTGTGAGTGAAGAGGAAGGAAAAATTATGAATAAATTAGCAGCAATACCTTCCATAAAAACCATAGACCACACCATTGTAGATGGATCTAGGTCTAATTTCGTACTATTGTAACCACTTGAGTAAGATAAAAAAGAAAGGAATGGACATTGTCATACCCCCATAAAGTGTTGTATCTTGCTAAAATTGAATGTATATATTTTGAAATATCATAGGGGAGAAGGAGTCCCATGCCCCCAAACCCTATTCTTAGAAATGAGTCTCAGTATAATATAGAGGAGAAGGAATGAAGTAATCATGCACTTTGTATAATGCTCGAACTAAATAATTAGTATACAACTATATGAAAATCTTATGGATAAAATATAGAATCGGGTAAAATTGAAATTCAAGAGAATGTGCCCATGTCCAGAACGTTTTCCATGGTCAAGAGCATACTATGGTCTTGAATTTACTATACAATTTTGAACTACTTTAGTATCTACAAATTTGTAGTATTTGTGCTTGTTTCTGATGATCTAAACCCTGTAAAAATATATTATTATGTTATGTAATTTTTCTGTAGATGTAGAAAATAACTTGATGAATGCCTCCTCTTTTGAGGCTCCTATGATAAATCCTTTGAGAGCACAAATCAAAATAATAGATGTGTACCCATGTGTATTCAGTTTGATAATCTACATAGGATCACATAGAAAGCTAGAATGGTGGCCACCATTGAGATCCTGTATATGAAAAATGAGTTGCACATGGTGGAAAGCATGGCACATAGAGAAATTAACAAGCCAAGAATACATATGTATAGAGGTAACAATGAGGATAATAGAAAGTGTCAATCATATCATAATCCAAATTAGTAGTAAGAAAGCAACATGAAACGGGAAAGAATACATGTGTATGGAGGTAACAATAGCATAATAGAAAGTTTCAATCATTTCATAATCTATATTAGTAGTAACATAGAAACATCATAGTAGAAATCAAGCATGTCATAAATCGAGTAGGAATAATATAGCAAATAGAAACAATAGTGTAGAGACAAGTAAGCACTAGTATGGTATCATAGAAATATATGCATATGGAGGCATGGAACCATAAATATGGGACACTTATGATGTCACAAAACAATTGCAATAGGAGGCCATGTGGTCTACATTAAGATTAAAAAGTGTAGACATGCAAGATATACATAGATCCACAAACATGGTACACCCACAAAGTGTCGAAATAATCAAGGCACTCGGTTGTATAGAGAAAACTATTATAGAATTGTAATCAAGAAAAACAATAGTCAACCATAAGAAAATATGCAAACAAGGAAATAATCCATATAAGAAAGTAATGAAAATAATGTATCTAAATACGAATAGAAAATAATTATAGTAAAAATAGAGATAAGAGGATAGGTTAATGTTGCACAAGACACATGGGTTAGTCCAGTAACTCAAAAAATACCAATAAGCATTATGTATATAATCAAGTATGATGAAGAAGGTGTAAAGTAATTGTAATCAAACAAAATCACATGTATAATGTAGGGGATTCCTTGGAAGAGTATTAGAGGGAAGCAATTCATGACCTACCATCGTGTATCATCATGTGTATGTCTTGCATCACACTCAATATACCTCATAAATGCATGTGTGTAAATAGTATATAGAAAATGTATTCTATCTATCAACTAATGTGATATAATATGTATCGAATAACAAGCTAGCCAATCAAACCATAATCATCTCTTGATTTTGTATTATTGCGCGTATTTGTATTATGTGATTATTTGAATGTTTTTGAACTAGTTTGAAGATAGTTATGTACAAGAAAAGGGGTAATATAAGAGCTACCCAATAAGATCCCCATAAAAAGGCACACCACACTCAAAGGGTGAAGGAATCATAAGCCCCACAAGTTGTCAATATATATAAAGGATGCTCATGTATAACAATGTAAAATCCATATACTTAGGGTGGGATGACCCGTGCTAAGTAGTATGCATTTATTGAGGTCTACTAGAAATCCAATGAGGGGGTAACCTCAGAGAAACAAATTATATAATTGGATAAGAAATGAATATGTATGTTGTAATCAAAGGTGTATGAAAATATTTAATGTAAAGGATGAACACAAAGATCCAATAAGCTATGGATTACTTGTAATGGTAAAGATGAGCATGGAAAGATACAACTAAAAGTAATTCATAGAAAACAAATTGTAATGAAGCCCATGGGGATTGATCAAGATAATGATAGGAGTCACCAGAAAAACCATAAATAGAATATTGATTATATTGTAACAAACATATGTGGTGTTTCTCATTTTATTATAGGTATGTGATGGAAGAGCTAGTAGTGTAGTATTAGTTTTCCCGAGGGTGGAAATGTCATTATGGGTATATTCATGCTAAAAATTAATGCGTATGGGGATATTTGTTTGAACAAAGGAGATAAAAGTGCACAAATACTCAATAAGCATAGCAATATGGCGAGCTTGTGCGAGAAAAGACTCGATTAAAAATCTAAGTAGAGAATGGCCCCGAGAAGTAGTATATGAAGTAGTAGAAAGTGTAAGATATATTGACCTAGGAATATCATGTAAACAAGAATACTAAGTAGAAGAGCCATGGGAGATTAACCCACTAGAATTAGTTGGTGAATGAGAAGAATTGAGGGAAAATGGACTTGTAATGAGTAACCCACTAAAATGAACATTTAAACAAGAAATGTTATTCATAGATTTGTGAGGGCTAGGAATAGGGACTTTAGTTGTGTGGCGATGTCATGGAGGTACAAGATGTTTGAATGAGATACCCTTGATAGGAACTAGTTTTTTATTATGAATACTTTTGATGCATTGATGTACAATAGAGGGGTATCTCGAAAAGAATGCAACCAAGGACAACCTAGACACATGTCACATGCGAAATTAGAAGCAAAAACCAAAAATGGGGTAGCGATAGTAACAAAACCATGAGATGGAGAACAATATGCCCCAAATTTGTGTCATCATCATAGGATAATTTATTTTTATAATATCCAAGAGAATGAAGCAACCAAAGAGTGCATAAATTATGTGTAACGGTATCTTTAATGATAACACTATGAATAGGATGTTGATTAACAAAAACATGAATGTAGAGTTTATTTGAAACAAAGTCATGGGCCATATCGGTGCAATAAAAAAAGTAATAATGGGCCAATGTGGTGGAAGAATATCCAATAATTGGACATAAGAAGGTGAGGGAGGCACTACATGACAATTATGAGACCCGATTAAAGAAGATATAGTAGTGTTATGATCAAACAATGGACCATATGACATAATATCATTGTTATTGTAGGTTGAAATGGTTTTGTGGGTAGTGTCCATTCAATGACTCCAACATTAATAAGATCTTGTATAACATGATGAATTTTAATACAAAAATTAGTGGCATGTCCAAGGCATCAAAGATATTTTAAATGGGCATTAACAACAAAAATTTTATCGGGAGGTGTACTTGTATTGATCTCAAGCGATGAAGGGAGAGACATAAGATTGCACTCAAATAATTGTGTGATCACTCTTGTGGTGCACAAGGTAAACGAATTAATTTCCATTGAGAAGGTCAGCAACTATAGATTTGTAGGTTGCGGGATAGTGGTGATATGAGAACCAACATGAGAAGTCATAGAGATACCCTATTTGTATTGTATAAGTATAACGTGCAAAGAGTGAACAAAGGAGTGAAAACCTTGTATGGTAGAGGTCCAAGGATGTAAATCACTATACACCTAGATAGGAAGCATAGAGTGTGCATGCTCATAAGAGTGAGAGACCTTAGGGTCATTATAAGGAGAATTGGTAAATAATTCCATGTCCTCACATGAAGGATAATCATGGACCTAGTTAGGGATAATAACTTATGCTATAAAAGGGCATGAACCCTTTAGCTCAATATATAGATCATGATAATGATAGTGGTCCATAATATTTGGGATTATACATCAAAACCAACAAGGGGAAACCCTAGGGCCACTATGGTTTGAGAAATAAGTTCAATTCATGAGTCGAGTTCACCAAAATGTTTACACCCTAATTAAATATATGTTATGGAAAGTAAATAATAACAAATAAGATGTAAGGGTTTGTAACATGAGATTATTATAATCTAATTAATTTACAATTAACCATTCATAACAAAAATAATGCATTAATACTTTCAATGATTGATCAAACGATAAACAATAGCTCAAATACACAAGGGGAGAAGAAGACTTAGCAATACAAGTTAGAATAGAGAGGATCCAAATGTGAAAATGAGTGGAAAAGAAAAATTAGAGACACGAGATGCTTTGTTATGCATATTTGTAATAGGAAACTAATGAAGGTTAGGACTATACAACTATTATATGACCTAGATTGGAATTGTACGGACACGACCTAGGGTTGTATAGTCTTGGACCCTTTTTTTTTCTCTTGAAACGACATTCATTGTATTTATTTATTTCTTGCACAACCTCATGATGTCCTGTAATCACCTGCAACAATGTGGAAACCCTATAAATTTAGAGAACCTTTCATCATAGCTTTAGCAAACCAAAAGGAGAAATCGTGTGTGTGGTGAGGCTAGACTACCATTGGTGGTCAACACTAGCTACTCAACCAATCTAAGTGTTGCACTACATGCCCTTATATGGGATCAAGCCTCATGTAATTCTCTTAGGTGTTTGTGCAAGTGTGAGTGTAATTTAGCCAACCCCTTAAGGGTGCCCTCATGTCTCTTGCCACAAAGATAGCAAGATAATTGTTTAGTATAAAATATACCCAATGCAAAGTAGTAAAGTGATATGGTGTCCCTTAACTACGTGACCTAACCCTTTGTTCCTTAAAACCTTTTGACAATGCTTGGAGTGACTTTGATTTTGCTAAGACATGGCTCTATGACTTTTGCATGCTTGGAAATGGAAGAAGTTAGACTCTTTGACTTGATTGAGTGCTACTGAGCACCCGTAGTATGGACTGCTTCAATTGATATGTGACTCATTTAGGCAAATTTAGGAGACCCTTGAGTGTTTTTGGAATTATATTTGTAATAGGAGCTTGTAAGAGTGTTAGATGAGCTCTAAAGTGATATTGACTTGCTTATATAGCCTTCCGTAGGTGAAATATTCTAATAAGGTTGACCTAGGAAGATTAAATGACCCAATAAAGATATTCACATCGAAAATGAAGTTGGAGAATACAAAGGGGAAGAACTATGCGAGTTGGCCAAGACCGAACCTCAAATCCTGACCAAAGTGTATTGTAATGTATAGGAGGATTATGGTGCAAAATAGAAAGTTGTAAAGATTATGCTTTATTTAATAATATTTCTCGAATTGACGAGAAACCAAAGTGTAAAGATGAACAAATCACAAGATAGTTATAGAGATATATCAATTGAATTCCGAAAGTGAATATTTTTCTTAGCGAGGAGCGTAATCACACTTGGCATTGCAAAAAGGACAAGTTACAAATTTTAGTGTCTACACCCACATACAATCTCTAATGGTATTACTTATGAGAGAGCAAAAATATTTTCATTTTACTAACATTTCCAATCAAATATTTTTTAGTTTGTTTGTTTGAGAATGGGAGTAGGGAGGGAGGAAGAGTTTGTGATTTTAAATGCTTAGACAAAAATTCAAAGTCAAACATCTCGTGGCGGCCTTAGAGTTTAGACACCTATGGGACCTTGGGATCTCCTAGACTACTAGGGTTAGAGCCCATCTACCAAGATCAAGGTGCCCCATGATGACTTCGCTTCTCCACACAAGATTTATAATAGTGTCAAAGCACAAAATTTCTAGAAGTTGTCATCATCATGACGGATGATTTTCTTGCAAACAATTCTTCATTTTCTAGGCTTACCTTAGACCTAAGGTGTGATGACCTTGATATTGTTAATGTCACTTATAAAGTGATATACCTAGTACAAACATGGAAATCACATCGAATAAATTTCCTCTTTAAATTGTGAAAACTTAATTCACTCATGCAAAGAACCATAACAACTTAGAATTTCATGTTTATTTCTAAACAAAGTTATCAAATGCATTTCCACAAAAGAAAGGCTTCCTTCTAGATATTTTGCAAAAAAACTCGCTTCTAGTGTATACAAACATATATGCTCATGATATTATGTAAATAATTTTCAAAACGACTAAACAAAAAGTATTAACCACATGAGTCACAAAAGTCTCAAAATTATGAATTTACAAAAATTAAAAAAACATTAATGAATTCCCCTCATATTTTGGCATTAAGCCAAAGGTTCCGAAACACCGGACCAACGGTGTGCAATACTTCATAAAAAAATCTTAATGAAGTTGTGGTTGAGGTTCGTAATCATACTTCAATTGGGCTACGTAGAATTTGATCATTACTAGTACTTGCTAGGTATGCAACTAATTAAAAATGTCTTCTATTCATATCTTGTCATATGGAATTCAATATCACTTTGTGTCTATTGGGGTTGCAATACATGAAGAAAGTAGCCAATTCAATCATGTTTTAATATATAATTGCTATGTTCCTCTCACTTCTATGGACGTCTTCCATCATATTCCCAATAAATTATTGTTCTCTTAGTCATTCTGAATTTCTCTTGTTTCAAATTGATAGACTACAAATACTTCCTTTTTCTATACAATCAACCCTAACTACAAATCTTGTGCTTCCCTTTTTTGCCCATAACCCAATTAAGCTAACGAGGAGATGCCATGGTCTACCAAACTCTCTCTTAACAAACCTTTTCTGATAACTATCAATTTGTAAACCTTGTTATGCCAATTATTTAATACCATTTACATGCAATTAAAATATAATATAAATTATGATTTTAATTCTACACAATTAAGTTTCACCCTTCTCCGGCATCAACCCATAAACCATTCATGTATTAAAATTGTAATTTTACTCTGCATATAAAATTCTAATCATTTATTTTTAAATGAAATAATTGAGATCAAATTAAATTGAAAAAAGTCCCAACTTCCCAAACATAAAGGGACGTGAAGCAACAATGGCAGGCTTGATATAGCCCCAAGATAATACAATTAACCCAGACTAAAGGACAACAAAAAAATTACAAAGATTGGAGTTGAGAACTATAAGACTGCCCGCGTGTGGTTTATCAGCAAGCAGCGAGGTGATCGGGGTTGTATTAACGTAAAAACCTGGGTTCAAATCCAATGTGGGCACAACTGTAAATAAATCTTGTATGTGTGTGGCATCTTTCAAAATAAAAAAAGAACTATAAGACAACACTCTCCCTATATTTCTAAGCATTGGATTGATTTTAAACCCTTCTCTCACATTTTCTTGTTGGCCAAGCATCTGGCCGTTTCCTTCAAGCATTCATCTCCTTCTGCAGTTTTCCATTGTCCGGTAGTTCTGAAAACAGTTCAATATCATGCCAACTCCATGGTATCCTTAAACAGCGCTTTAACAAATACACCATTGGTATATATAGGAAGTGATGCACATTGCATGCTATGCATCTGATTTTATGAAGTCAGCAGAATGGTTTAGATCTCTAAACACCCAGAAAAAAACACTTTATAGAAACTGAAAATAAAACCCAGTCCCTTCTTTATCACTGCTGGACTGCTGGACTGCTGATCTGACAA
This sequence comes from Taxus wallichiana var. yunnanensis, assembly GCA_018340775.1. NCBI lineage: Eukaryota > Viridiplantae > Streptophyta > Pinopsida > Cupressales > Taxaceae > Taxus > Taxus wallichiana. The sequence continues at coordinate 590,085,338 of CM031241.1, read as the reverse complement.
CTTGTCATGGTGCAAGCTTGTATTTACACATTGTTTCACTTTAGCATCACCAATAATCTCCACAACCAAATTGTCTCTCGCAACAATTTGGTTTGCTGCAATCTTGGAAATTCTTGATTGTCCTTTTTGAAATGATGCAATTGGTTGGCGTCTTTCACAACAATTTGACTTGCAACAATTTTGGAAATAAACTTGGTTGCAGTCTGGCAGTCAACACGTAATTTAAGATTCTTGATTGTCCTTTTTTGACATGACACAATTGGTTGGCGTTTGGTTGGCGTCTCTAACAACAATTTGACTTGCAACAATCTTGGAAATAAACTTGGTTGCAGTCTGGCAGTCAACATGTACTTGAAGATTCTTGATTATCCTTGTTTGAAATTATGCAATTGGTTCGTGTCTCTCACAACAATTTCACTTCCAACAATCTTCATAATAAACTTGATTGCAGTCTGGCAGTCAACACATACTTGAAGATTCTTGACAACTCTAATAGTTGTTTGATGAGGCATGTTTAATAATCCAATTGAGATTGCCAACTTCTCAATATGGTGGCAGAGTCGTAGTTCTTTTCCCTACTCCTTGAATCATTCAATACATGTCTTGAATCTGGCAAATAACCTGCTGCATTCATCTCCCAGGACAATTTCTCCATATTTGCATAAATCCCATCTTTAGGTGTGAACTGTCGCCTACACACAAAAAGCGTGTATCGTTTTCTGGCCTTCAATCCAACTACATCCAGGTCTCTTTTTCATTCCTCTTATCTTTCATTAATCTCCTTGCCATTTCAACCTCACCCCACCTGCCCATTTCTGCATAGAAGTTTGACAAAAGAACATAAGTCGCAGGATTTTTAGGATCCAACTCAAAAAGGAGAGCTGCTGTAAATACGCCTAACCCTATATTCTTATGCGATCTGCAGACACCAAGCAAACACGTCCACGCACCCATCACAGGTTTAATTGGCATTTTGATGATAAAGTTTAAAGCTTCCTCAAGATAGCCAGCACGGCCAAGTAGGTCAACCATGCACACATAATGATCGCTTGTAGGTGTAATGTAATTATAGTCACTCATGCCATTGAAGTATTTACAGCCTGCATCCACTAAACCTGCATGGCTGCATGCTACTAAAACAGACGTGAAGCTTACATGGTCAGGGTATGTTCCAGAGTGTTTCATTAGTTCAAAGAGTTTGAGAGCATCCTTACAAAAGCCATTTTGTGCATATCCTGCAAGCACAGCATTCCATGAGATGACATCTCTTTGAGGCATTTTTTCAAACAGTTCTCGTGCCTTACATATGCTTCCACATTTTGCATACATGTCTATCAGGGCATTCGCAACAATGACATCTGATAAAAATCCACTTTCAATTATGCTACGATGGATGCCCATACCCTGTTCTAAACCTCCCATTTTGGCACAGGCTGGGAGGATGCTGGCAAAGGTTGTGGAGACTGGCTGTACACCTACCAATTGCATTTTCTTATAAGTTTCCGAGGCCTTATCAACAAATCCATTTTGTGTGTATCCTGCAATCATTGCAGTCCATGAGACTACATCTCTTTGAGGCATTTTGTCAAACAGTTTACATGCCTTGGGTATGCTTCCACATTTTGCATACATGTCCATCAGGGCATTTTCAACTAAAACATCTGAAGAAAATCCACTTTCAATTATTATGCTTTGATGGATGTCTATACCCTGTTTTAAACCTCCAATTTTGGCACAGGCTGGGAGGATGCTGGCAAAGGTTGTGGAGTCTGGTTTTACACCTACCAATTGCATTTGCTTAAAAATTTCCAAGGCCTTTTCAACAAACCCATTTAGTGCATATCCTGCAATCATGGTATTCCATGAAATCACATTTCTTTGAGGTGTTTTGTCAAACAGTTCGCGTGCCTTGTGTATTCTTCCACATTTTGCATACATGTCTATCAGGGAATTTGCAACTACGACATCCAACAAAAACCGCTTTCAATTATGTTTTGATGGATGTCCATACCCTGTTCTACAGCTCCCATTTTGGCACATGCTGGGAGGATGCTGGCAAAGGTTGTGGAATCTGGCTTTACACCTGCCAATTGCATTTGCTTAAAAGTTTCCAAGGCTTTTCACCAAACCCATTTTGTGCATACCCTGCAATCATTGCAGTCCATGAGACCACATCTCTTTGATGTATTTCTTTGAAAAGCATTAAAGCCTTGTCAAAAGCACCACTTTGTGCATATCCTGCAATCATCATATTCCATGAGATGACATCTCTTTGAGGCATTTTGTCAAACACTTCACGTGCCTTGTGTATGCTTCCGCATTTTGCATACATGTCTATCAGGGCATTCGCAACTATGACATCTGACAAAAAACCGCTTTTGAAAACACTCTGATGGACACCCATACACTGTCCAAAAGCTCCCATTTTAGCACAGGCTGAGAGGATGCTGGAAAATGTTGTGGAGTTTCGCTTTAAACCTGCTAATTGCATTTGCTTAAAAACTTCCCAGGCCTTCTCACCAAACCCATTTTGTGCATATCCTGCAATCATGGCATTCCATGAGACTACATCTCTGCAAGTCATTTTGTCAAACACTTCACGTGCTTTGTATATGCATCCACATTGTGCATACATATCTACCAGGGCATTTGCAACTACAACATCCGACGAAATTCCCCTTTCCATTATGCTTTGATGGATGCCCAATCCCTGTTCCAAAGCTCTTATTTTGGCACAGGCTGGGAGTATGCTAGCAAAGGTGAACTGATCGGGTTGGACACCTGTTCGTTGCATTTGGTGAAACAGTGCCAATGCCTCGTGAGGATAACCATGTCTTCTGTAAGCTGCAATTATGGTGTTCCATGAGGAGACATCTCGTTCTGTCGTGTCGTCAAATACTTTCCGAGCATCCACCAAACTCCCGCACTTGTCATACACGTTGGTAAGCTTATTTTGTAAAGTCGTGCGTGTAGCAAATCCGAATCCTGTGTGAGAGATGAGGGAGTGGATTTGTTTAACTTGTGAAAGCGCTGTCTTGGCAATACAGGCCTGTAATACTTGAATATATGTGTTTGAGTCTATGGAAGGATTGTGTATAGTAAGCAGAATGTGTAGCGTCTCCTTCAACTGACCCTCTTTACATAATGCTGTGAGATTGAGATTGAGATTGGATGGCATTGTATGATTATAACTGAGGCGTCGTAAATGTGCATTGATGTTCAATCTACTTGCTAAAGTTACATTTCCTTCAAAACAGCACCAGGTATCCAGTCAAGAATCAGGATATCTTGCAATAAAATTTGTTATGTAGGATGTATGTGTTGGGGTTGCGGCATTCATTGAGTGCTCAATCAGAAATTTCCACGCAGGCGCTCAAACAAGGTATTCATTGAGTGCTCAATCAGAAATTTGCACACCGGAACGAGTTCTGATATTCATTGCTAGGTTCTTGCAAGGAAGGGGTGCCCTCCAACCCGAGCAATTGTAATGGTGGTATCGATCCTCCTCGCCACTCATATCATGTTAGTACCCTTTCTTTGCTTGCATTCTGAGATCTTGTAAACCATGACAGAAAATCCTATATGCAATGATCACCTCGCAAGAACTGCATATCAAGAACTTGCGGCATTGGCACCACAACTCGCTGATACCAAGTCCTGGAGCTCACATTTTGCCACTCTCCTTCGGCGCTAAGGAGTAAAAGAAAAAGAAGAAGATATTTTAACATCACTGCTTATGGGACAACAATCTTGTTAAAGATATTTCTGGCATTCAGATCTCCTGTTAAAGACTCCACATTTTTAAAAGTTAGAAGAGTGAAAATGAAAGGCACCCTTTCTCCTTTGCCTAATATGAAATTGTTGCTCTAGGTATGTCGTTGGTTATGGCATCGAGTTAGGTTAACTTAACTTAGTTAATTTAAGTGGTATTTTTGGGTCGATTAAGCGAGGAATTGTACAAATGGTCGCGTATGAATATAAACACATCTTAAACTATCATGAATATCTCATGCACTCTCTAAGAAGATCAAGCAAAAGCACCAAACTACTTTATTTCGTAGAACACCCATCAAAAAAGACATTTACATTGTTGTCTTGGATCAACCATGAGGCAAATTTGAAGTACAAGTGTTGTGTTGCCAAGTATGAAGGTTGAATCAATTATTGATTATTTTATATGTTTCTCCAAGCATCTCCACTAGCACCAACATCCCACAAACATCTCATGAAACTCCTCTATTTTCATAACCACTAGGTCATGTGATATCAAACATTATCTACATATTATGTAATACATGTTTCCAACTATGACACTTACTCCACATCATACATGCATTCCTCAATACCTCTTTCTAATCCTATCACCTACATAACTTTTATCTCTTCCTCAAAATTTATGATTCCCCCACCACCACTTTCCATAATGTTCCCACGATTGATAAAAAAATTATCGATTGAATACACAACCTATATTTATAATCCAAGGGGTTGAAACTTCCGATTGGCATACAAGTAGCTTTACAATAAGCCAATTCATCCCATGGCACTTATCGACATTATCCTCCTCACTTTGAAATGCCTAAATTTGACAAAATTAAGAGTATGAGGACCCTCAAAACCATTTGTGCATGTTCAACTATGTGTGTTATCTCATAAGTCGTGATGATGAACTCATGTTGAGTACCTTTCCCCTCTCATTAATAGGGAATGCACTAGATTGGTACCTGAAGCTTGCCACAACATATCATTATTCCTTTCAAAAATAAAAATGTATTCCTCAATCAATTTTCTAAGATCATCACCTTATCAAATTCATAAAATTTAAAATAGTTCAGAGATGAATCTATCATGAACTATGTTGTATAGTGGGCAGTGGGTGTCCATGAATTAACATTTGCTATCCCACAACTTAAATTGACACATCTTTTCACAAAGAGTTTTACAAAATACATATCCCATAAATTACAAATCTAATAACTCCACATGTTCAAATAATATATTCTAATGGTTAATTGAATTGAAGATGTGCATGTTAGTAGTGGTGATGTCAAGCTACGTAAGAAAAATGACTTTTCAAGATTTCTAAAAAACCCTTCATGAGTTAACCGAGTCATTCTTACATCTACTAATAAAGCTTCCCCCTCAAATCCCACTCCAACTAACACCCAACCATCATCTTCCACCCCCATTAACCAACAACTTTGTTCATTTTCCTTTGAAAATTGCTTGATGCTCAAATGAATTATCTTTCTAGGGTTTAACCAGGAAATTCTAACTAACCAAAACCCTTGCGGAACCAATCAAGTGAATGATGCACTTATCACTACACTATGGGACATGACACATAAAAATGATGACAAGTATGAAATATTTTCATGACTTAATTGATAAGGGATAAACCCAAGTTGATAATTTTGTAGCTTCACCAAATCAAAACTTGGATATTTTCAAAAACCCATTTTCTACACACTCTAACACATCATCAACCAATTACATAAGATTTAATACACCATATTCCTTAACACAGGGTTTATTGAGACTATTAATGTTATCACATGTAATCAATGTCAAAATCACCAACAACTTACAATTTTAGACCCTAACATTATCGTCATCTTGTCTCAAAACACCAATCCACATTAGTGGCCAATCTTGACTCTTAAACCCAATATTATAAGACAATTTAAATGATCTTTTACAACAATCCTCGCAACATCAAGAATCACTCATAAAGGTCATGAAATCTATTATCTACTCAAGACCACAATTATTTCTCTACATTTTTGGAAACCTATGATCTTCCCCCATGTCGTTTGTTGCATTATATGATTTCTAGGTCAAGAACATTGGTCATGATTTACAAACACAAGGGAAATTTGAGTCATGTGATCCCCCATTATTCGTCATTTTCTCCATTGATGAGAAACTATTTAAGTGTGTTCTCATCGATAACAACTCATGCATCAAGATCATTTATTCGTCTACAAATCAATATTTTACATTAATCTTTCTCATTTATCCACTACCACACTCTAACTAGAATAATTCAGCTACGGTCCTATGCAATGTTAGGCGTAATCGTCCTTTGCTCAAGGTAGATGAGAAAACTCTTCAAACCCTTTACTACATCATCAAAGGTGACCTATGGTATAGTATTATTTAGGGTGTCCATGGATTCATGAGATATAATTTTTCCATTTTAAACTACATTAATACTTAAAATACTACATGATGGATTTATTCATTGTGTCCATAAAACTCTATAGCCTTTCAAATATTGCAACAATACCACATATTAACAAGACCACACCATTTCATCTTCTCATCTTACTCCCACAACATATGCTTCATCATCTAATATTTCTCTTAAATAGCCTATCATTTCTCTCTCATGCCCATTGACTAGTGTTAATCCACCTTTGTCATCAATACTAACACATTCACCAATATCGTCACCCTTATCATCTCACACACCATAATCTTCATCAAGTCTGAAAATTAATCTTTCTTCCAATGATTCCACTACCACCAATTCACATCAAGCATGTGATAGATCTCATATTATATTAGATATACATCCTACATGTTTAGATGAATATGAATTGACAAATTCTCTCATACCCTTGCTAAAGGATTTTAGTCGCCCATCCCCCACAAAAATCGACAGAGGATCACTCATATCATGTATTCCTCTTTATAGTCAAACATATATTGTGTATGGAGGGTACAATAATTTGGATAGATACCTATAAATACCACCTCAATTTTTAGTTTAATTTTATTGTGAATATCTCTAACTTATCCAATCCCGACTATGTTATGAAGTGTTTACTTAAACAAGGATGGAAAGGTTGTATGTTATAAAAATTTGAACAAGTTATAGTGAATCCCATCCAACCCCCAAACTATTAGTGTAGGTTATTATTGATCCTTTTATTTTTTTATTAGGATAACTCTTGTACTTGGGTTATCCCTACACTTGTTGAGTTAGCCAATTTTATTTGTTTCTATTTTTTTGCAACAGCAAACAAATTTTATAAAAAAAAGCATGCTTTAAATGGATCATTACTGAGACGGAAACGTCTCTCTTTAGTAACTTTTGATTAGTAGCTCGGAATTGAGCACCGTCTTTTGCAAAGGTTCATATTTTTTAAATTTCCCACGTATTGGTAACATTTAAATTATAAAATGCACAACTTTATAAAGTTCCAAAATCTAGGGTTGTTGTACTCACATGTGGACGCATTTTCATTGAGCCTTTGACGTCCTAAATTTTTAGGTGTTACATTCTTGCATCTATTATGGCTTCCAAGAATGAGATGCTTTCTCCGTGTAAACTTCGGGAGGTAAAATTTTTTTGGAACAAAATAGATCACTTAAAAAGTAAAACTCTATCCTTCATAGCCTCATTTATGACAAGGATAAACTAATACACTCCCTACATTAGACACGCGTTTGCTTTACATTGACCTTATTTTGTTAGTTTAAGATTTCTCTTACATATGATGCTCCTAAACCTATTATGCTTGTTCTTTGTGTGTTCTTCTTCCACACCCGTTATGTTTGTTACTACTTACGCATGGCTCTTTTGAGAAGCATACCATTGTATTTGATTCTTGCATGCTCTGTTCTATGGGTTTTTCTGGAGGAGGTATTGGTAGACATTCACAGGGTATTACTACGGTATTCAACTTTTTAAGCGAAGATACTCACCATAGCATTGGTTTTGAGCATGTACTTCATTGGGATCACACATTGACAAAGCTCTTATTTTTGTTTGCTTGAATATTTTTTAGGATTGAGAGCTACACATGAGTTTTGCACCTTCACTCAAGCCTCGAGAGACCTAAGATTTCAGTTTTTCGAGACATGATCAACCTTACACATATTTTGATGTTCCTTTGGATGACCGTGTTGTGTATTTCACCTTAAATCATATGTAGGCATCTTCATCATCCATCCATGTTGATTTGGGGTCTTTTTTTTTTTTATCACTCGTGGCGCGACATAGGCATTCATTGAGAGGACTCTACGGGCGTGGCTCCTCCACCATTCAGATTCTTGCTCTAATTTCTATACCATATGCATTGTAGTGCTCCTTGTTTTGAGAAATTTTCTTTAGCAAGTATAGTATATCTCTCTCATTTTTAGATATTTTGTATCTCGTATTTTTGACACTTTTGAAATTTTGACAATCTCTCTTGTGGGGGCTATTATGGTAAATCTCAATGTTATTTTTTCGGTGTTCGAGTAGTTATTTTGACAACTCATACAGATTTGTAGCATCACTCCACCCATTCAGCAGTATGGGAGGGTATGGTGTTGATCTTGCTTCTTTGGGTCTTGTTTCCTTGCCTTGTTGCCTTGGTTGTTCTTGGATCATAGTACTCCTATTACTTTGGATCTCATGCCCTTACCTTGTTGCTTTGGTTTTTGTTCTTGGATTGTAGTACACCTATTTGTAGCATTGATAAAATTATGTTTGGTATTTTTTTTCACTTTTGACATCACTCCATGGATAGTCTCTTTATATGGATTTATTCTGGTGCATCCCAATTTCAGTTGTTTTTTATTTTTGTGATTGAATAGTAGATTTAGACCATATTGCACACCAAAATTCTTTGGAATTGTATGATTTTTTTAGTCGAGTTTCTTAGGATGCCTTGCAGTGGGTTTTTTCTCTCTCTCTACTTTGTTGTTACTAGTTTTTGGGTACCTTACAATGATTTTTTCATCCATGGTAACTCCTATTTTCCCAATTATTAAACATGGGTACCTCATCAAACCTTGTTACGAGACCCACCTTCTTTCCAAATTTCCACCTAAGCTATGCTTACATGGGGTGTTAGTGTAGGTTATTATTTATCCTTCCATTTTTATTAGGATAATTCTTATACTTAGGTTATCCTTACACTTGTTGAGTTAGCTTGCTTAGGTGTACTAGTTGTGTGGAGTTAGCTTGCTAGTCTTGTGGAGTTAGTTTGCTAGTCTTGTGGAGTTAGCTTAACTGCTAGTATCAGTTAGTGAGAGTTCTCACCATTGATCTAGGTGGTAGTTACACTTCCCTCCTCCTATATGTACATTCTGATTATTGAGCTAATGTAAGAGAATGTAATTCATTGTATGTGATGTTCTATTAGCATATGAGATCTTATGGCTTAGAACAATCTTCTTATCGTTCCTTTCACCAACCAACTCCCATTTGATAAATCTAGATTGAGCTACAAAACCTTATACCAAAAATTGAGGAACTTACTGTCTCTTTTACCAATCTTAATTGTAAACCCTTTCAATACAAACATTTTTTTCCATATTAATGTTATTACCTATAATCTTAAAATCCCTCTCGTATACCATAATGATTATATACATATTATTGCAACCTTGAACTCAATCATGATTTCATAAATAAGATCATTCCTCTTAAATTATTTTCCATTAAAGAATGTATTTTATGTCATCTTGAGGGTATGTACAAAAACCCTACAATTCAACTAGACTACATATTGTTTTACATAAATATGCCTATTTTAGTGAATTAGACCAAATTACTCTTGATGAAACAAAATCATTTCCAACTCTTGATTGACTCGATGACGTCTTACATATGCTTATCGAGGAAACCGTAAAAGTTAACATTGGAACACCCGATGTGCCTCACATAATCTTACTCGAAAAATTTTCTATCGAAGAGGAACATCAATATTTCACTAGTCTCTTAATTGATTTTAGCAATGTATTTTTATGGTCTTATGTCAAGATATGTCAAGGATGGATGCGAGATATAGTCACTCATAACCTTGTCTTAAAACCTTATGTTAAATTAGGAAAACAAAAATATGTAAGATGCATCCACAAGTAAGTTTACTAGTCAAATATGAATTACAAAGGCTTTAAAATGTAATTTTTATACAAACCATCAATTACATAGATTAGATATCTAATATTGTTCCTATCGACCATAAAATTGGGAGGATTTTTATTTGCAGACGACTTATGGGATATTAACAAAGATTTTCCTAAAACAAATCCCTCTACCAAACATGGACATCATTTTTGAAAATATGTTAGATATTAAATTCTTTCACTTATGCATGGATTTAATGTGTATAACCAAATCAAAATATCCCTCAAATGTCAACACAAAATTGCTTTCACTACACATTAGGGTACGTTTTTTTGAAAAAATCATTCCTTTCGAGACCATAAAACATGGGTCTAACCTTTCAATGAGTGATGAATTATGTCTTTCATGATTACCTCCATGATATTGTTGAATATTAAGTTAACGGTATCTTAGCTAAATCCAAGGTACATGCTAACCTCCTCCTTATTGTTCACAAAATATTTATTCAACTCTTGGAATACAATATAATATTAAATCCTAAAAATATAGATTTAGTGTTATATCAAGGAAACTATTATGGTTTATTGTTTCACATTATGGTATCAAGATTGACCCTATAAAGGTTATAAATATTCCTACTTTAGCTTCACTCAAACAAGTTTTAACTCAACAAGGAAAAATTCAATCCATCAAATGCTTTATTATCCAACTCTCGGACAAATTTAAACATTTTAACCACCTCTTGCTTTTAAATGGGGATTGTTTTTAAATGGGTATTCAAGTGTCAATAATCAAACAATTTAAGAAATATATTATGACACTCAAATTCAAGAAATATATTATGACACCCCTAGTCCTTTCACAAACCCAACTATATTTACCATTTTATTTATGCATATCCAAAGCATTGAATCCACCTTAAGGAGTATGTTTGTTCATGCACAAAAGCCAATCAAGAATATGATATCTGTTGCATCATTAATAAATTGGTCATCTATGAACTAAACTATGCACACATTGAAAGTATCTATCTTGCAATTGTATTCTCTACTTGAAATCGTGACACGATATGCTTGGTAAAAACATTTTCTATCACTAAATACAACACACTTTGTTACATGATGAGTAATTCTTATCATAATAATCATACTAGTAAGTGGATCATGTTTCTTACTTAATTTGATGTATAATTCAGATCTCAAAAGGTTATCAAAGGCCAAGTCATTTCCAATAATCTCGTATAAGCTCCCATTTCTTATCAACATCCCCTAAATCTTGACCTTTTAATGACTCAATATTTGTCATCCTCAAACATGATGAGCCTATTGATGTGGAATAATAATCCTTTCATTTAGATGGTTTGAAATGCAAACAAGGGGTTGGTTTTGGCATAGTACTCATCACACATTTACCATTTTATTTTGACTTTAACTTTCCACGCACTAAAAATATGGTGGAGTATGAATCCCTCATCATCACCTTCATTATCGTATTTTTGGTCATTCAAGCACTTATGTATCATTTGTGACTCTAAATTGATTATTAACCAAATTAAAGTATCCTACCAATATTAGCATGATGTTCTAAAATAATACAAATTTGTGTCTAATAAACTTATCTTCAAATTTAAATTATACAAGACATCCCCATGATCCATAAATTTTTCACAAACATGGTGCCTATTTAGGTACTTACATACCTCTCAAGGTAAAGTTTGATACGATCAATGTACCCATTCAAAAAATTCCCAACTATCATTTGAGAAACATAACACCTTGCACATATTTAGCATTGATGTTGTCACTACACCTTTGTGGTATGAGGATCTTGTTAGTTATCTAAATTTTTTATTTTACCTCTTGACCTCACAAAATCGAGACAAATGTTCTTTTCTACAAAAATCATCTAGATCTGTGTTGTTAGGGGATATACTTTACAAATGAATTTATGATGGCATTCTCTTACAATGTCTTATTCTTCAATAATCATGTGTCACCATCATTGAATCCCATGATAGCACATGTGGTGGTCATTTTAATGGAATTTTCATCACAAAATGCATCCTTCACATGGGTTATTACTTTCTTGATGTAGAAAATGATTCTTACAAATATGCAAAATATTGTGTCCAATGTTAAATGTGTGTGAGCAAGAATTATATCATATACAATCTATCTATCAATTTTCACAATGGGGTCAAACCTTATCAACAAATTCAGCCCCTTTTCATCTAAAGGTCATGGCTTCAATATCACCACCACAAAATATTTTACCAAATGGGTCAAATCCATTCCACTAACCGAACAACATGAACACGAATCATTAAATTCGTCCCAAAAATTACATGTCATATTGGAAAACCTTCTAAGATCATGAATGATAACAAGGATCACTCAAAAATCAAAATGTGCATCGATTATGTGATAAATATCGCATTGATAGTTTTCCACCCCTTATTATCTCTGCAACATAATGGTGTTGAGGCCTCTAATGAAACTATCAAGAGAATCACAAAAAAATCAACACTTCTCATCATGATTGGGACGTTTAGTTGTTTTTTCCCTTTGGGCTTATTACACTAACATTCACACACTCACCAAGACACTCCATTATCCTTTTTATAGGGTAAAATTTGTTATGCCTTTTGAACTTGAAATCCCTTCATTGGTCCTCATGCTCCAATAATTCATCAACAATGACGATGATTATCATCAAGAGTGCATTACTTAACTAGAGTTATGTTAGTAAGTAAAATGTCTAGGCATTTTACTTGACAACCCCATGAGAATTTTTTCACCTCTCGAGAAATTTGGTCAAATTTGTCTCTTTGCAAGTATCGACTTGTGTAAAAGGTTTGAGAATCTTTGGGTGGTTTCGAACCCAAACCATATCCTTTGGAAAGGTTTTAGAGTCTACTACATGATGATATATTCAAAGTAATGTTTTGGAAGTACTTGAGAATGTAAACCTTTCAGACACTAAGGAACCTTAGTAGTTATGAAGAGTGAACTTGCATGGAAGGTTTCAGGAACTCTGGGTGGAATCAAAAGGCTAAAAAATAGTCAAAATAAATTTCATTGAGTCATCTTCATCGTCCAAGTTTTGGTTTTCTTCCTGCTCATCTTAAGCTCTTGTGATAGCTCAACTCATTATTGCTCCTTCCTACACCAAAAAGGTGAGTTGGCTAAAAAAAATTTAAAAATGATGCATTTCCAAGTATTCTAAGTTATTTCATCGGATTATTTTTCCTATTTCCATTCAAGATCATTGTTTCACCACGAGAATTTTGTTCCAGAATAGAGTTATTTCTATCTTTTCATTCTCTTGAGAAACAGATAAGGGTTAGGGCTAAGAGGAATACCTGTTGAGTGTTGGGAAGGTGTGCGTGTACCGTAGAGAGATCAGACCGATTATGAAGAGCTCCTTTTTGTCTGGGAAGGACTACCTGTAAATAAGAATGCAAGACCACCAGATTTTCGTTAAACAATAAGTGAGGGAACTGCCTTGGGCCTAGGAAATATTAGACTTCCTTTCAAAGGTGGTCAGTTCCCTTTTAATACAAATTAATGCAAATGATAATAAAGAAGCTATTGTGAAATCACGATTTAGGTACCTCGTTACTAAAAGCAATAGAGACTAAACTACCAATAATAAAATGTCATGTTGTTTGTTTGGTCACTGGTTATTGATACGTTTAGATCAAGTTACAGGGATAGACAAGGCTAGATATGAGATTGTTTGGAGGTAAATAGGTGAAAGGTTGGTTTTTGGTATAAGTCACATTGATGACCGATGCGCCATCCTGGATAACCGACCATGGTTATAAAACCGGTACCGGTAGGGATAACCGATATCGGTAGGGCCATGATTTAGGGGCTTTTAAATGGAGGTTGGTTGTAAGGTGGTTATGGGGTTTAGAAGGTTGGTAGATGGTTGAGGGGAGTAGTAGGGTGATAGAGAAGACTCAGAGAGTGAGAAAGTTGTCTTTGGGGCAATATAGAGATGGATGAATGAAGGTTAGGTGTAGGGTGCTGCTGGGTGGTAGATCCAGGAGTGAGCTTATAATCACTATGAATCAAAAGTTCACAAAGTAGTGTCTAGAAGCATACAAGGTAATAAAAGAGACTACTTACTAGTTTCTGATGCAGATGCAGGTCCAAGGAATGCAGTGGTGAAGGAAAGGCTCAGTTGGGATGATCCAACAATCGGAAGTGAGCTGATGAAGCTATCCTCCGACTCTCCCAATGTTTGGATGAGTGTGACAATGATCTAGTTGCTCAGTTATAATCTTGGGCTCAATACTCCTCTCTGCAAACCTCTTCTCTCTCTCTCACTTGTATCTCTCTCTTGCAAATGAATTCGATTCTTTGGTTTTGGTTAGGGGAGGTCATTTACAGGGAACCGATGGTGGTTACCTAACCGACACCGATCGCGTAGGGACCGATGTCGGTTAGGTCAAAGTTGGCTATTTTTAGTAAAATAGCCAACTTTCCCCTCCTTTCTCTCGAGGGTCGGTTGTGGGCTTGGTCAAGTCATTATTAGGTTCGTTTTGGTGCGGGTGAGGGTGATGAGTCATGGGTGTGGGTTTGGACCAAGTTATAGGTCTTAATTAGGTTACTTTAGGGTTAGGGCTAGGTCATGGTGACGTGGTGAGGTGAGTTGGTAGGGTTAGAGATGTGGATTTATTAATTATAAGGTAATTAATAAATAATTAAGTGTGTAAGGTTTAGATGGTGAGGTAGGGTTAGGTTGCGAGACAAGATGCGGGCACGGGGTGTCGTAAGACCCAAATTTGGTGTCTACATTTTCCCCTTGTTGTCGTGTAGCTTGTCTTGTAAAGCTGCACTGACAATAATAAGAAGTGGTTTCCCCAGTTAAGGGTATAGGTAATCCCCCTCAAATCTATCACAAATTGAGGCGACGTGAAATCAGGGATAGGGTTGATAAAGGGTGAATGATGATGAGATGATGGTAAGATGGTGGGGTAAGTTCAAGGAACACACGTTGAAATGTAGTAGTGCGACCAGGGTACACGATTTGAAGAGCAAACAAGCAATTCATAGGCAAAGGTCGATAGTTTATCCAAACAAGGTTGATATAATCCTAGTATCCAAGGCATAGGAAGTAGCTCCAGGGGATATAACGGGTAAGGTACCGGAATGTTTAGGCATGTTCATAGTACCAAATGGTTGGTTTGGTTGAGATAAACGTCACGGTCTCGGTCTAGGCAAAGTTGGTCGGCTGATCAATTCAAGTATCCTAGTCATGCTAAAACACGAACAAGTGAGCTCGATTGAACAAACAACTACATGATGGGTGGATAGAATCGTAATTTGTGGGCCTTGGTCGAGGTACTTAATTGGTGTGGCCTTGGGTCGGGCCGATTGGTTGGGTGTGGCCGTGGGTCGGGCCGATTGATTGGTTGCGGCCTTGGGTCGGGCCGATTGGTTGGTTGCGGCCTTGGGTCGGGCCAATTGGTTGGTTGCGGCCTTGGTCGGGCCGATTGATTGGTTCAGCCTTGGGTCGGGCCGATTGGTTGGTTGCGGCCTTGGTTCTGCCTTGGGGTGGAGCCGATGGGTTGGTTGCGGCCTTGGGTCGGGCCAATTGATTGGTTGTGGCCTTAGTTCGGGCCAATGAATTCAAAATAAGGCTATTTAGCAAAGCCGGGGGTAGCGATGTGGTGAAAAATGGAGATTGGTGGATAAGGGTAGGAGTTAGGTTAAAATAAGCAGGTAACCGATATCGGTTAGGGGTGACCAATATCGGTTAGAAGACCGATATCGGTCTTCTAGGGCACGCCCTAACCGATATCGGTTAGAGGTCAAAACCTATAAAAAGAAAAAAAAAAAAAAAAGTGGCATGTCATTTTCACATTGTGAATTTGAGCGCCAAAACATCTCTTGTTGAGTTTTGAATTGATTGTGTCGAGTGTTTGGGCTGAGTTGGCACTAGTTGAGTGGGTGAGTGAGTTATTGGTAGGCCCCAGAGATCGGGAGGTAGAGCTTGATTGGTTGAGGACCCTGTTGAGGAGATTTAGAGCTATGGCACAGCCGGAAGAAGCAGGAGGTGCTTGGAGGTGTCTTTGGATTCAGTGATGGGTCCAGACAGAGCAAGAGGCAAGAGCCGAGACCGTGATAGATGACGTCGAGTATTATAGGTAGATGTTGGAGATGGTGATGATTGCAGATATCCATTGGAGGCCTTATGGGAACTACATGGTGACGGTGAACATAGCCGAGGATTTGAGGGGTGTAGAGTGATTGAGGTGGATCATGGTAGACACAGGCCAGGTGAGTACGAGAGGATTCCTCTAGATCGCGTGCGGTGACAATTTAGATTTGTTCAGGATATACCCATGGATCATAGACCATACAGGAGGATCGACGCCGAGGCACCATTCTCACCTCCACGGCCGACACTTCCAGAAGGACCAGAAGAGATAGCAGTCGATCGCAGGGTAATGGATGCAGGAGTGACAGAGTCTTATAGATTATGGTGGGCAGCAGAGCTGCGAGGTACACACGAGAGGGCCGATCATCCTGACATAGTTGTGATTACAGTGGAGAGAGACTACCTATGCAGGGTTTAGTTCACCAGCTTCAAACACAGGTGAACGAGACCACGGGATTGTTAGAGGCTTCACAGTCACGAGTGGAGAGACTAGAGGCAAGACTCCTCCACGCGAGAGGGCATATTCATATGTTATAGGAGAGATTGGTGGATCAGTGGGAGGAACCAATAGCAGTGGTACCTTTGAGGATGGAAAGGCCAGGTGAGCGGCGTCGATGATAACCATTGCTACCTAGTTCGGGACGAGGCATGGGGGCCTAAGTGAGTTTCATACATAGGGGTAAAAGAATAAATAAAGACTCTGACTTGCGCGTCGATAATAGAGAAGATGTATTTGTTTAACATCTAAATAAAACTAAATATGTATGTTGATTTGAGTTATGATAATAATAAGAATGTTTGTGTTTTGAATGTTTGGATTGATAAAGGACAAAGGTGAGTGTTATCAATATAAATACATGAAAATATTTATATTTTTAAGGAAAACACAACACATGATAGGTTATGGTAGGGGATGGTCAAGCTAACCTTGGGAGACCCCATGTCTCCTAAGTGTTGCCTACATAGCCCATTGCACAAAGCAAGGAGGGGCCTCAGACCGATGTAGTTCTCCCTTAGGACCAAGGAGAGGTGAATTCAGGAAATTTGGTTGTGGTTAGGCAATTTGTTGGTTGGTAAAAGTTTGATGTTGGTAGGGTAATGTTGTTGGTGTTGGTAAGGTATTGGCGGTGTTGGTGTGGGTATAGGTGAAGCGAGGGTTAGCTTACCCAAGCATAGGAAACCGTGTCCTGATTAAGGTCAACACATAATCCTAGATTCGGGTAAAAGAGGCAAAAGTGTCCCATAGTTGGAAAGAGCTAAACAAACCACATATTATCATAGGATGAGCTTGAATCCCTAGGTACCTTGCATAGGCAAGAAGTCGATAGGTGAAAAGAGTTGTATAATCACAATATATCGGATATACGTCACGTCCCTTGAGTTTTGTTGTTTTGAAGAATGGTGAGGTGAGGTGGATGGTATAGCTGGGGCACAGAGAACTTGTTATAAGGTGATTATTCTGATGAAAGAGAACCAAACCTAAATAGACAAGTCCATGACTCAAAAGTGCTTTTGAATACTGCTTTTATTTTTCTGGATATAGACTGATCGATGTGGGAAGTCTATATGGGATATGCATTTTGTTGTTCTTGAGGTCTTCACGAAGCTGATCAATGCGAGAAGCTTCTGATAGAGGCTGACTTTGTATAGCTGTCCTTCAAGGGAGCAGTCTACTTATAGTAGTAGATGCGGCTTTACACATAGCTGTCCTTCGAGGGAGCAGTCTAGTTTATAGCTTAGAGGTCTAGATGTCCATTTGGCATGAAGCATCTAGTTTTGTAGGAAGTTTGACTCAAGAATATCCTAGAATTGTATAATTGAGAACTTGTTATTTTGATACTTTTAAGTCATGGACCAAACTAAAAAGGGGAAGGCATCTTTAAGAGGAGGTGATGATCAAACCACGTGAGTTTGATTCTACTTTGAGATGCACGAAACAAGGTGTATGAGGTGGTAAATGAGCTCAAGGGACAAGCGCAAGGTAGATAAGAAGTGATGTAACACTAAATTCAATAGTAGAATGGTCGAGATGCAAGGCATTAAGGGGTTCAGGCTTAGGTTTACCATTAAGCGAAGCTAAATGATAAGTACCTGATCCGTAAGTGTGAGTGATAATGTAAGGCCCAATCCAATTAGGAGCAAATTTTCCACGTTTGCTCTTTTCTAGTTTGGTTACATGTTGATTCTCTTTGAGGACAAGATCACCAATCTTAAAGGTACGCTCATGAATTTGCTTATCATAAGCACGCTTGATGCACTTTTGATAAATTTGAAGGTGGTCAAGAGTGTAAGACGACGCTCATCGAGCTCCATTGGGCTAACCGCTCTTGGCGGAAGTCATCATTGGTGAGAATATCCTGGAGAGATATTCGAGGGAAGAGATTTGTATTTTGAGAGGAAAGAAATCCTCGGTACCATACACCAAAGAGTGGCATTGGTGTGGCATTAGTGGAAAGTGATCGAATGCTTTGGTTCCTAGATAAGCCCAAACCTTTCCAAGCACAAAGTTGAGTTAGGAAGGTGAGGGCGAAATGATGGTTGGTTATATATTGAAAATCAGATTGGAAGGGAACCACACTAAGGGGAGGTTCTTGGGGTGACAAGAGAATGCGTTTGCGACACCCCATACGTTAGGTTGGTGTGCGGCAATTAGGTGGTTCGTAGGAGATCACCTCCCCCACATGATGGTCATAGGTAGGATGCGCATGTAACTGTCCATACTCTTGTGGGGTATGGAAGGTGCTAACGTTGTATAGGCGGTACTCCCCCAACATAAGGCGTTGAAAAACACCTACCAAGGGATCCGAGGTTGGGATGTTGTCCACGGGGAAGGAAGAGGTATTTGCGTCGGTGGTTTCATTGGTCGAAGGTGTGGGTGCGGCTAAGGTGGATGGTTGAGGCGTGGTTGAAGTAGATGGTTGGGTCGGATCAATGGGTGCCTTAACTGGTACAAGCACATCATTAGGGCGGTATAACATATTACAGGTTTTGAAGGGGAAGTGTCAGCTGTGACGGTGTATGACTTCCCCTCATACTCAAATTTTATGCATCTATGTAAGGTGGAGGGAACGCATCCCATAGCCCGGATCCAAGGGCGGCCTAACAACATGTTGTATTAGAACTCTCCCTCAAGGACATAGAAGAGTTCGGGCAAGGTACGTGGCCCTACACGAATGTTAAGGATCACGGTGCCTAGGGTAGAAGTAATAGCATCGTTGAATGAACGCAACATGGTGGGGTTGGCACACATGCAGCTAGGAGGGATATTCATCTGTTGGAAGGCTTTGGAAGAGATGATGTTTAGGCTAGCGCCCCTGTCGATCATAACACGACGTACCCAGGATGTCTTGGATGTAAGCCGAGATGAAAAGAGTGGGGTCAAGATCTTCTGCACCAAAGACGACAATTTCTTCTTCGGAAAAATTGACAGCAGCGGCTTGCATACAGGGATAGAGGTGGTTGTGGAGGTAGGTTGTTTGGTGAGAGAAGCAACGTGGTTGGGTGTTAAGATGGAGGCGACGGGTAGGGTTTCGTTAGGTAGGACCTCTATCCCTTGGAGGATCTCAATTAGAGCTTGTCGATGAGATTCAGATGTTTGAATGAGATCATAGAGTGTCATTTTTACAGGAGATTGGTGAAGTTGTTTGATCATGGTGCGATGGGAAACTCCATCGAGATCTGGATAGGCAGGTCCACGAATAACCACTTTAGGTGGTGGTGCGATCGGGATGGCGAAAAAGGAGAAAGAGAGGCCGCAGGTGTGCTCTCTTTAGCTTTTCCATTGTTTTTCTGACCTCAAGTAGCAATGCTAATCATGTTGATCTCATGAATACGAGATGAGGAAGATGGTAGGGATAAGTCATTGTTCTCGAGAGGCGGGGTTGCAATGATGATAGATTTTGGTGAGGCGGGGACAGGTGGTATAGGAGAAGGGATCGAAGCTAAGGGCTTTTCCCTCCGTAAGTTGTCTTTCTTAGATTTTCTATCCGAGATAGGCAACTGGTGAAAGATGGCTTTCAAAGCTTTGCATCCTTCTACATTGTGTCCTGGTGTGCGGTGGTAGGCACAGATTTTAGATTCATCATAACCTATAGGTCAAGGTTTAGATGGATCATAGGTTCGAGTGGGGTAGGGAAATGGTCGCATCCCCTACCAACATATCAAGGATCTTGGCGTAAGATCCTTTGAGCGGGTCAAATTCAGATGAAGATGAGGCTATTGATTGAGTGGGTGAGATTATTGATTGTTTTGGTAATGGTTGGGTATGAGTGGTTCATATGGGTGGTGGTTTAGGCAAGGGATTTTGATGATTGGGTTTAACTAGGCATGGCTTCTTCTGCGTAGAAGTCATGTTTAGCTGGTTAGATGATGAGGCCACAGATGATGTGGTGGTAGGAAACAACCACGGGGAAAGAGGAGTGACAACAAACAAGTCCTTCGATGATCGAGTTTTCTTAGGGTTGGTAGGTAGGCAGGATACTTGGGGCGACGGTGTTGAGACGCCCGTGGATTTCTGTATGGGTGCAGAAGGTGCAAGTTGTGTTAAAGAAGACGTGGGAGGCATGGTGTATTGAGGTAAGGTGGAGGGGTGAGGCCCCAATATAGAAGGTAGGTGTGACGGCGAGGGTTGAAACCGTGCTTGCTATATTGGTGTGATCGGGGGTGAGGGTTTTAGTTGTGGCAGAGGCATAGATTGGACTCGAGGAGATTGGGTCTATGTCTCTAGGTGGATTGATGGCTTTATTTTTGGATAAATCTAACCATTTAGGTGGGTGCGTCAGGCTGGGTATTGGTGAAGTCCCAAGCGTAGGGGAAGGTTTGGTTAGGTTGATAGAGGTGGATGAGGTATTCGGTAGAGATGAGGGGGGTGAAGGTGAGGACATAGGCATTTTGAGCTTTTGTAAAAACTTCGGGCATATGGTAGAGGTGTCTGGATTAGTCATCTGCATTTGAGTAGAGCATGGTGTACTCAAACATTCCCATAAGACTCGTCTATCTTCTGGGGATGACAATCTTCACGTGTGGATGGGAATTTTGGTATGGAAGAGAAGTGGGTTATGATTCCGGTCCACTATGGGTGTGATACAGGGGGCGAATGAGGCGCTGTATCAATGGGTGTTAAGAGGTCAACCAGTCACTGGAAAGATTTAGGCGATGAAGAACTGATAGGGAGGAGGGCATGTTCTAGAGGATCCGTCATGGTTAAGGAGTTTGGTGATGTAGGCTCGAGGGGTTTCTCCTCTAAGGATGACAGAAAAAGTGGCGATCCTTCTTCTTTTGCAGCAAGAGTGGTGGAAGGAGATGTTTGGGAAATAGATAGGTTGGATAACATCCACTCATAGTCTTGCAGGGATGTGGTGTAAGAAGGCTCTTTTGTGAGAAGAGAACTCTGGGCGGTTGATTCCTTTATGGGTAAAGGAATAGCGGGGCTGTCCTCTTGTCCTAATGAAGGAGAAGGGGGCGAGGACCCCTGCATTAGTGAAGAGGCTCGATTCAGAATTTCCTCGATGGAAGCCCTTGGTTGGGAGTTGAAAACCGCATGGATCTCATGCACACTCTTCTCCTCGGTTGAGGTTTCTTGGTTTGTGTTACTGTTAGATGAATGGTTTGGAAATGGTTTGTTGAAGATTTTTAAATTTCGATTAGCAGGGGCATTAGGATTATTGAGGGTTATATCCCCTACATCAACCATTTCCTACACTATGTTTTTCAACATCTTGCAGTTTTCGTGGTTGTGTCCCTTCACGCGATGGAAGTTACAGAAGTCATTTTCTTTATACCAAGAAGGTATAGCAGCGGGCGGAATCAAACCCGGAGTGAGGTTTAACAGGAGGCAAGGTGATAGCTCCTGCTTTAAGCAATTTGTCCAAGATCACATCATAAGTTTCTCCCAAGGGAGTGTACTTGATGGGCTCGACTTTATACTTATAGGTGGATTTCAGTTGGGTATTAGATGGTGCTTGAGATTTGACCGTCACCGCGTGTACGGATCCTTTTGATTTCGAAGCAGCCGATGCATGAGAGTTGGTGGTGTTGGGTTTGTTGGTGGAGTCTTGGGTTCGGAAATTTGAGTTTTTGTTGCGCAACTTCAATTTCTCCTCCTCTAAGGCTCGAATCTCTAGTTTCCGAGCCATAGTAAAGGCCTCATCAAAGGTGCGGAAAGTTTGAATTTGGAGGGTGGGAGAAATGTGTTTAGCGCAGGCCCGCATAAAGATTTTGATGAGCTCGGCCTGAGGTAAGGCATAAGTAAGTTGGTTGATGAGGCCCCGCCATCGTCCAACGAAATCTGCGATAGACTCGTCTTCAAATTGTCGGATGGCATAGAGGTCGGTAATGGATACTTTCTTAGCAATATTGATGGAGAAGTGATCCAAGAAAGATTGGGCTAACTAGTTAAAGGAGAAGATTGAGTGCTAGGCTAAAGCACTATACCACTCCAAGGCAGGTCCTGATAAGGACATGGGGAAGGTACGGAGTAGTAAGGCATCGTCATGAGCAATCAGATAGCAGGCATGTCTAAACGATCGCAAGTGTTGTTGAGGGTCCTCCTTACTACTAAAGTGAGTAAATTTTGGTAATTCCCATTGAGGAGGATATGTATGAAGGGGGATAGAAGGATGAATAGGCTCCCAAAAACTTGCTCATATGTCAGGGTGTTACGGCTTCCTGAAACAGAAGCCTCAAGATTTTGCATCTTGTCCATCATTTGTTTGATTAAATCATTGATTGGGTTAGATGATGGTGTTCTCGTCATAAACGGAGGAGGATTGGGCCAAGAGCCGCTACTAGACAATGGTGGGGTTGAATGTTGATAAGGTAATGATGATGAATGTGTTGGGGCGGCCGAATAAGGGTGTCCTATATAAGATGTTGAGGCCACCGGATGAGTTTGCGGAAATGAAAAGGTGGGCGGAGCCTGAGAGGGAAAGCTCATGTGGATAGATGGTAGAGAGCAAGTTATGAAAGAGGCAATCTGGGAGAGATGAGGTAGGGGCAGTGGACGGTAGTGATATGTGGGGCCCCAGATTAACCAAAGGAAGGCCAATTGGTGCAGTATGAACCACCGAAGCCACTGAGCTGGGAGACGGGGCTAAGGATGAAGATGGTGAGGCGGAGTTATTAGGTGGGGAAGGGGCTAAGTGAGCGGCTATACTAATAGGCATACCAAAGAGGAGCTGACCGTCGGGTGTACGGTCAGGGGTATGAGACAAATAATATTATACGGCGCTAGGATTAGCATCCAAAAATTTGGCAAAGTCTGGATCTCCTACAGGGATCTTGGGAAAAGCACTGGTGTCCGTAGGATTCCCCATAGGATGCGAAGGGGGTGACTCAGCAAAGACATGGAACAAGCATGTGAAACCATGGTTGTGGCTTGTTGCCGGGTGATAACAACCATGGACAAGAGGATACAATAGAGGGAATTAGTCAATCAGGAATAGAAACAACAACAAAATGTTGGAATTGGTAGGTTGTTGGTTTGTCAGGAACTATGAAACACAGTAACCGATATCGGTCAGTAACCGATGTCGATGTCATTTAGCCAGATGGCGTCAGTCAATGTAACCGATGTCGGTAGAAGAGGACCGGTGTCGGTCACTATGAAGGCAAAGAGAGAATGTAAGAGGCTACTTGGTTTGGGGATAACAAGGCTTAGTATACCCACCAAACTGATCTGAAGTGATCACTGAGACAGGTATAACAAAGAAACAACTGAAAAAAAAAAAAAAAACAAGCAAGATACACAAGCAAATCAAGAGACTAACCCTAGGATTAGTTTTAATCACTTTGGGCTTATGCCTTAGATGCAAGATGATGTCAATCCTAAACAAAAGACCTAAGGGAGATGTCAAGTTTGTTTTGGCTTGTAAGGCTACCTCAATCGGGTGGAGGAATACCGCGGGAAGGGGGGATGTTTGAGATGTTGTGTAGATTATGATGTGATTTGGTATGTGTTGTGTAGTGAGAGTAAGATTAATTTCTCGTCAATACCATGGATATCACCCCCACGTGTACAACCTATTACTTAATCTACATTCACTAGAATTAAAAACAACAAGCAAGAATGTGATGCACGTGTTTTAAACCCAAATCGAAAATGATATTCGATGAAGCAAAGAAAGAGAAGAGGTTAAGAAGATGACTTTCACTAATGCAAAGATGTGAAAGAAAGACAAGTTCTTTTACCAAAATGACAAAATATTTTGTGAATATTTAGAAGAAAGAAACAATAGCAAGTGTGCTCCCTATATGAAAACAAGCAAGAAAGAAAGAAACCCGAGAAGGGTCCCACCGGTGTGCCAAAATGTTTCACACATAATTTTGTTCCAGAATAGAGTTATTTCTATCTTTTCATTCTCTTGAGAAACAGATAAGGGTTAGGGCTAGGAGGAATACCTGTTGAGTGTTGGGAAGGTGTGTGCATGTACCGTAGAGAGATCAATCGATTGTGAAGAGCTCCTTTTTGTCTGGGAAGGACTACCTATAAATAAGAATGCAAGACCACTAGATTTTCGTTAAACAATAAGTGAGGGAACTGCCTTGGGCCCAGGAAATATTAGACTTCCTTTCGAAGGTGGTCAGTTCCCTTTTAATACAAATTAATGCAAATGATAATAAAGAAGCTATTGCGAAATCACGATTTAGGTACCTCGTTACTAAAAGCAATAGAGACTAAACTACCAATAATAAAATGTCATGTTGTTTGTTTAGTCACTGGTTATTGATACGTTTAGATCAAGTTACAGGGATAGACAAGGCTGGATATGAGATTGTTTGGAGGTAAATAGGTGAAAGGTTGGTTTTGGTATAAGTCACAGTGACCGATGCGGTCACTAGATAACCGATCATGGTTATAAAACCGGTACCGGTAGGGGATAACCGATATCGGTAGGGGTAGTGATTTAGGGGCTTTTAAATGGAGGTTGGTTGTAAGGTGGTTATGGGGTTTAGAAGGTTGGTAGATGGTTGAGGGGAGTAGTAGGGTGATAGAGAAGACTCAGAGAGTGAGAAAGCTGTCTTTGGGGAAATATAGAGATGGATGAATGAAGGTTAGGTGCAGGGTACTAGCAGGTGGTAGATCCAGGAGTGAGCTTATAATCACTATGAATCAAAAGTTCACAAAGTAGTGTCTAGAAGCATACAAGGTAATAAAAGAGACTACTTACTAGTTTCTGATGCGGATGCAGGTCCAAGGAATGCAGTGGTGAAGGCAAGGCTCAGTTGGGATGATCCGGCAATCGGAAGTGAGCTGATGAAGCTATCCTCCAACTCTCCCAATGTTTGGATGAGTGTGACAGTGATCTAGTTGCTCAGTTACAGTCTTGGGCTCAATACTCCTCTCTGCAACCTCTTCTCTCTCTCTCACTTGTCTCTCTCTTGCAAATGAATTCGGATCCTCAAATGAATTCGGTCTTTGGTTGGGGAGGTCATTTACAGGGAACCGATGGTGGTTACCTAACCGATGCCGGTCACGTAGGGACCGATGTCGGTTAGGTCAAAGTTGGCTATTTTTAGTAAAATAGCCAACTTTCCCTCCTTTTCTCCCGAGGGGTCAGTTGTGGGCTTGGTCAAGTCATTATTAGGTTTGTTTTGGTGCGGGTGAGGGGTGATGAGTCATGGGTGTGGGTCTTGGACCAAGTTATAGGTCTTAATTAGGTTAGTTTAGGGTTAGGGCTAGGTCATGGTGAGGTGGCGAGGTTAGGTGAGGTGGCGGGGTTGGAGATGTGGATTTATTAATTATAAGGTAATTAATAAATAATTAAGTGTGTAAGGTTTAGGTGGTGAGGTAGGGTTAGGTCATGCGAGACTAGATGCGGGGCACATGGCGTCGTAAGAACCAAATTTGGTGTCTACAATCATATATCATACCCCAGAGAGACTCAAATTTTTGGTCTTGGGCCCAAAAGTGCATTCTATGTTTTAATTCTTTGTTGAGTCGTTGATGTTAGTAACTTAAGTGACTTGGGTGCACTTACTTAATATGGAGGCTTTTTAGGAATTCAAAAATATATTTTTAGATGGAGTGTAATGTTTCCCCATCCTCATAAGTACACCCACACCTGATTGGCCCATTCCATTTTGAAAAAGTAACATCAAAATAGAATTTGGCTTGTTTTGATTGTTCTAGTTCAAGCCCCAAGTTCTTGGGAGAATTTTTTAATCCTCCCTTACATTTGTGCACTTTGAAAATTTCCTATGCATTCCAAAAGTTTTCCCTCACCTAATTAGAGCACATTTTGGAGGAGGAGAATGCAAAGTGGGTGCACTTTTTGCTATGCACTTGCCAACCTCAAACCCCACCTTTGCTTGAGTGAAATTTTGAACTTTACATTTCCCTCCAAAACCCCAACATAAAATTAGATAAATTTAACACGAGAAATGCAATGAAAATTTAATTTATCCTCACATTTAACTCGAGAAAACAAGCTTTGTTCCCTTGCCCCCAAGAACTCTCTTTTGCTCGTGGTGGGAGATTTCATGCCCTTA
Organism: Taxus wallichiana var. yunnanensis; assembly: GCA_018340775.1. NCBI lineage: Eukaryota > Viridiplantae > Streptophyta > Pinopsida > Cupressales > Taxaceae > Taxus > Taxus wallichiana. Next base: position 590,058,832 of record CM031241.1, on the reverse strand, counting down.
AAATTTTGCATAACCACTCTCCTTAAAAATACCTCAACTTTATATATCATCCATAGGTTGTGATGGACTAGGTTATTTTCTATCTCTATGAAAATATTGTTCTTTGAAATGAATTGTTTTCCCTAGCTTTTCAAGAACTCATTTTGCTCACTCTCAGATCCCATACAAAACTCCTTTACATTTTACACACATTTTCCTCTCCGTAACACCTTTATTTTGAGCTATCACTTGGGGATATCATATCTTGGTTTGTTTTTAATTCAAGAAATAATTTTCCATCCAACAAACTCGATTTGTGCCCAGAGCATCTAAAAACATTTTTTCACTTTCCCTGTGATTCAACAAGCCAAATTTCATAAATTTTGTAGTAAATGCTTCCCTTAAAATCAGCTTTTATTTAATCCATATATTTTATTTTTAAAAGGAATGATAAACAGATCGTTACATGCCACAAAAACTCGGATGCTAATAAAACATCACACTCAATAAGCTGAAAGAAATTCACCAAAATAACTTTACAAAAACCTTTGCAAATAAATGAACAACAATATCATATATTATTATGGAACTCTATGCGATACAATGAGAAGGGGCCTTGCTTATATAGGAAAGGAAGATCAATCTAAGAACTATTCAAGGCCATATATCAAGCCATAAATCAAGGAAATAACTAGACAACAAAGAACTAGTCAAGACCATAGATCTAGGAAAGAATTAGTCAAGATCATAGATCAAGGAAAGAACCATACCTAATAACTAGTTAATATCCTCCTAATATCTAAATAATATAAAATAAAAATACACACATAAGTGGGTGAGGATAAATAAAAGAGAAGTTAAATAAATTACCTAGGTGAACATGATCTAAGGTAAAAAAACCTACTCTAACACCCCCTCAATGAAGCTAGGGGCCCAAAATAAAAGTGGTATATCCACAGATATGAGTCTCGATAATAAGGTCCTCGATTAGGTACTCATGTACAATAAATCCATGAAGAAATCTCGAATAAAAATTAGGAAATAATCCCACTAGAAGGAAATATAAAGAAGAAAAATAAGGAGGATGTTCTCATTAACCCCTCAAGAACAACTTTCGAAACCCCAAGCATGCCACACAACTCAAGGTAGTAAGGTGATGCAAAAGGCTTTGTAAATATGTTAGCAACCCGTTGCTAATTCGAATGTTCTCCATGAAAAAAACTCCACCTTGAATTTATTAACGAATGAATTATATGTGAATCTCAATATTCTTGGTCTACGGGTGCTTAACATGGGTCATGCGAAAATGTGAATTGCACTTTGGTTGTCACATTAAAGTACAATCAGTGAATCCTATGGGAATCCAAACTCTATCAATAATTTTCAAAGATAATGGATATGTTGAATCACAGTAACTACTGCCATGTACTCGGCTCTATGAAGATGAAAGTGTAATAGCCTGTTGCTTTTTGCATGCCCAAGAAATTGGAGAAGAACCAAGAAAAAAAGATATCCGTAAGTGGAACACATGTCATCAATAAAACCTTCACAATCTAAATTTGTATATCCAACCAACTAAGTAGAACCCCTAATGTAGTGTAGTCCAAAGTGGGAATTGCCCCCAGAAAATAGCGCAAAAATCCTTTTAGTAGCCTTACAAAGACTACTAACTATGATGAGAATGTACAAACCGAGATACAATCCCTCACCGTAAACAAAATATTCGGGTAAGTATGGGTCAAGTACATGATACTTCCACCCAACTGCTTATACAATGTAGGATCACAAAGTGGAGTGCCACATGTGGAAGTAAGAGTAACCCCATAATGGAAAGGAGATGGACTTGAGTTTGCAATCATCCATATCAAAATGTTGAAGAAGATCATGGGTTTACTTTTACTAACTCAAATAAATCCTTGAATATGTCTAAGAAATATGTAAACCAAGGAAATAAGTCAATAACCTAAGATCTGGCATGTCAAACCGCATGGAAAGAGCCCACTGAATAGTCATAATGTAGGAATAAGAGTTTCCAAGAAATAGAAAATCATGAACATACAAGACAAGTATAGCAATATCCTCACCAACATATTAGATATATAATGTAGGATTGGAGTGGAAGTGAACAAAACTACTAGATAGAAGAAAAGAACCCATCTTCTCATACCAAGCCCGAGGGGCTTGTTTAAGACACTATCAGAGAGATCATTGAGTCTACAAATAAAGAGAAGAGTCATGAACAAATCTAATAGGTTATCCCATGTGTATTTCCTCCTATAAATCTCCATGTAAGAAGGCACTCTTCACGTCCCATCTAGTATATGGCTCACCCTTGTGATGTAACAATAATTAGTACAAGGCGTAGTGAATCCATCTTGAAACAGTGCAAAATTCTCATATTAATTAAACCCTTCAACTTGTGAAAAACCATTGGCAACAACATGGGTCTTATACTTTTAATAAACCCTTTAGTTTCATATTTGGTTTGGTATACCCACTTACACCTAATCATATTTCTTATTTTAGGAAGAGAGACCAAATCCCAAGTATTATTCTTCATCAAAGAAGAATACTCATCTTACATCGCAGCATCCCACTCTTGTGGCCCGTCAACCTATGCAAAAGATCGTGATCCTCGTAAACTACTTGATACAAAATTCTAGAACCTGTAGAATGTGCATGATGATGCCTAGTGTGTGGAAGATCTTGTATGAAAGGTGTTTCCTCATAAAGTGTAGTACAATCCCACTTAGGCATAGTGACAACATCAATGGGAATAGGATCCTCATTGGCATCCATAACCTCCTCAGTTACCTCCTCAAATAAGGGATCCTCAAGATGAGATAAAGAAGAAGTAGGCATGGAAGAAGATGAAGAATCATGAGGAGAGAAGTGCTCATCAAACTGAACATGTGTTTAAAAAATAACCTCATGAGTATCAAGATCTAAAAGTTGATAAGCTCTCATGTCCTCACAATACCCTACAAATATCAATGGTTTTCTCTTCTTATCCAAGGCTTTCATTTTCTTCTTTGGCACAAAGGCCCAAGCATGGCTCCCAAAGACTTGAAAAATGAGACATTGGGCTTATTTTTAGACCAAGATTCCTCTTGAATTCAAATGCTCAAGTGCTTTGTGTGGTGTGTGATTATGAATGTAGTTAGCACAATTAAATGCTTCTACCCAATAAATAGGAGGTAAATCTATAGAGTTCATCATGTAGTCAGCCATTTCCTTAAATTTTAGTTCTTTTGTTCTGCTAAGCCATTCTCTCCTGGAGTATGAGGAACAAAATTGTGGTGAATAATGTCATGAGCTGCCAAAAAAATAGAAAACTCTTTGCTGAAGTACTCTCCCCATTATTAGTACAAGGTTTATTTATTCAACTAGAAGATTGTTTCTCAACCAAAGCCTTAAAGACTTTGAAGTGTGAAAAACATCACTTTTGTACTTGAGAAAATAAACCCAAGTATGCTTCGAGAAATTATCAATAAAGGTAAGTGCATACTTAGCTCCATTTAAAGAGGGGGTAGGAAAAACCATCAATTTAATATGCACAATATCAAGTGGTGAAGAAGTTCTCTTGGAAAAAATTCTTACGGAATGGATCTTGGTGTTATTTCCCTAATGCACACCTGTGTAAAACTCACAAGCCAAGAAACTCTGGGAAGACCATCAACCGTACCATGAGTTCTCAAATCCTTCAAATATCTATAATTGAGATGTCCAAATCTCTCATGCTAAATATTACTCTCTAAATCTGCATGATAAACTAAGCATGTTCCTCTAGAGGAAGTGTCATCAAAACCCTCAAAGTGATATAGTATAGAACCATGATCAAAAATACCTTGTGTAAAAATTGAATAAGGCTCTAAAAGGTTTGTACTTCTACCCCTTATGGTGTAAAAGTCATTGTTTTTCCTTTATTAGAATGACAAATTTGATATACATAAAGTAAATTTGTAGTGATGCTATGAATATACAGTGCATCTTGGATATTGCCACCATTAAGGTGTATGTTACTTTTTCCCTTAACATAAATAAATGAAGAATCTCCAACCTCAATTTCAGAAGTAGAACTCAAACCTAGAGATACAAAAGACTCCTTGGAAGAATTCATGTGATGATACGCACCAAAATCTATAACCCAACTATCGCCATAAGTTGAATGAGATATCCCAATAGCATTGAGTGCTTTTTCATGCTCATTGAAAGGAGGTGGAGTGGAGATAGATATTTTTGTTTCTTGATTACATCCTCTAAGGCTTGCATTTACTTGAACACCTATGTTATTCATGACCACTACCCCTATAGACACTAAATCACACACTTGGGTACATTTCTAGGTCAAATCATGCTAGCATTTACTTGATTCCTAAGCAATAAAATTGGTGATTAACTATATTTGGTCTCTTTTATTTGTCTTTTGTTTTCTATTTGGTCTTACACACCCTACAAATTCACTTGAAGTCGAGAATTTTACTTGTTTATCTTTTATGGATTCAGGCACTAACACCCAAACAGATAGCATCACCTAGACACACATATCCCATATGATCGCCCCGACCCTTTTCTACCTTACTCACCCTTTTTGGTCTCTTTTATCTTTTGGGAATCTTTTTCACTTATGGTTCGGCCTTCTAGTTGTCAATTATGAAATTCAAACAAGGGAATCATATAAATACATGGTTATGTGTTCAAAATCAAGGAGGGCAAACTAAGCATTATTATCATTACCTAATCTTGTATTCCAAAAGTATTAAAGTACTCAAAAGGCATTCATTAATCATCCATTCAAGGGACAAGGGATGCATATGTCTACATATACTCGCATAGGAAAGGGAAGTTCATTGTATTTCATCCATACACTCTACTACATTACTACATTCTAATTACAACCCACTATCAAGTGAAACTTTCACAAGGGCATCCTAGGGCATAATTTTTTTATATTTGTGGAGCCTATTTTCATGTTAGAGTGTGGTACACCTTCTATGTGTTACACTCGGGTTTTTTTTTACAATGTCCCGCTTGGCCGAGCGGTCAGGGGTTCGGGCGAAGCCCCTAAGCAAATTTTCATGGGTGGTTTATTAACCCATGGGTAATGGGTAAATCATTATGGGATATTTTTGGGCCCATGTTTTTCGGTACCCATTGTTTTGTAAAACCGCCTCTTCAAGTTACCCATAGGTTTATGGGACGGTTTTATTTTTCCCCATGGTTTTTAGATACCCACGGTTTTGTAAAACTGCTTAAGCAGTTGTCTATTTATATGGTCTTATGCATATGATAGATGTACAAGCAAATGTATTACAGATGTGTTTTGAATTCGGGTTTGAATTCAGAGAGTTTGTTGAGCATAGCTCCAAACGGATCCGGGTATCAGATTGACAGAGTGAAGGCTCAGAATAAAAATCTGAGCAAGTGATTCTTGGTGGATGTAGCCCAAATTGGGTGAACCACATTAAATATTGTCTCTCTGTGTTGTGTCATTTATTCTGCACTTTTATTTGAGATCTGTAATATTTTCTGCATATTAGTTTCTCATCATGCGATTCTGTAAGAGATTATTTCGCATATTTTATCTCTTATTTCCTAACAATTGGTATTAGAGCCTCGGTTTGGTTTTAAGTGTTGAATCGCAGGGAAAGTTTTTAGCTTGAGTGGGAGCTATGGCAGATGAAGGAAGATCTAGGGTTGATAAATTCAACGGTCGAATTTCAGTCTTTGGAAGATGCAGATGGAAGATTACCTTTATCGAAGGATCTTTATACTCCATTGCTAAGAAGGTGAACAAACCCTCGAGTATGACAGATGTGGAATTGCATTTGTTGATCGGAAGGCACTTGAACGATCCGGCCGTGTGTCTGCATCTTCGGTATTATTTAATGTTTCAAGGAAAAGACTACAAAAGATCTAATGGATGCATTAGGAAGTCAGTATGAAAACCCTCTCCTCTAACAAGATATTTTTAATGAAAAAGTTGTTTAATATGAAGATGTCCGAGAATAGTTCAAGAGTAGATCATTTAAATGATTTCAATACATTGTGAATATGCTAGCTTCTTACATATAGAATTTGATGAAGAAGTTAGGGCTTTATTAATTTTGTGCTCTTTACCCGAGAGTCGGAATAGCCTCGTAATGGCGGTAAGCAACTCGGTTCCAGCTAACTCAAGTTGAAGTTTGAGGATGTCAGAGGGGTGATTCTAAGCGAGGAAATGCGAAGAAAAAGCTCCGAGGAATCTTCTACTTCGGGGAATGCTTTGATAAAGGAAACTAGAGGGAGACATAAGAATAGAGGAAACCGTGGAAAATCAAAAGATCGGCAAGGTCAAAATCCAAGAACAAGATTGTATCTTGGAATTGTGAAAGCTCGGGCATGCAAAGAAGGATTGTTGGGAGCTTCGGGATAAGAAGAAACAACAGAAGAAAACAAGGAGGAAAATGTGGCATCGGGTAATGTATGCCAGATGCTTTGATTCTTTCTTTGTATAATATTATGAATCTTGGGTTTTAGATTCAGGGGCTTCTTTTCATGCTACTCCACATAGGCATTATTTTGTTGATTATGTTCAAGGATTTTGGGCATGTTTTTCTTGGTGATGATGAGCCTCGCAAAGATAGTTGAAACGGTTCTCGCTCTGTGTTAAGATGCAGAATGGGAATACATGGCTATCAAGGATGTCGATATGTGCCTACTTTAAGGAGAAATTTGATATCGGCAGTTCTAGCAATCGGGAAGTGATGGTCAGTCTCGTGATATTTACAACCTAACTCTTGGAAGGTTACCAAAGGTGCTCTTGTGGTGGCAAGAGGTAAGAAGGTTGAACCTTGTATTTAACCACCGATAGTACTAATGATTGTAATCTTGTGGCTTCAGATGTAGATACAACATTATGGCATTATAGGCTTGGTCATATGAGCCATAAGGGCATGGACATCATAAAGAAGAATTTGCCTAGATATACGTAAACAGTTTGGATTTCTCGTGAGAACTCGCATATATGGGAAACAAAAGTGAGTAAGGTTTCTCAAGGTTGACCTACAAAGAAAGAGAGTAAGTTAGAGTTGGTGCATTCGATGTGTGGGGCCACCTCGGTATCATCTCTTGGGGTTCAAGTTATTATGTTACTTTTATCGATGATGCAACAAGGAAAGTTTGGGTTTATTGTATTAGAAATAAATCTGATGTATTTGACACTTTTTTAAATGGAAAGCATCGTAGAGAATGAAACAGGTCTTAAGCTAAAATGTCTCAGTCGAGATAATGGAGGGAGTATTGCAGCAATGAATTTAATGATTACTATTCTAAGAATGGAATCCGCAGCAAAAAGATTTTCCCAGAACTCGCAGCAGAAATGGGGTATCGTAAAGGATGAACAAAACAATAATGGAACGTCTTTAGAGCATGAGGTTACATGCGGACTGCCTCTTTTCTTTGGGCGGGCGATGCGATGAGCACAAATTGTGTACTTGATAAATAGAGGACCCTCAAGTGCCTTAAATGGAGGCATACCCGAGGAGGCTTGAGTACGTAAGAAAGTTGATTACTCATTTCTTAGAGTCTTTGATGTGAGGTGTTTGTTCATATTGACAAGGATGATAGGACCAAGCTAGAGGCTAAATCAGAAAATGCACTTTTATTGGTTATGGTGGTGATGACTTTGGATTTAAATGTTGGAGTATTAAAGACAAAAAATCATTCTTGGCTAGGGATGTGGTCTTTAATGAGAAAGTCATGTATAAGCAAGCGAACAGCTACAGAAAACAGGAAGAATCCAAGAAAGAATATGCAAGTGGTAGAGGATCTTCCTGATGGGAAAGTGACCCATGAATCGGTTCAGAACTTGTCAATAAAAATGTGTTTCTATCTATCGTGGTTTTACTTTAACAACTTAGTTCATGAACCATAACTAAGAAGTTTTGCAGCAAAGTAAGCAAAATGCTTAAGAAAGGAAAATTATAGAAGAAGGAAGTAAAGGAATTACAGAGAGAGAAATAAGGAAGATGTGCATCCCAATTAGTAGATCAGCAGAGCTAATCGCATGCACATAAGAAACTCAAATAGATTCAACACACAAACTATAAAGCAAAGGCAGCTCTAGATCTAGATCTAAAATAACACAAAGTTTACTTAAAGATCTAAGATTTAAGAGCAAGAAACACAAGACGCCGTGACACAAAGTTCTCCTAAACCTCTTTTTGTATTCCTCTCGCAACAAGTGGCTCTCGTGGGTTCAAAGACAAAGTCTAGAACACAAGATCGCTTTCTTACAAATTCTCGATCGATGATTAACCCGAAGGTTCTTCCTCTACTTATAGAATGTAGAGGGGCAATTACAAGTCGGAAGCTTTAGTCAACTCGACATGTGGAAGTCGAAAAGAAACAACTGCAATCTCCTTCCCGAATTCCTCATGCGTGACATGTATGATTTCAAATCGAAAATAGAACCTTCTATTATGCACGTCCGCCACCTATCTCCAAGTAATTGACTTCTTCAAGTAATGGCTTTTAAACCAATCACTTAAGTCAGATAATCAATTGATCGCTTCAATTACTTTTCAAGGAAAGAAGAAGGAAGAGGAAAGTCGACTTTGTCGGAGGAAAGAAGAAGGAAGAGGAAAGCTAACTTTGTCTTTTTTTCATGTCTCGACGCAATGATTCAAACTCGATCTCGAAACAAGCTAGAATTAGTCGATTCTCTCGAAACAAGCCGAAATTGCAAGCGCTGAATTGAAGCAAGCCGATCTGAAACAAGCCGAATTGCAAGCGCTTGGCAATCGAAACAAGCCGAAGCAAGCTTGAATTTTTTTTCTTCACATTGTCTTCTTTTATCCTTCAAGCTTTTGCAGCTTCTTCCGCAGATATGCATCGCTGCAAGGTCAGTCGTAGATAACTCATCATCCTTATTTTTAATCGCATATGAGCAATTAAAAATTCGAAAGCACTCCTGATGAATGAAAATTCAATGAAAGCTTCAACCGAAGATGAGAGCACATGCACCGGATCTCGAAGGAATTTTCCACGCACTATCTTCTTCACGGGTCGCATTCAAAACAAGAGGATGAAGCCTTTGTGCTGTAAGCTTTTGCAACTATGAGATCTCGATCTCGATCTCGCATATGGATCTGGATATAGATCTCGCACTCGCATAACAAACTTTGCGCAATCAAGCTATGGATGGAAAAGCTGCAACTTGAATAATTCCACTGCTTTCAATCTGCACGCATGAGTGAAGTTTCTCCTGCTCTGGATCTGTCTATCAATTTAGCAAGAGGTTTCTTTTTCATCTTTCTTCGCCATAGCTTTGTCTATCTTTGTCTGAATGTCTTTTTCTTCTTATTTGACTGGAATTCTTCAATACTGGTGTAGATCTGGACAATTCTTCAGATTCGGAGGATATATGCAATGTATTGGACATTGATAAAAGCTCCTCTTCTTTTATAAAGCACCTGTAATGAATTCCTGCAATTTATTCAGACAAAAATGGCCACCGGGGTATGAATAGTGAATTTAAATTATAAAAATCTGCACTTTTCAAGCCTGCTGCCCCAAAAATTGGTGTCTAATTTGCACATAAAGAGAGCATGAATCCTTTCAATCAACACCTGAGCTCCTTTAACACCTGTGAAAACAATTGTGCATTTAAGATGAACCTTTTCCAAAGCATGCGCCAAATCTGGAAGCTTTTATCCTTTGTTAGCACTTTGTCTGTGCAAAATCCTTCCTCTAATGGGGGCGCACTTTTTCTCCTTGCTGCAATTCTTTACCTGTGTGTTGAATAATAAATCCATATGGCTGCCCATGCTTATATAACCTTCATAATTCTATAATTAATAATTGCCCTAACAATTAAAGGCAATTAATTAATTAAAAATCATGCTTTTCTCTTTTAAAAAATAGCATGTTTAAGGACAGCCATCCAATAAATTAAATTAATCCAATTTAATCCTCCACACTTCACTTCACTTAAGCTTCACAGTGTGCTTTGACCATAGCCACTGAAAATAGAATTTAATATAATCATTTAATACTTTAAAAAGTATTAATTCCTTCTCAAAAGGGGCTGCATTAAATAAATTAAATTTATTTAATTTTAGAATTCTATTTCCAATTGATTTATTCCCCTTTGCTTTTGTTGACTTTTCCACAAGCCTGGGTGCCAAAATTGGGTGAATAAATATTAACAAATATTTATTTAATGCATTATTATTCACCCAAGGTGGGTCGCACTTTTTTGCATAATAGAATTCTATTTTTAAGAATTTCTGACAATGGGATTTTTTACCCTGCAAGGTAGGCACCACAATCCCATGATCCACTTAAGTGATTTGACTTTGACAATGGGATTCTTTACCCTGCAAGGTAGGCACTAAAATCCCATGATTTCACTTAAGTCACTTTCCTTTTATTATATCATGGGAATTTTCACCCTGCAAGGTAGGCAATAAATTCCCACCTGCCTGCGGCCTCTATTTTTCCCACTGCAGCTTAAGTGACTTTTATAACACGGGAAAGTACTCGCCAAAAGTGTATATAATTCCCATCCCGCCCGCGGCGGCTTATGTTTTTCCCATCGCAGCCTAAATCCTTTGTTTTCCAAAATGCGCCTATCCCCGCAGGGCTTTCCCGTGCACGACTTCGCTTTTTCCCGCTGATCCGCACTCGATGATGACTTCCTCCGGCAAAATGTGCGTGTATGTTTTCCACCGCCCAGCCAAAATCGGGCTTACCTTGCCAAGGAGTTATTCCAGAGAAATTTTACGTAAAAACGAAACGACACCACAAAAACACGAAAATTGCCAAAAGTTACATATAAAGCCCAAAACTTAAATAAGTTAAAATCCTTCTGGTACATAGGAATAATAACATATCCGCTCATAACAGAGTTAAAACGGAGCGCAAATAGCCTCATACGGGGCTCAAAATAATTAAATACAAATTTCCCGCAGACAAATCCCGATGACAGAATAAAACAATTTTGGGCATCTGGGTATTTGGCGAAAAGGGCTAATATGGCTCTTTAGGATTATCTTGGTGCAATACAGGAACTTTCAGGCAATAAAAACAACAAATGACCCATTATTTTAAAAGTACGAAAATTTTTCGGATAGGGTAGTCACAGATTTCAGGGTGAAATCTGAGTGACACCAGTTGGCTCCGTCTGTGGACATCTTTTTCTCTTGTTAGAATGACAAAGGGAAAAGATGAGATCCCAGCATCTCTGGTTTCGTATCTTGTCTTTTGGGCACGGGGTCAGGCAAACAAACACAACACAACACAGCACAAAAAACAAAACAAAACAAGGAAAAACAAACAAAGATTTATTTATGTACATACAGGTTTTACCCTACTTCAGCTGATGAACAACTTCAGATCCTGCCTGTTGAAAGGCAGTGGTAACTCAATTCCATCCTGGTAGGCAAGGAAGAAAGTGTCCATTCCGGCAACTCTTTTGATCATGAAGGGCCCTTTCCAGAGTGAATCAGATTTGTTATGCATGTCCTTCGGTTCATGTCTCTTGTCCCACCAGAGTACCCAATCTCCGATCTTGAACTTCCTTTCTTTGGCCTTCTTGTCAAATTCTCTGGGCAAGTCCTTATCAACTTCATCTGGTGGTGGCTCATCCTTTCTTCTCTCCGTGGTGGGCAAGTCTGCATCAACTTGCTCCGTTCCCAGATTTATTTGCTGCATTTCGAAGGAAGAACTATCACCATATTCTTTGTTCTTCTTCAGATACTGATCATGCTTGTTGAAAGTCTCCACTAAGGAAACTAAACCCTTGGGGATTTTGTTACCTTTTGATTTGATTGCTCCACTATTGTCATCATGACATGGATCAACTTGTCCTTTGACTGTTTGTCGTGGTGGTGATTCACTCCCTTCAACATGCAGACATGCAGATGTTTGTTCAGGGACTCTGGGGTGGTAGACCATCTCCACTTTATAGCTTCCTTGTTTGAATATGGACGGTGGTCTATCCGAATTAAATAGTGCAGCAGTGACTGCTAAAGAGTCTGCCTTGGAGTTTAGATTTATTGGAACAAAGTCAATAGAGAAGGCTGCAAAATTGAATGTGGCGGAAAGCACTTTATCTCTGTAATGCTCCAGCTTATCTCTTTTGACTTGACTTTGCCCTCGAACCTGCTTTATTAGAAGTTCAGCATCTCCTTGGGCTTTGAGAAGTTTTACTCCTTTCTTTTTAGCTTGTTCCATTCCTAGAAGCAATGCTTCATACTCCGCCGTATGATTGGTGTTCTCGAACATCAGCTTGTGAGAGTATGGAAATACCTCATGATCTGGAGATATTAGTAGAGCGCCAGCGCCTGATCCAAAAGAACAACATGTGCCTTTAAACTCTAGAGTCCAAACTTTCTCTTCTTCTGCTGGCTCTGGTTCTGGTTGAATTTCTTGCTCTGGAACATTTTTATCCGTTTCCAAGAAATAGACCCCACGGTCATATTCCTGAAAAAGAATATGAGATCTAGGATCCTCAGATTTTGTAACCGTGTACCTGGACTTCTTTTCCGGCTCCAACTTATGGTTAAGCCCTTTGATAGGAATGTGCGCACAGGACCAATCCATCTTTACTTCTCCTCCCAGCTCTTTGCAGAAGTTTCTACTTAGCAGCATCCCGTAGGAGACAGGAATATCTGCAACTAGAATTGTCATCTTTAATCTCTTGTTAGGAAAAGCTGCCAGAACAGCTTGCGCATCTTTGATTTGTCCGATTAAAGGGACTTGTCTCTCCATGGAATAGCACTTTTTTATGGTCTTCGTCAGGGTAAGCCCAAGAGCATCTGCAACTTTAGCTGACATGACATTGTCAGAAGCACCTGAATCTAGAATGCAATTGCTTAACTTGAAACCATTAAGCAATAGAGAAACATAGAATGGTTCCACTCTTTCAGAAGATGGTGAGGATATAACTCGCAAAGTTGTTGTTCGAGAGGAGTATCCTTGGGCTTAGGCAAAAGGCCTTTTGATGTACTGGATTGTTCTGGTGATTGCACATATTTGACTAGCATATTTAATTGCTCAGGAAAGGCCTTCAAGTATCCAGCTTCTGACATTTGAACTCTAGTTTTCTTGGCATGATCAATAATGTCAAAAGAAGAAATAGATTCAGATACCTGAGCCACTTTCTGTGGTTGAGATGAAGAACTCACATTCTTATCTCTAGGAGCCAAGGAAGAAGGTAAAGGGCTGGCCCTTCTTTGTTCGTCAGCTAATGCTTCAGCTTGGCGAAGTTTGTGATCTTGTAACTACTGCATATGCATGACCATGATCATCTTCATGAAGTTTCTCATTGTCATGTTCAAATTTGTAGTTCAGGTAATTAACATTGGAGTCGCCAGCAGGAGCTACAAAATCATCATTCTCGAACTGATCAGCATCAGCTTCCTGGTCTTCTTCATTCATCTCCACGTTGTTTCTAGGAGCAGCTTCAATTGCTAATCTTTGGAAACCAACAATGCGGTTCTGGTTGTTGTTGAAATTCTGAGCAGGGGCGATTGCTTGCTGTTTCGAGCCATTTGAGCCATTTGTTTCTTCATCTCGCATCATCTCATTTGCTAACTTTTGCAGAGTGAATCGGATGTAGTAAAGAGAGATGAAATTTCAGCTCTGTAAGTACCGCTTTTTTATCTTTCCAAATGCATGATGAGGTCATCTTCAATTTCAACCGCCATGTTTTGAGCCGCTAACAAATCAGCAGGACGTGTTTTTCGCAATGATAGCTTACTTCAGAAGCAAAGCATCGATGAAGAACACCTTTTGATTCTCATCATTCAAAGAAGCAGGTTTGGAATTTTGACAAGAATCTTTGGAATTTTGCAATAAAATCCCGCATGTGCTCATGTGGCTCCTTCTTCAACCGAGTCACCGAGTTATCAAAGTGCCGGAATCTTCGGCCGCTCAATCTTTTCAGAACGCATCCCGCATAAGAGCCTGGGCTTGGTTATAGTGCCAGAGCTACCGGTAGAACCATTCTCCACCAAGTCACGCAGAGTCTCTATGAAGAGCCGAATGTATACATCTTCATGTTCGACCGCAAGCACTCCACAGATATGAAAAAGCCGCCAAATGATCATCCGGTTTTGCTTTCCATCTCCAAAGAATTTTGGAAAATTCTTTCTCGGATCCCTTTAGGTAGATCATGCATAGGAGGAGCCGATTCAAGAGGTCCAAAGGCCGCACCCCACGGAACAGCGCCAAGGGGCAAGTGGGTTTCGTTCAAAGATGATGAACGGGCACGCCCTTCCAAGAGTAGACTTGATGAATAATTCCAGCCGCCGAATTATGTCAAGATGATCCGATCTGATGGGCGTGCACTCTTCTTCCCGGTGAAAGACTAGATCTCGGCTTTCTAACTTGAGGAGGATGATTGAATTGAATTGCTCTCGCAATGGAAGAAATGATCACCCTTCCTCGCGCCTTCACGGATCGGGTGAATGGACGTCACCAAAGTTGAGATTTGTATGGAAAACACTCTAATCTTCAATAGATAAGCTTGATCCGCAAAGATAGTTGTTCCTCAAATGAGTCGCTAAAATCAATGGCTAGATTTTCTCATAAAGATCAAACCTAGGCAACCATGAGATAAATCTCCTCATTTAACCGGTGAGGCTCCCGTGTCGATTTGTCAATAAAAATGTGTTTCTATCTATCGTGGGTTTTACTTTAACAACTTAGTTCATGAACCATAACTAAGAAGTTTCAGCAGCAAGTAAGCACTGCTTAAGAAAGGAAAATTATAGAAGAAGGAAGTAAAGGAATTACAGAGAAGAAATAAGGAAGATGTGCATCCCAATTAGTAGATCGCAGAGCTAATCACATGCACATAGAAGAAACTCAAATAGATTCAACACACAATTATAAAGCAAAGGCAAATTCTAGATCTAGATCTAAAATAACACAAAGTTTACTTAAAGATCTAAGATTTAAAGCAAGAAACACAATACGCCGTGACACAAAGTTCTCCTCGAAACCTCGCTTTTTGTATTCCTCTCGCAACAAGTGGCTCTCGGGTTCAAAGACAAAGTCTAGAACACAAGATCGCTTCTTACAAATTCTCGATCGATGATTAACCCGAAGGTTCTTCCTCTACTTATGTAATGTAGAGGGGCAATTACAAGTCGGAAGCTTTAGTCAACCGACACATGTGGAAGTCGAAAAGAAACAAATGCAATCTCCTTCCCGAATTCCTCATCGCGTGACATGTATGATTTCAGAATCAAAATAGAACCTTCTATTATGCACGTCCGCCACCTATCTCCAAGTAATTGACTTCTTCAAGTAATGGCTTTTAAACCAATCACTTAAGTCAGATAATCAATTGATCGCTTCAATTACTTTGTCAAGGAAAGAAGAAGGAAGAGGAAAGTCGACTTTTTCGAGGAAAGAAGAAGGAAGAGGAAAGCTAACTTTGTCTTTTTTTCATGTCTCGTAGATGCAAATTGATTCAAACCGATCTCGAAACAAGCTAGAATTAGTCGGATCTCGCTTACCGGATCTCGAAACAAGCTGGAATTGCAAGCAGCTGAATTGGAAGCAAGCGATCTCGAAACAAGCCGAATTGCAAGCGCTGGAATCGAAGCAAGCCGATCTGAAACAAGCCGAATTGCAAGCGCTGGAATTTTTTTTCCTTCACATTGTCTTCTTTTATCCTTCAAGCTTTTGCAGCTTCTTCCGCTGTATATGCATCAGTGCAAGGTTGGCCGTAGATAACTCATCATCCTTATTTTTAATTGCATATGAGCAATTAAAAATTCTGGAAAGCACTCCGGATGAATGAAAATTCAATGAAAGCTTCAACTGGAAGATGAGAGCACATGCACCGGATCTTGGAAGGAATTTTCCACGCACTATCTTCTTCACGGGTTGCATTCAAAACAAGAGGATGAAGCCTTTGTGCCAGAAGCTTTTGCAACTATGAGATCTGGATCTGGATCTGCATATGGATCTGGATATAGATCTGCACCTGCATAACAAACTTTGGCAACTGGGCTATGGATGGAAAAGCTGCAACTTGAATAATTCCACTGCTTTCAATCTGCACGCATGAGTGAAGTTTCTCCTGCTCTGGATCTGTCTATCAATTTAGCAAGAGGTTTCTTTTTCATCTTTCTTCGCCATAGCTTTGTCTATCTTTGTCTGAATGTCTTTTTCTTCTTATTTGACTGGAATTCTTCAATACTGGTGTAGATCTGGACAATTCTTCAGATTCGGAGGATATATGCAATGTATTGGACATTGATAAAAGCTCCTCTTCTTTTATAAAGCACTGTAATGAATTCTCGCAATTTATTCGATAAAAATGGCCACCGGGTATGAATAGTGAATTTAAATTATAAAAATCTGCACTTTTCAAGCCTCGCTGCCCCAAAAATTGGTGTCTAATTTGCACATAAAGAGAGCATGAATCCTTTCAATCAACACCGAGCTCCTTTAACACTCAGGAAACAATTGTGCAGGCATTTAAGATGAACCTTTTCCAAAGCATGCCCAAATCTGAAGCTTTTAGCCTTTGTTAGCACTTTGTCTCAGGCAAAATCCTTCCTCTAATGGGGGCGCACTTTTTCTCCTCGCTGCAATTCTTTACCCGTGTTGAATAATAAATCCATATGGCTGCCCATGCTTATATAACCTTCATAATTCTATAATTAATAATTGCCCTAACAATTAAAGGCAATTAATTAATTAAAAATCATGCTTTTCTCTTTTAAAAATAGCATGTTTAAGGACAGCCATCCAATAAATTAAATTAATCCAATTTAATCCTCCACACTTCACTTCACTTAAGCTTCACAGTGTGCTTTGACCATAGCCACTGAAAATAGGAATTAATATAATCATTTAATACTTTAAAAAGTATTAATTCCTTCTCAAAAGGGGCTGCATTAAATAAATTAAATTTATTTAATTTTAGAATTCTATTTCCAATTGATTTATTCCCCTTTGCTTTTGTTGACTTTTCCACAAGCCTGGGTGCCAAAATTGGGTGAATAAATATTAACAAATATTTATTTAATGCATTATTATTCACCCAAGGTGGGTCGCACTTTTTTGCATAATAGAATTCTATTTTTAAGAATTTCTGACAATGGGATTTTTTACCCTGCAAGGTAGGCACCACAATCCCATGATCCACTTAAGTGATTTGACTTTGACAATGGGATTCTTTACCCTGCAAGGTAGGCACTAAAATCCCATGATTTCACTTAAGTCACTTTCCTTTTATTATATCATGGGAATTTTCACCCTGCAAGGTAGGCAATAAATTCCCACCTGCCTGCGGCCTCTATTTTTCCCACTGCAGCTTAAGTGACTTTTATAACACGGGAAAAAGTACCGCCAGGCAGGTATACAATTCCCATCCTGCCTGCGGCTTATGTTTTTCCCATCGCAGCTTTAAATCCTTTGTTTTCCAAAATGCGCCCATCCCCGCAGGGGCTTTCCTGTGCACGACTTCGCTTTTTCCCAAAGCTGATCCGCACTCCTGATGATGACTTCCTCCGGCAAAATGTGCGTGTATGTTTTCCACCGCCTGTGCCAAAAATCGGCTTACCCGCGAAGGAGTTATTCCAGAGAAATTTTACAGAAAACGAAACGGGACACCACAAAAACACGAAAAATTGCCAAAAGTTACATATAAAGCCCAAAACTTAGAATAAGTTAAAATCCTTCTGGTACATAGGAATAATAACATATCCGCTCATAACAGAGTTAAAACGGAGCGCAAATAGCCTCATACGGGGCTCAAAATAATTAAATACAAATTTCCCGCAGACAAATCCCGATGACAGAATAAAACAATTTTGGGCATCTGGGTATTTGGCGAAAAGGGCTAATATGGCTCTTTAGGATTATCTTGGTGCAATACAGGAACTTTCAGCAATAAATTTCTCCATGGTGATTTGGAGGAAGAGCTATATATGCAGCATTATGAAGGATATGAAGTCAAAGGTAAAGAGGAGATGGTGTGCAAATTTGAAGAAGAGCTTGTATGGCAAAACAAGCTCCACGTCAATGGTATAAAAATTTTGATAGCTTAATGATGGAGCGAGGTTATATTAGATGTCATTCGACCATTGTGTGTATACAAAGAAATTTGAGGATGGAAGTTATATTATCCTGTGTTTGTATGTTGATGACATGCTTTGGTTGCGAGTAAAAACATGCAGAAATAAAAGTACTCAAGAAACAACTTAAGTGAATCCTTTGATATGAAGGATTTGGGGCAGCCAAACAAATCCTTGGTATGAGGATAACTCGGGATAGAAAGGAATGGAAGTTGACTTTATCTCAGGAAGAGTACATTAAGAAGGTATTGGATAGGTTTAACATGCAGGATGCTAAACCGGTTGGGACTCCTTTGGCAGGCCATTTCAAGTTATCAAAGGAGTAGTGTCCCATGACAGAAAGGTGAAAGAAACCAGATGTCCAAGGTACCTTACTCATTAGCGAATTGCGGTTTGATGTATGCTTTATGGTGTGCACTAGGCGATATTGCCCATGCAAAGTGGGAGCTTTGTGAGTAGATTTATGAGTGATCTAGGTAAAGAGCATTGGCATGCATAAAGTGGATCCTTCGGTATTTGAGAGGGACCATGGGGACAGCTTTTGTGCTACTCTGGATCGACACCACTTTACGTGGTTATGTAGATTCAGATATGGCTGGAGATGTAGATAGCAGGAGGAGCACGACAGGTTATATTTACACTTTGTAGGTGGGACAAAGCAGTGAGTTGGATTTCACGACTACGTGGCTAGTGGCTTTGGCAACCACGGAGGTCGAGTATGTTCTTGCCCATAGAGGCAAGCAAAGAGATGATTTGGTTACAACAATTTCTTGAGGAATTGGGGCATAAGCGGAAGAATGTAAGTTGCGTATAGTGATAGTCGAGTCTTTATACACCTAGCTAAGAACTTTGCTTTCCACTCCAGGATGAAGCATATACGATTGAGATATCACTTCATCGGGACAAGCTTTGGAGGAAGATAAGTTGAAGTTGGAGAAGATTCATACCAGTCGAGAATCCTATAGACATGATGACCAAGGTGGTCACAAGAGATAAACTAAAGCTATGTTTAGCTTTGGTTGGCCTTCGCGGATGACAAAGAAGGGTCAAGTGAAGCTTGCTCGGTGGAAATCGAGTCTCAGTGGGAGATTGTTATGTTTGTGGAGCCTATTTTCATGTTAGAGTGTGGTACACCTTCTATGTGTTACACTTGGGTATTTTTTACGGCGGTCCCGCTCACGGCCGAGCGGTCAGGGGGTTTGGGGGCCCCCGAAGCTAAATTTTCATGGGTGGTTTATTAACCCATGGGTAATGAGTAACCGTTATGGCATTTTTTGGGCCCATGTTTTTTCGGTACCCATTGTTTTGTAAAACCGCCTCTTGATTACCCATAGGTTTATGGGACAATTTTGTTTTTCCCCATGGTTTTGATACCCACGGTTTTGTAAAACTGCTTAAGCAGTTGTCTATTTATATGGTCTTATGCATATGATAGATGTACAAGCAAATGTATTACAGATGTGTTTTGAATTCGGGTTTGAATTCTGTAGAGTTTGTTGAGCATAGCTTCAAATGGATCTGGGTATTGTATTGAGAGAGTGAAGGCTTGTAATAAAATCTGAGCAAGTGATTCTTGGTGGATGTAGCCCAAATTGGGTGAACCACGTTAAATATTGTCTCTCTGTGTTGTGTTATTTATTCTGCACTTTTATTTGAGATCTGTAATATTTTCTGCATATTAGTTTCTACTGTTGCGATTATGTAAGAGATTATTCCGATATTTTATCTCTTATTTCCTAACAAATTTCTACACACACTCACAAGAACTACATGGAGTTTGAAATGTAGTGCAACGCTTTGCCGTAAGTTCACTGCGGGGTGACCGTCTGGGTCGGGTCGATCGACTTCATTCTACATTTTCTTTTTTAGGTTTGATGTGGTGTGTGGGCTTGTGCAGGTGAACTTCTATTTTGCATTTTATATGTATCATCGATGATCATAGTGTGAACACCAGGTGATCAATAGAGAGCAATTGTGAAACCTTAAGCAACACAACAAAACTAGATTATGGTCCCCTACACAATCAACATTGCTCAAGAGCATTCAACAAAGTGCTAGGCACCTCTATCCTGTTATGGGCACCCATGTCTAGCTTTGTTCCGCATTCCATATTTTATAGTGAGTAATTTTTTTATCGATCATTGTTACCCGAGATCACTTTCTATTCATTCATAAATCAGCTTAGTTCTTTTATCTCCCTCTCTTTCTTAGGGTTCCATACTTTACATTTTAGTTTACTTTATTCATATTATATTTCAACATTTTTATATCATTTATTTTCAATAGTTACTCTGTGAATTAGATTTAATTCAAATCAAATTAAATCACCCCCACAAACAAAGCATGAAAAGCTAGATTTATTCTTGGATTTAGAAGACTCTTTGGGTTTACATGTATTTTCTTTGATTTTAGGAGAATTTTGGGATGGAGAAAGAGTGAGCTTGGATTTACCTTTTGGTTTTCCCTTTCCCTTAGGATTAGATGCTACCAATGCCTCAGAGAGGTGAAAGACTCAATTTTAGACATTATGGATTCTTCCCTAGTAAATCTTTCACAAAATATTTCTAAGATAGAAATTTGGAATGTGTCACCTAATGCATCCATGTTAGAGAAAAAGGTAGAAGCATAGATTTGGAATATACCTCTCAACTTATATAGAATTAGGTAAACAGGCTCTTCATCTTTCTTATCTCTTCCACTCCCCTTCAATTGTGTCAACAAGTGCTTGAACTTAGTAAGATAGTCTATAATTGATGGAAAATATTCAGGACTAAGAGAGGTGATCTCAATTTCAATTTGCATGGATCTCATGTGATCCACTTTACCGAATAATCCCTCTCAATTTCTCCCATATTTTGAAAGGAGAGTCACATTTTTCCAAATGAAACAAAAGACTATCACGTACATAAGTTCCTATCACACCCATACACTCATCAAATTTGCATTGGTACTGAAATTTATCATATTCTCTAGTGAACATTGGTTGTTCTATAAAACTTAAATCCCATAATCCTTTGCATTTAATGTTTTTTTCATTCTTGGTTTCTATGTGTGGTAATTATGTGTTGTTAATGGTTCAATTTTATCTAATGCATAAGTAGATAAATACGTCATTCTCAAAAAAATCCCGAAGAGTAAAAAAGAATGCAAGATGCTCCCCGACTTGAAACTTACAATAATGGAGCTTTACAATTTTATTGAATTTATCAAAATAAATAGTTCCATTGGAAGAAGTGCAAAAAAATAAGCACTTTTAAAAACACGACACTTGATTTCGAGTTGCCTATCAAAATTTACAAGCTTTTTACTTTTTGCTTTAATATTTATTTTTAAAAATAAAATGTCTTTTTCCTTCACCACACAAATAAAAACTAAGGGTCCTGGACTTAAGAATCACAAGCTTAAGCCCTCATATGACCATACCATATGACTAATGGCTAAGGATTTTTAAACAAACATTTTCCCATTGATCTCGATGAGATAATTGTCTCAAAATTAGAGCATCACTTCTTATCTCAAGAACCTTTCAAATATATATATTCACGATTGATTTGTATGAGTTCTTCATCCATGGTGGTACTGCTCATGTTGCAACCAAAAACATCATTGAAGATCATTGAAAACACCTGAAAAGGAAGAAAAACTCGTCTTCTAACTTAAGATAGAGAGCACAAGAGGATTGTTGAGTATAAAAAATCCAATCAAATCAATTGAAGGTTTCTATGATAGGAAATCATTGTTCTTTTGTATTTTTGATCTCATTTCCATCCTCCATTCATAGATGTAGAAAGAAGTAATCTTAGTCTTCAAGAATATATTGTCAATTCATTGATTGCATTGATTCCATCTCAAAAAGAGGAAGTGTTTCCATTCATAGGATTTCTACGTTAACATTGAGTATTCTAAATAATCTTTACTATCACAAATCCAAGAGAGATCATAGTGTGATTTTTCTTACTAGCTCTGGAGCATGGGTGATCCTACCATTGATCACAGAGATGAAGATATGAAAGAGATATTTTAAAGCATGACCAAAGATGATCATTCTAGATAAGATGTGGAGCATCATTTCTAAGTCTAAGAAAATACATGCTCTAATCGGACAAGTGGTCAAGCTATATCTTATTCAATTGCAACATTCATCTCCATAATGAAGGAAAAAAATAACCTCATCCTAGATCATCTTATTTGAACACACCTTCTCTCTCTCTATTAAGTCACTTAAAATTTCTATTTCTTCATTGAGATTTCACTTTAAGTTGAAACTTCACATGGGAATGTGAAGAGTTTCTTGTTTTGGCTATAAATTAGAATTCTCTCTCCATTAAAAGGATCAAGCTTTGCTCTCTCTAGCATGCTACATTTTTTTATATTTCCTACATAGTAATTTTCCTCCATTCTCCCTCTTTTCACTCAATCGAATGTATGGAAATTTTTAGGGACATAAGGAATTTTTACTATTGGAATGAAATGAAAATTAGTGGTTGAACTTTGTGTCGATCTACTGTTATTATTTCATATTCTTTATAAAAAATTGCATGTGTTTCCCCACATCTTCTTATTAAAACTGAAAGCTCTCTAGATTGTAGTTGAGTTCGTCTTATTAATACAATTATCCTCCTCATTTCTCTCTACTTGCTTATCTACTATTTTCCCTCTCTTAGATATTCTTTCAGATCCTGGGTGTTTCTACACAATCCCAGTCTCTGACAACTACCTTAGGAGATAGCTTAGTGTACATATTTTTCTAGCTTTCAATAAATGGTAGCTTCCCCATCTTGAAGGGAGGGACATAGTCCCAAGAGCATTGGAGAAACAAACATTTTTTCCTTCAAAAATATTTTCCAACAGTTTTGTGTCCATCGCCAGGCATATTTTGATGTCATGCACCCTATATTCCACAAAATCTTAAAAAGTAAAAATTCTATAAAACCAAAATCATAAAAAGAGAGCCTTGATGCCTATATCTAATTATATCCTTTTCCCATATGCGAATGACCATCTTTGGTGATACCCCCAAATTACAGCCAAGACTTGTTGTAAGATACTCAAGAAGACATAGTTATATATTTGAGAAGTTTTATTTGGGAGAGGCATACAAATAACACCCACTTTAATATTGCTTCACAAGTCTTGGATGATGAAGAAGAGAGGGATGATTTATTGAGAAGACTCTAGTTATTTGAGAGATTACATAATCAATACGAGAAGATCATAAACTAGAATATAGAAGGCACACAAGAAGTGACTAAGAAAGTGGTGTTATAGATCCTACATTTGCATTGAACAATAGGTTGATTTAAGAATCACTCTGTATATTTTTAAAGATAATTTTTTGGAATTCCTCCAATAAATCCATTTTAAAATCCTATTATTAGTCTCGTTGAATCTCTCATCTCTCCACCACTAATGAATACTCTTCCTCCCAAAATGGTTGCACATATGCCTTTAGGACAAAACAATGGTCCATTGGATTTCATTTCTCCACTTCATGAATTACCTAGAGGGTCAAGAAAGAATTTTCCCAAGTTATATGGAGATGGAAAGAAACATCTAAATGAGCACATTATAGCCTTTATCATAGCTTGTGGTTTTCTTGGAGTGGAACATGAATATGTTGTTGTTTGGTTATTCGTGGAGTCATTATAAGATGTTGTTGAAAATGGTTCTACTATTTTCCACCTCACTCAATCATTGATTAAGAAGATATGAAAACTAAATTTGAATCAAAGTTCAAGTTGTCATAATATTCTCATACCCTTATTTCTCAATTGGATCAAATGAAGAAGGAACCGTAGGATTCCATGAGAGAATTTGTGGCCAAATTCAACAAGTTGATTATGAATATCCCTGCTAGTGTCGGTCCTATTGTAGATAATAGAAAGAGATTCTTCATAAATGATCGGTTTCATTACGTTGGGTTCATAGTGCGTAGAACTCAACCAGATACTTTGAATAATGCTTAAGAGCTTGTTATTGAAGTGGAATATGATCTTATCATGTCAGGAAAGATCAAGAACCATTCAACAAAAAATAAATTATAGAGTTCCTCGATGAAGGCAAGGTTGATCGATAATATAACTATGCTAAATAAGTAAATGGATCAACATACCCCATATTGGAAGTAGAACCATTCATATTTTGAAGCACCCTAAAGGATTTCCTTTGAGTCTTTTCCTATCAATGCAACATGTGGAACCCGAGAAGATGAAGAAGAGGAAATCATTGAATCACAACCTAAAGGAGAAGAAGAAATAAGATATGAAAACATTGGGTATTTTGAATGCTCATCCAACTAATATTTCAAGAATTCCACAACTAATATGACAAGCGACTCTTGTGCAATGCTCACTCACTCACAAGCACAAAATGATTTCTCTTCCTCCATTTCCCAAACAAATAACTTGAATCCTCAAAAGGTGGCTCTATAGAAAATAACAACAAAGACAGGATCACTTCTTCCCACTTCCATGGATTCCACCAAGAAGAATCCCAATACCACCTCAACCAAGGTCATATCTCCTTATCTGAGTAAGTATCTTTCTTCTCCCCTTGTTAAATAAATTTCCATTTCTAATTATATTGGTCCTAAGAATATAACTCCTACTCTTGTCAAAAATGTCATTATTCCCAAAGTGTTCACCTCTTCATCCTTTGACATCATTGACCATGTCAAGAAGTCCAAAGTCTAAATTTCTAAGTTTGAGTAACTAACAACTCATCCTAATAAATTCGATAAACTTATATAGTTTATCAAAGGAATTAATTCAAATTCATGTTCCATAAATCTCATTGCCAAAGAATCAATTCCCATTCCAAGTACCACTCTCTCTCATAACCTTCTTACCTCAACATCCTACACTTCGAGAAACTATACCTTCTACCACTCGTCATTGTTGATTAATGGATATATATTGAGCAATTATATCAATGAATTTGGTGCCTCACTGATAACATCGCACCTTCCAAAGTCTCAATTTACCTTGGTCTCACTCTCACACATAATTTCAATCGGTGGTATCTCATGGATACCAAAGAATCTCCCCTCATTGGCTAGGTCGAAGATGCTCAATTGACATCTGTGTGTTTTCTTGATAAGAAGGTCAAGATCGACATACTTGTGGTTGACATTCTCACTTCATATGGGATGTTCTTGAGTTGGAGTTTCTGTTGAGATGTTGGTGGAGATATACAAATGGACTGGTTATGTACCACCATACTAGTCGAGGGTAAAATGAAGAAACTTATTTCTGAGAGGAAGATGAGATACACTGATTAAAAAGAAGATGACCCAAGGGTGGACATTCTATACCAAGATATGGAAACTATTTAATAACTTTAGAGGAAGATGTTGAGATACCCATCTTGATGAAGGAGTACCCATGTTTGATTGATTTAGTTGAGAAACACAAGGATGATTTGATGTAGCCAAAATTTAGAAGTGTGTTCTTCCCATTGAACATAGATATAGGTTTTCTAGTTGGTGCTGATAAGAATCATGGATATATTGAATTTCCACAAAGTAACCCCAAGATGATAAGCAATGCAGACCATAAGGAAAAAGTGATATCATATGATTTCTCAAAATGTGATCCTCGGGTTTCCAATCATCTTATCAAGATCCAACATAAAGACTTACCTAATGGACATGATTATGAATACGAAGATTTTTCTTTTCCATTTGGATAAGGGGACCTTATCAATGATGAATGGATAAATGGAAAGGTTCTTGAGTCTCTCAAGGATTATTCCACTCAAGAATAATATATCTCCATCATAGATATGACTATTGTAGCTCAAAAAGGTCACAATGAGAATGATGATCTCTCTATTTTGTTCCCAACCTTGTGTTCATTCTCCTTTCAAGAAGATGAAACACTATGTGAGTGATTTAATAAAATTGAATTAAATCTAATTTCAGGGTAACACATATGATAAAATACAATAGATATGCAAATGTTAAGCATTTAAACAATGCAACACTATAAGAAAATGGGAGAGAGAGATGACTTAGATGAATCCTGCATAATCTGAAATTGATCTAGGTGGTGTAAAGTGTTGAATAGGGTTGGAACTATGTCACAACTTCTCTCTGTAAAATCTAGATTCTGAGAATAATTCTAGACACGGAACACCGGTGTTAAGCGGGGGCACCTAGGCGCTAGTGACCCGATCTTGGGCACCGGTGATTGCGCGAAAGGTCGAGTCTAGATTTTCCTATGTCACTAAGATTTCACTATCACTTCTTGTTGATCACCTGGTATTCACTCTTTGATCACCAAGGGTACCTATAACTTGCAAAACAAACCCTAGCTACCTACATAAGCTCACAAAACACATCAAATTGGAATGAAAATGCAATATGTGAAGTCGGACTGACCCAGGGTCACCCGATGAGTGAACTTATGACCGAGCGCTACACTAAATTCTACAATTCATGTATTTCTTTGTGTTTGTGTGTGTAATAGTGTCCTTATTTTGGCCCTCACACTAATGATGTCGAGATAGAGATCTTATAGTTAGAGATAAGATGCAAATGTGTGATATGGAATTAAGCACTTCCCCTTCCTATGTAGTGTATGCATCCTAAAAATCCAGTACCTTTGATGGTATTGATAGTATGTAGGTGTGATTGCCCCTTAGAATTTCCATACAAAATAATAAAGTGTATGTTGTGTATATATATGGATCTCTTGTTTAAATTTTGACACTAGTGACCCAAAAGGTTGACTATGAGCTTAGGATAAGGATAAGAAAACTAGAAAGGCTGACCACAAATGCCAAAAAGTGTAAAAAAACAAAGAGGATAGGAGCTCCCAGAATGGACAGAAGCACCTGGGCGCTAGTGTCCTAGGATTGTAGAAACAAAATCATGCCCTTGGGTACATTTCTAGGTCCTAATCACATACTACTAATCATATGATTCCTGATCGAGAAAACTAGTAATTGATATCTATATTTGGCCTCTTTTTTCTCTTTCTTGTCTCCTCTTTGGTCTTACACACCCCACAGCCTAGTCTGATCTTCGTTGATATATCCTTATTACCTTTGAACACCAACACCCAAGCACCCTCTTCCCCTCTCGACACCCCCAACCTCTTTCTATCTTACTCACCTCTTTTATATTTTGGGCATTTTGTTTTCTTATGGGTCAGCCTTTTAGTTTTTAATTGTGAAATTCAACTAAGGAATCATATAATATAAATTTATGTGACCATAATAAAGGACCAAGCTCTAAGAATCTACTATCACCACCTAAGGTTGCATCTAAAGGCATTTTAAGAGCATCAAAGCATCCATCTAGCATTCATACAAGGGACAAGGGACTGAATTTTCTACATACATGCCTAGGAGGGGAAGTTTGATTTGACATCCATGCATCTATCTACATTACTACATATAGCTATCACTCACTATCAAGTTCATCTTGCACAAGAGCTTCCAAGGGTAAGATTATTACACACTTCACAAGAAACACATGGATTCTGAGGTGTAGTGCAGCACTTGGTCATATGTTCACTCTATCGGGTGACCTTCAGGGTCAGTATGACTCCCCATTTACATCTTTTTATTTTTAATATTTGATGTGTTTTGGGTTTTTGCAAGTTATCTCTCTCTTTTCAGATTACAGGTGAATACAGGGATCATCCAGTGACACACATGTGACCAACATAGAAGGTTGATAACCACCGTGTGACACAGGAAAATTCAAATTCCAACCATTTTCGTAGTCACAGGCGCCCCGAGCGAGATGTCTCAACACCCGAAGCACCCCTAACCCAATCTAGGTGCCCTGGTCTAGGCTTGTTTGGAAATTATAGGATTTTATGTGCTCGGTTGCAACAATTTTCTCCTCTTGTGCATAAGTCTTCTATACCAGAACACTTTGGTATTTATTGCAAAATCAACTAAGTCTTCTATTCCCTCTCTTGCATCTATGGTTTTAATTTTCACCAGCTTATTACTTGCATTAATTTTGTGCTTTATAGCGTTTATTTATCATATGTGACTCTACAATATCTTAGGGTTTAGCAATTAAACAATTTTACTTAAATGGGGATAAATGATGACAGATGTGAAAATACCGGCAGGAAGGATCCATGTGACCTTACTAGAATTGGTTACGAAATGACAGATATGAGAAAGCAAGACAATAGAAACAAGTAAAACAAGCGGGTGCACTGAAAGGATTATGTCACCAGTGAATACTTTTCTTACTTAAGATCCATGCATATAAATAACATACTGACGACATATTAAAATAGTAACATGTACATGATTTTGTGTCTACATTTCCCCCTTTATGTTATTTGAATGAAATTCAAGTAGTGTAAACAAAGTAAGGATCATACCTATATAGAGTCCGGAGAAGCCATGTTGCAAAGTGCACATAGAATGTAGAAACTTGTAGCATGGCGAACCATGGACCAATTCTTTGACCCATGTGGCATAAGTAGAGATACCAAACCATTGTAAGGAGCACTTGGATAAGTAGTTGAAATGATTTGGATATTTTAGAGATTTTGAATTATTGCCAAAGGATATTGAAGAGGTAGGGAGTGATCAATTCCCAACCCAATTTTGTTTGTAAATGGGAGGATTTGGGCATCCTACCACCAAAGGAAGAGTGTTAGGGAGAGAGGTCTAGTTTTACTTTCCATCCATGACTACATCCCCAAAGGTCCAACCACTACAGAAAGATAGAGACCAAAGTTAGTTCTAATTTAGTTTCGTTTGAAAAAGTATTTCTTCCATTAAATGACCCATGTAGGAGCAATATAGGAAAGGAAATGACATCTCATCTCCCCCACTCCTACAGTAAAGGGTGTTTCGATTTGAAAAATGCTAGATATCTCCCAAGTTAGGTCATCTAGAAGCGATAGTAATGTAATGTAACTCCCAAGTTAGGTCATATGGGAGAGATATTAAAGCATGTTTATTGAACCGATTGATTGATTTGCTTTGAATGATAGAAGATTGATTTGAGATTGTGTACTTATTAAATTACTCACGTAGAGTTTTTGTGTTTTTCCCCATATTAGGTCATTTGGGGGAATAGATTTGAAATAGTAGAAAGTATTGATTGTAATATAGAATGATTGTTCCTTTCTTGAATGAGATCAAAGAAAATTGTAATAGTAATATGCTAGGAGTGTTGATTGATTGTATTGTAACTTGAGAGGGATTATAGGATGATCCCGATTATATGCCTCCTTTCGGTGAAAGGGTGAAGGGCGGAGAAATGAGCACTGAGCCGAAAGCAAGGCATATAAGATGTCATAACGTAAAATAGTATTGGATAATATAGTATAGTATGGGTGCATATGGATTAGTACATATGTCAACCGTGAATATGAGGTGTTAAAATTCATATGGTATGGTGTTAGAGGAAATGATCATCTATATGGCACAAATGGTGAGACAAACATAGCTACGAGGCTCAAGATATCAGTGAAATTGTGCAACATGTATTAGTTGGAAAAGTAATTCCAAATAGTAACTATAGTATATGAAAAATTAGAATTACTATATATAGTAATAGTTAAAAGTGATTAGTATTGCCATTTGTATCGAGAGTGATTGAGATTTGGAGCTTTGAGCTATGAGAATGCCACGTGTTAGAATAGCTAGTTTGATTAGGCTTAAGAAAGTAACAGGGGTCATGACTTCGCAGATGAGTCGATGAGTTGATATGTATGATGATTTTTGGAAAAAATCATAAATATGTTTGTTTCGGTTAATTTTAAAAAAAAATGTGTTTATGTATTTTTCAGTGTTTCTATTTTGGGCGGAAGCGGCCAGGGCATTTCTATCCTGGAGACACTAACGCCTAGTTGTAGGTGCTAGTGACCTAATTTTGGGCGCTCGTGACCTACTCCTGAGTGTTATAGACAAAAAATCACACACTTTGGGTATTATTTAGTCTTTATCTCATACTACTATTCATATGGTTTTTGAGTAAAGAAATACTAATTAACCCATGTCCTTTGGCCATTTTACTTTACTTTCTGTCATCACTTTACCAACGTCCTACATGTACTCACCTAGTCAATTTTATCACTTTACGTCATTTTGATCCCTGACTAGGGTTCCTAACCCAGTTTTGGGGCACCCCAAGTGTCATGGTCCCATTCCGGGTGCCCTTATCCTTTTCCCACTTTGCACTCATCTTTTGGGCACTTTCTATCCATTTCAGCTTTCATTATTTTTAGTGGTCGGCCTTTTTAGGGTTAATTACGAAATTAGAACAAGAGAACCATATAAATATAAAGTTATGAGACCATAATGAGGGACCAAGCACTAGGCACTACTATCACCACCTAAGGTTGCATCCATCAAAGGCTCCATTTGCATCCATCTAGCTCCATCACAAGGGACAAGGTTGGTTCATCTGCATCACACTACATAGGAGGGAAGTTTATTTTATTCCATCCACCATTTATTTACATTTCTACATCTAGCTATTTCTCGCTACTTCATAAAGTCCTGTAGACACCAAATTTGGGTCTTACGATGCCCTGTGCCCCGCATCTCGTCTCGCAACCTAACCCTACCTCACCACCTAAACCTTACACACTTAATTATTTATTAATTACCTTATAATTAATAAATCCACATCTCTAACCCCTGCCACCTCACCTCGCCACCTCACCATGACCTAGCCCTAACCTAAACTAACCTAATTAAGACCTATAACTTGGTCCAAACCCACACCCATGACTCATCACCTCTTACCCGCACCAAAATGAACCTAATAATGACTTGACCAAGCCCACAATGACCCCTCGAGAGAAAGGAGGGAAAGTTGGCTATTTTACTAAAAATAGCCAACTTTGACCTAACCGACATCGGTCCCTACTTTGACCGGTGTCGGTTAGGTAACCGCCATCGGTTCCACAGAAATGACCTCCCCGACCAAAACAAAAAGATCCGAATTCATTTGGTAAGAGAGAGACAAGTGAGAGAGGGAGAAGAGGTTGTAGAGAGGTATTGAGCCCAAGACTATAACCGAGCAACTAGATCACTTTGTCACACTCATCCAAGCATTGGGAAAGTCGAGGATAGCTTCATCGGCTCACTTTCGATTGCGGATCATCCCAACTTAGCCTTGCCTTTGCCACCACATTCCTCGGACTCGCATCCTCATCGAAACTAGTAAGTAGTATCTTGTATGCTTCTAGACACTACTTCGTGAACTTTTGATTCATAGTAATTATAAGCTCACTCCTGGATCTACCACCCCGCAAAGCACCCTGCACCTAACCTTCATTCATCCCTCCCTATATTGCCCCAAAGACAGCTTTCTCACTCTCTGAGTCTTCTCCATCACCCTACTACTCCCCAACCATCTACCTACCTTAAAAACCCCATAACCACCTTACAACCAACCTCTTCAAAGCCCCTAAATCACTTGACCCTACCGATATCGGTTATCCCCTACCATGCGGTTTCATATAACCGCGGTCGGTTATCCATGGCCGGCATCGGTCACTTTGTGACTTATACTAAAAACCAACCTTTCACCTATTTACCTCCAAGTAATCTCATATCCAGCCTTGTCTATCCTCAGTAACTTGATCTCAACGTATTATCGATAACCAAAGTGACCAAACAAACATCATGACATTTTTATTATTGGTAGTTTTGTCTCTATTGCTTTTAACGAGGTACCTAAATCGTGATTTCGCAATAGCTTCTTTATTATCATTTGCATTAATTTATATTAAAGGGACTGACCACCTTCGAAAGGAAGTCTAATATTTCCTGGCCCAAGCAAGTTCCCTCACTTATGGTTTAATGAAAATCTGGTGGTCTTGCATTCTTATTTACAGTAGTCCTTCCCAAACAAAAAGGAGCTCTTCACAATCGGTCCTCGATCTCTCTACGGTATCCGTATGCACCCTTCCCAACACTCAACGGTATTCCTCCTAGCCCTAACCCTTATTTGTTTCTCAAGAGAATGAAAAGATACAAATAACTCTATTTATATTGATAACATTCTGTGAAACATTTTGGCACGCCGGTGGGACCCTTCTCGGGTTTCTTTCTTTCTTGCTTGTTTTCATATAGGAGCACACTTGTTGTTTCTTTCTTCTAAATATTCACAAAATATTTTGTCATTTTGATAAAAGAACTTGTCTTTCTTTCGCATCTTTGCATTAGTGAAAGTCATCTTCTTAACCTCTTCTCTTTCTTTTGCTTCATCGAATATCATTTTTGATTTGGGTTTAAAACATGTGCATCACATACTTGCTTGTTGTTTTTAATTCTAATGAATGTAGATTAAGTAATGTGGTCATACACGTGGGGTGATATCCACGGTATTGATAAGAAATTAATCTTACTCTCACTGCACAACACATACCAAATCACATCATAATCTACACAACATCTCAAACATCCCACCTTCCCGCGGTATTCCTCCACACGATTGAGGTAGCCTTACAAGCCAAAACAAACTTGACATCTCCCTTAGGTCTTTTGTTTAGGATTGACATCATATTGCGTCTAAGGCATAAGCCCAAAGTGACTAAAAATAATCCTAGGGTTAGTCTCTTGATTTTCTTGTGTATCTTGCTTGTTTTCTTTTCTTTCAGTTCTGTTTCTCGGTTATACCCTATCTTAGTGATCACTTCAGACAGTTTGGTGGGTATACTAAGCCTTGTTATCCCCAAACTAGCAGCCTCTTACATTCTCTCTTTGCCTTCACAGTGACCAACACTGGTCCTCTTCTATCGACATCGGTTAACCGACCGACGCCGGCTATCATCTGACCGACATCGGTTACCAGACCGATATCGGTTACTGTGTTTCACAGTTCCTGACAAACCAGCAACCTACCAATTCCAACATTTTGTTGTTGTTTCTGTTCCTGATTGACTAATTCCCTACTGTATCTTCTTGTCCATGGTTGTTATCACCCGGCAACAAGCCGCAGCCATGGTTTCACATGCTTGTTCCATGTCTTTGCCTGAGTCACCCCCTTCACATCCTATGGGGAATCCTATGGACACCAGTGCTTTTCCCAAGATCCCTATAGGAGATAAGGACTTTGCCAAATTTTTGGATGCTAATCCTAGCGTCGTACAGTATTATTTGTCTCATACCCCTGACCGTACACCCGACGGTCAGCTCCTCTTTGGTATGCCTATTAGTATAGCCGCTCACTTAGCCCCTTCCCCACCTAATAACTCCGCCTCACCGTCTTCATCCTTAGCCTCGTCTCCCAGCTCAGTGGCTTCGTGGTTCATACTGCACCAATTGGCTTTCCTTTGGTTAATCAGGGCCCCACATATCACTACCGTCCACTTGCCCCTACCTCATCTCTCCCGCAGATTACCTCTTTCATAACTTGCTCTCTACCATCTATCCACACGAGCTTTCCCTCTCAGGCTCCGCCCACCTTTTCATTTCCGCAAACTCATCCGGTGGCCTCAACATCTTATATAGGACACCCTTATTCAGCTGCCCCAACACATTTATCATCGATACCTTATCAACATTTAACCCCACCATTGTCTAGTAGCGACTCTTGGCCCAATCCTCCTCCGTTTACGACAACAACACCATCATCTAACCCAACCAATGATTTAATCAAACAAATGATGGACAAGATGCAAAATCTTGAGGCTTATGTTTCAGGAAGCCGTAACACCCTGACATACGAGCAAGTTTGTCGGGAGCCTATTCATCCTTCTGTCCCCCTTCATACATATCCTCCTCAATGGGAATTACCGAAATTTACTCGCTTTAGTAGTAAGGAGGACCCTCAACAACACTTGCAATCGTTTAGACATGCCTGCTATCTGATTGCTCATGACGATGCCTTACTACTTCATACCTTCCCCATGTCCTTATCAGGACCTGCCTTGGAGTGGTGCAGTGCTTTAGCCCAGCACTTAATCTTCTCCTTTAACCAGTCAGCCTAATCTTTCTTGGATCACTTCTCCATCAATATTGCCAAGAAAGTATCCATTATCGACCTCTATGCCATCCGAAATTTTGAAGACGAGTCTATCGCAAATTTCGTTGGACGATGGCGGGCCTCATCAACCAACTTACTTATGCCTTACCTCATGCCGAGCTCATCGAACTCTTTACGCGGGCTGCACTAAACACATTTCTCCCACTCTCCAATTTCAAACTTTCCGCACCTTTGATGAAGCCTTTACTATGGCTCAAAACTAGAGATTCGAGCCTTAGAGGAGGAGAAATTGAGGTTGCGCAACAAAAGCTCAAATTTCCGAACCCAAGACTCTACAAACAAACCCAACACCACCAATTCTCACGCATCGGCCGCTTGAAATCAAAGGGAGCCGTACACACAGACGGTTAAATCTCAAGCACCGTCTAATACCCAAATCGAAATCCACCTATAATTATAAAGTCGAGCCCATCAACTACACTCCCTTGGGAGAAACTTATGGTGTGATCTTGGACAAATTGCTTAAAGCAGGAGCTATCACCTTGCCTCCTGTTAAACCTCACTCCGGGTTTGATTCCGCCCGTCTTTATACCTTCTTGGTATAAAGAAAATGACTTCAGAACTTCCATCGCGTGAAGGGACACAACCACGAAAACTGCAAGATGTTGAAAAATATAGTGCAGGAAGTGGTTGATGTAGGGGATATAACCCTCGATAATCCTAATGCCCCTACTAATCGAAATTTAAAAATCTTCAACAAACCATTTCCAAACCATTCATCTAGCGGTAACACAAACCGAGAAACCTCAGTGACGAGGAGAAGAGTGTGCATGAAATCCATGCGGTATTCAACTCCCAACCAAGGGCTTCCATCGAGGAAATTCTGAATCAAGCCTCTTCACCAATGCAAGGATCCTCGCCCCCTTCTCCTTCATCAGGACAAGAGGACAGTCCCGCTATTCCTTTACCCATAAAGGAATCAACCGCCCAGAGTTCTCTTCTCACAGATGAGTCTTCTTACACCACATCCCTGCAAGACTTTGAGTGGAAGTTATCCAACCTATCTATTTCCCAAACATCTCCTTCCACCACTCTTGCTGCCAAAGAAGAGGATCACCACTTTTTCTGTCATCCTTGGAGGAGAAACCCTCAAGCCTACATCACCAAACTCCTTAACCAGACAAATTCTCTAGAACATGCCCTCCCCCTATCGGTTCTTCATCACCTACATCTTTCCAAAGCCACCGGTTGACCTCTTAACACCCATTTATACAGCACCTCATTCGCCCCCTATATCACAGCCATAGTGGACCAGAATTACAACCCACTTCTCTTCCATACCAAAATTCCCGTCCACACATGAAGATTGTCATCCCCCAGAAGATAGACGAGTCTTATGGGAACGTTTGAGTACACCATGCTCTACTCAAATGCAGATGACTAATCCAGACACCTCTACCATATACCCGAAGTTTTTACAAAAGCTCAAAATGCTTATGTTCTCACCTTCACCCCCTTCATCACTAGCGAATACCTCATCCACCTCTATCAACCCAACCAAACCTTCCCTACGCTTGGGACTTCACCATACCCATGATGACGCACCCACCCTCAATGCGTTAGATTTATCCAAAAATAAAGCCGTCAATCCACCTAGGAGATAGACCCAATCTCCTCGAGTCCCATCTATGCCTCCGCCACAACTAAAACCCTCGCCCCCGATCACACCAGTACAACAGGCACGGTTTCAACCCTCGTCATCACACCTACCTTCTATATTGGGGCCTCACCCCTCCACCTTGTCTCAATACACCATGCCTCCCATGTCTTCTTTAACATGACCTGCACCTTTTGCACCCATACAAAAATCCATGGGCATCTCAACACTGTCGCCCCAAGTATCCTGCCTACCTACCAACCCTAAGCAAATTCGATCATCAAAGGACTTGTTTGCTGTCACCTCTTTCCCCGTGGTTGTTTCCTGCCACCACGTCATCTGTGGCCTCATCATCTAACCAGCTAAACATGACTTCTGCGCAGAAGAAGCCACGCCTAGTTAAACCCAATCATCAAAATCCCTTTCCTAAACCACCACCCGTATGAACCACTCATACCCAACCATTACCAAAACAATCAATAATCTCACCCACTCAATCAATAGCCTCATCTTCATCTGAATTTGACCCACTCAAAGGATCTTACGCCAAGATCCTTGATATGTTGGTAGGGGATGCGACCATTTCCCTACCCCCACTCAGACCCTATGATCCATCTAAACCTCGACCTATAGGTTATGATGAATCTAAAATCTGTGCCTACCACCGCACACCAGGACACAATGTAGAAGGATGCAAAGCTTTGAAAGCCATCTTTCGCCAGTCACCTATCTCGGATAGAAAATATAAGAAAGACAACTTACGGAGAGAAAAGCCCTTAGCTTCGATCCCTTCTCTATACCACTTGTCCCCCTCGCCAAAATATATCATCATTGCAACCCCGCCTCTCGAGAACAATGACTTATCCTACGCCATCTTCCTCATCTCGTATTCATGAGATCAACATGATTAGCATTGCTACTCGAAGTCGGAAAAAAATGGAAAAACTAAAGAGAACACACTTCCTCCTCTCTTTCTCCTTCCGCCATCCCGATCGCACCACCACCTAAAGTGGTTATTCGTGGACCTGCCTATCCAGTCTCTGATGGAGTTTCCCATCGCACCATGATCAAACAACTTCACCAATATCCTATAAAAATGACACTCTATGATCTCATTCAAACATCTGAATCTCATCGACAAGCTCTAATTGAGATCCTCCAAGGGATAGAGGTCCTACCTAACGAAACCTTGCCCATCGCCTCCATCTTAACACCCAACCACATCGCTTCTCTCACCAAACAACCTACCTCCACAACCACCTCTGTCCCTGTACAGCAAGCCGCTCTTTGTCGTTTTTTCGAAGAAGAAATTGTCGTCTTTGGTGCAAAAGATCCTGACCCCACTCTTTTCATCTCGGCTTACGTCGGGACATCCGGGTACATCGTGTTATGATCGACGGGGCACTAGCCTAAACATCGTCTCTTCCAAAGCCTTCCAACAGATGAATATCCCTTCTAACTGCATGTGTGCCAACCCCACTATGTTGTGTTCGTTCAACGATGCTATTGCTTCAACCCTAGGCACCGTGATCCTTAACATTCATGTAGGGCCATGTACCTTGCCCGAACTCTTCTATGTCCTTGAGGGAGAGTTCCAATACAACATGTTGTTAGGCCGCCCTTGGATCTAGGCTATGGGATGCGTTCCCTCCACCTTACATAGATGCATAAAATTCGAGTATGAGGGGAAGTCATACACCGTCACAGCTGACGCTTCCCCCTTCAAAACCTGCAATATGTTATACCACCCTAATGATGTGCTTGTACCAGTCAAGACACCCATTGATCCAACCCAACCATCTACTTCAACCACGCCTCAACCATCCACCTTAGCCGCACCCACACCTTCGACCAATGAAACCACTAACGCAAATACCTCTTCCTTCCCCACGGACAACATCCCAACCTCGGATCCCTTGGTAGGTGTTTTTCAACGCCTTACGCTGGGGAGTACCACCTATACAACGTTAGCACCTTCCATACCGCACAGAGTATGGACGTTACATGCGCATCCTACCTACGACCATCGTGTGGGGAGGTGATCTCCTACGAGACCACCTAATTGCCGCACCAACCTAACATATGGGGGTGTCGACACATCCTCTGTCACCCCTGAACCTCCCCTTGGTGTGGTTCCCTTCCAATCTGATTTTCAATATCTAACCAACCGTCGTTTCACCCTCACCTTCCTGACTCGTTGTGCTTGGAAAGGTTTTGGTTTCGGTCTTTATGAACAAGGCCGACATATGATCATTCCCATGACTACACGCAAACACAAAGATCGTCGTGGTCTTAGATTTTCTGAACCACCTACACCGAAGAAACCTCATGTCAATTGTATCCAGGAAGACGATGAAATCACCCCTTCTGAACCATCATCACCCATTTTGCCATCTTCACCCACGGAGTCGATAGACCCGGAATCTATCCCTCCTAACTTTTTTTTCGTGAATGCTATCTTCCTAGGTCCTCTCACTTATCAACGCGATGGTGAAGACCCATCTTCTCTCCCCCTTTTGTATCCAGACATGATCGAAGAAGACTCACCTTCGATTAATGTTGTGGAGTGCCAGGATGATGACTCCATCCTCACCTACCTTGGTGCGGATGACTCTTATATTCAACGCGCCTTACCATCTGAAACCCAAACCATGTTGAATGAGTCGACTATAGAAATCAACATCCACACGGAGGACGATCCTCACATTGTAAAGATCGACAATCTCTCGACGCATCAGAACAAGCCGCCTTCACTACCTTCCTCCGTGCCCAATCAAGCTTTCGCTTGGTCCTACGCCGACATGCCAGGAATCGATCCTGACATTGCTGTCCATAACATCACTCTAAAACCAGACTCCAAACCAGTTAAATAGAAACTGAGAAAAATGCATCCACGCATTGCCCTCTTGGTTAAAGAAGAGCTTCAACGACTCCTTTCTGTTTCTTTCATCTTACCTATTGACTATCCGTAATGGATTTCTAATGTCGTACCTGTCACTAAAGCGATGGGGGGACTTCGGATATGTATGGATTTTCGGGACCTTAACCTCGCTTGCCCAAAGGATGACTTCCCCCTACCTAGCATTGATCAACTTGTTGATCTCACTGCGGGCCATGAGATGCTTTCTCTCATGGATGGTTTCTCGGGATACAATCAAATTTTAGTAGCCCCGCCGATCAACATAAAACCGCCTTCATTACCCCCTGGGGGACCTTCTGCTATCGTGTCATGTCGTTTGGCCTTAAGAATGCTGGTGCACCTATCAGTGGGCTATGACTTAAATTTTCATGACATTATGCACACTATCCTCGAAGATTATGTCGATGATCTTCTTGGAAAATCTAAACATCGCAATGAACATCTCGATGTTTTAACCATTATTTTCGATCACCTGTTACAATACTGTGTTCGTCTTCAACCAAAGAAATGTGTCTTTAGCGTCCTTTCGGAAAACTCCTTGGCTTTATCGTCTCTTTGCATGGCATTGAGGTCGACCCAGCTAAAGTCAAAGCTATCTTAGAAATGCCCCCACCCACTAACCTAAAACAATTGCGTAGTTTGCAGGGAAAACTCCAATCTATCTGGCGTTTCATCTCACAACTCTCAGATCAATGTCAACCTTTCCATCATCTCCTTAAAAAGGACATTGTCTTTCAATGGAGCGAGGAGTGCCACCAAGCCTTTGAGGCTCTTAAAGCTTATCTCTTGCAACCACCCGTGCTTATCCCACCTCAGGACGATCGCCCTTTCTACCTTTACCTTTACCTTTCACCACCGACCATGTGGGAGCCATGCTCGCACATCGTGACTCCAAACATCGAGAGCAAGCAATTTATTACATAAGCCATACTCTTGTGGATTACGAGACTAGGTATACACACGTAGAAAAGTTGTGCCTAGCCCTATCATTCGTGGCCACCAAACTCTGACATTACCTCCTGAATCACAAAACTTTTGTCATCACCAACGCTGACCCCATACATTATATGTACGCCAAACCTCATCTAAACCAACGCATTGCCCGATGGCTTATGCTCCTCGCCGACCTCGAGCTTGAGTTTGTACACCAGAAATCAGTCAAAGGACAAACTATCATGGATCAACTCACGGAAGCCCCTTTACAGGGAACAATTTACCAATTTTACTTTCCCTGATGAACTCATCGCAACCCTTTCACTCAGTGATGCGTCTTATCCGATGACCCTCTTCTTCGATGGATCTAAATGTCAACATGGTGGAGGGGTGGGTGTTGTTCTCATTCCTCTTGATGGTGAACCTATGCCTCTTTCATTCAGGCTCGATTTCCCCTGCACTAACAATATAGCGGAATACGAGGCCCTTGTTTTGGGTCTCCACATTGCGTTACACTTAGGTGTGAAGTCTATTAACATTTTCGGTGACTCTCAATTGGTAGTAAATCAAGTTACTGGCATCTACCAATGTAAAAATGAGGAACTTCAAAAGTACAAATGTTACGTGGATTCACTTTTGACCTTATTTACTCATTATTCTATCCAAACCGTTCCACGCTCAACTAATAAATTTGTGGATACTATGGCTTGCTTGGCCTCACAAATTCCTACCTCACCAACTGACTCTGACATATTTGTCTTGGTCCAACAACTCTTTGCCCCATCTTACTTAGTCCCAGATGTTTGTATGGTAAATAATGTATCTGCTGATTCACAGGATACCTGGTATCACCAATTTCACGACTACCTTACAACCTCTGTTCTCCCACCTGACCTTACTAGTAATGGCAAACGTGCTTTTCTTAAAAGTGTTTCTCGTTATGTCGTCATGGGGGGACTCCTCTATAAACATGGCTTCGATGGTATCCTCCTTCGATGTCTAACCGGCGCTGAAGTCACCCATACCATCCAACAAGTCCATGACGGAATTTGTGGTGGGCACTTTAGTGGCCTTGCCATGGCCAAGCGGATCCTTTGCCTAGGATATTATTGGCCTACTCTTAATAAAGACTACTGCGAATATGTTAAGCATTGTGTTATGTGTCAATAGCATGCCAACCTTCAACATACTCCCAGCCACCCGCTACAGGTCACACGAGATCTTTGGCCTTTCTCACAATGGGGTTTAGACCTTATTGGTGAGATTCACCCGCCTTCTTCGCAGCGTCACCGTTGGATCATCACGGCAACCGAATATTACACTAAATGGGTGGAGGCCGTTCCACTCATTTCAACCAAAAAAGAGAAAATCATTGAGTTCATCAATCATCACATTATCTGTCGTTTTGGTGTTCCTCATCGCCTGATAACAGATAATGGAAAATCTTTCAAAAATAAGTTGTTACAAGACCTTTGTGACAACTTTGGTATCAAACTTAGCTTCTTGTCACCCTACTATCCACAAGCAAATGGACAAGCCGAATCTTCTAAAAAAACCTTAACCAAAATTCTCATGAAAGTCGTTAACGATTATGGGAAAAATTGGCATGATCACATCCCCTTTTCCCTTTGGGCTTATCGTACCAGCATTCGTACTTCCACTAATGCCACACCATTCTCTTTGGTGTATGGTACCGAGGCTGTCTTGCCTCTCAAAATACAAATCCCTTCCCTCATAATATCTCTCCAAGATATTCTCACCAATGATGACTTCCGCCAAGAGCGGTTAGCCCAATTGGAGCTTCTTGATGAGTGTCATCTTACAGCTCTTAACCACCTTCAAATTTATCAAAAGCGCATCAAGCGTGCTTATGATAAGAAAATTCATGAGCGTACCTTTAAGATTGGTGATCTTGTCCTCAAAGAGAATCAACATGTAACCAAACTAGAAAAGAGCAAACGTGGAAAATTTGCTCCTAATTG
The DNA here is from genome assembly GCA_018340775.1 of Taxus wallichiana var. yunnanensis. Lineage (NCBI taxonomy): Eukaryota > Viridiplantae > Streptophyta > Pinopsida > Cupressales > Taxaceae > Taxus > Taxus wallichiana. The sequence goes on along the minus strand of CM031241.1, from coordinate 590,017,350 downwards.
GATTGGGCCTTACATTATCACTCACACTTACGGATCAGGTACTTATCGTTTAGCTTCACTTAATGGTAAACCTGAGCTTGAACCCCTTAATGCCTTGCATCTCCAACCATTCTATTGTTGAATTTAGTGTTACATCACTTCTTATCTACCTTATGCTCGTCCCTTGAGCTCATTTACCACTTCATACACCTTGTTTCATGCATCTCAAAGTAGAATCAAACTCACGTGGTTTGATCATCACCTCCTCTTAAAGATGCCTTCCCCTTTTTAGTCTGGTCCATGACTTAAAAGTATCAAAATAACAAATTCTCAATTATATAATTTTGGGATATTCTTGAGTCAAACTTCCTGCAAAACTAGATGCTTCATGCCAAACGGACATCTAGACCTCTAAGCTATAAACTAGACTGCTCCCTCGAAGGACAGCTATGTGCTACTGTGCAATAAATGTGCTCTCCTCGAAGGATATGTGCAAAGCCACATCATATAAGTAGACTGCTCCCTTGAAGGACAGCTATACAAAGTCAGCCTCTATCAAAAGCTTCTCGCATTGATCAACTTCGTGAAGACCTCAAGAACAACAAAATGCATATCCCATATAGACTTCCCGCATCGATCAGTCTATATCCAGAAAAATAAAAGCAGTATTCAAAAGCACTTTTGAGTCATGGACTTGTCTATTTAGGTTTGGTTCTCTTTCGTCAGAATAATCACCTTATAACAAGTTCTCTGCACCCCCGCTATACCATCCACCTCACCTCACCATTCTTTAAAACAACAAAACTCAAGGGACGTGACGTATACCCGATATATTGTGATTATACAACTCTTTTCATCTATCAACTTCTTGCACTATGCAAGGTACCTAGGGATTCAAGCTCATCCTACAATAATACGTGGTTTGTTTAGCTCTTTCCAACTATGGGGCACTTTTGCCTCTTTTACCCGAATCTAGGATTATGTGTTGACCTTAATCCGGACATGGTTCCCTATGCTTGGGTAAGCTAACCCTCGCTTCACCTATACCTACATCCACACCAACACCAACAACATTACCCTACCATTACCCTACCAACATCAAACTTTTACCAACAAATTGCCTAACCACAACCAAATTACCTGAATTCACCTCTCCATGGTCCTAAGGAGAACTACATCAATCTGAGGCCCCTCCTTGCTTTGTGCGTATGGGCTATGTAGTCACTCTTAGGAGACATGGGGTCTCCCAAGGTTAGCTCGAACCATCCCCTACCATAACCTATCATGTGTTGTGTTTTACTTAAAAATATAAATATTTTCGCATATTTATATTGATAACACTCACCTTTGTCCTTTTTCAATCCAAACATTCAAAACACAAACATTCTTATTATTATCATAAACTCAAATCAACATACATATTCAATTTTATTTAGATGTTAAACAAATACATCTTCTCTATCATCGACGCGTAGGTCGGAGTCCTTATTTATTCTTCTACCCCTATGAAATTCACTTAGGCCCCCGCGCCTCATCCCGAACCAGTAAGAATGGTGATCGTCGACACCGCTCACCTGGCCTCTCCATCCTCAAAGGTGCCACTGCTATTGGTTCCTCCCACTGATCCACCAATCTCTCCTGTAACATACGAATACGCCCTCTCGCGTGGAGGAATCTTGCCTCTAGTCTCTCCACTTGTGACTGCGAAGCCTCTAACAATCTCGTGGTCTCGTTCACCTGTGTTTGAAGCTGGTGAACTAAACCCTACAGGTGGTCTCTCTCCACTTTGTAATCACAGCTATGTCAGGATGATCGGCCCTCTCATGTGTACCTCGCAGCTCTACTGCCCACCATAATCTATAAGACTCTATCACTCCTACATCCATTACCCTGCGATCGATTCTTTGTCTCTTCTAGTCCTTCTGGAAGTGTCGGCCGTGGAGGTGAGAATGGTGCCTCGGCGTCGATCCTCTTGTATGGTCTATGAGCCATGGGTATATCCTGAACAAATCTAAATTGTCACAACGCGATCTAGAGGAATCCTCTCGTACTCACCTGGCCTGTGTCCTGCGATCCACCTCAATCACTCTACACCCCTCAAATCCTCGGCTATGTTCGCCATCACCATGTAGTTCCCGTAAGGCCTCCAACGGATATCCGCAATCGTCACCATCTCCCACATCTTGCCTATAATACTCAGCGTCATCTGTCACGGTCTCGGCTCTTGCCTCTTGCTCTGTCTGGACCCATCGCCTGAATCCCAACCTCTGCACTCCTGTCTCTCCTGCCTGGATTGGTCGGCCTATTGGTCACACACACACAATGTGCTCATAGGCCCAACAATGTAATAAGTATGCACAATCTAGTGTAGTCCTGTGATTTCACCTACATGCCCATAAACCCCTATATAGCTCCGCTAGATATGTAGGTGCCCATGCGAAAGTAACGCTACCTTCTATCATCTCACGAATAATACACATCAATGATTTAGGAAATCTTCCCCGTCTGCTCTAGGTAATGCATAATACCCCACCGCTATCATTAATACCACGGCCAACCTTGTTGCCTCAGGGTGTGTCGTAAACATTATACCATAAGTAAATGTCAAGCCTCGTTGTGTCAAATCTCATGCAGCTGGACCAAATACTACCGTTATTGCTTGCCGCTACACCACGTTAGGCCTGCACGATACACTGCTGGTCTTCTGTAATTGGAAGTCTCAAAATTCGAAACACATCTTCTAACGTCACTGTCATCTCCCATGTTGGCAAATGGAAGGTATTATTTTCTTGATTCCATCTCTCAATCAGTGCCTACAACATAGCATGATTACGTGTGATTCGTGAATAATAGCGGATTCTGCTTAACCCCACACGATTTATTAATGCCCACTCAACTGGTGTTACATCCGCTCGGACCCGTGAGAACAAAGCTGGCACCCTATCATTCATCCTCAACCCTACCTCTGCCTACACACATCAAACCAACAAACAACAAATAAATCCCCAAGTGTTTTTTATCACAATCTGCAACTTTACACAGTAACCGATATCGGTTATTTAACCGATACCGGTTATGCCTAAACCGATATCGGTCACTATCAATTCTATCCACCCTGCTCAAAAACACCACCTATGATAGCTTATTCACTTGTTTTCCCCTCTCTATACCTAAAAACATATCTAAAACACCTGATTACCTACCCCATAACACTCACCCCATCCCAAACCCTTGCCTATCACCTTTCTTTTCATCTCTACCCACTTACCTTACCACATCCTATTCATAAGCATGCAAAATCTAATTCCAACCAAAACTTATACCTCTTGGGATGCAGCAGCTTGAGGTGGAACCTGTCTTCCTCTCCTCTCTCTACCCATTGGATGCTTCTCCTTGTTCAGCCATGTTCACCACCCTCTTCACTATAACTTTCCTTTACGCCTTCTTAATCCAAGCCCATGATCATTTTACCTGTCTCTTTCCTCCTTATCACTCAATTCTCCCATGCATTAACTAACCAGAGACGTCAACAGCCTCGCATCCTCGTATTTAATATGTTGCATGACTCTAAAAATAAGATTTAAGTTGCCTCCCAAACTTTTCTATTTTTAGAAAAGCTCATTTAAGCATAACCGATATCGGTTACCTAACCGGTATCGGTCACATAGTGACCGGCATCGGTTAACTAACCGATATCGGTCACTTGTCTCTCTTTTGCTTAACCTAAGCCTTTTCTTTGTTTTTGTAATTTTTTGGAGAACCTGCCTCTTTTCCCTGCGCAACGACATCACTATCAACATCCATCATCATAATAACATCAACATTTAAAAACATATACATATCATCAAAACATTATCAACATCATCTATATACATCAAATTCCAATACCATCGACAAAACACATGAAACATTATAATATATGCATCAAATCAAAAATTATACACACCATGTGGATCAAACTCATCATATATATATCATCAAAACAATGTCAAAATATACAAATTACCCTGCATGGGGCCTCTGTAATCCAAAATAAAAGTCGGCACGCAGCCGCCATGTCTCTCGTCAAAATCTCGACTCGGCTCGCGGGCCGGTATGTCAAAATATACTCGGCTATACAAAATGTACTTGGCTCGCAGCCGGTATATACAACAAAAATGAATACATAAATCCTCTATGTGGGCACGTAGGCCTCTCTATACACACTCGGTTCAGAGGCCGGTGTCTCTATCAAACAAAATCATCTATCCAAATCAACCAAAAATGTCTCCGCTCCTGGGGTGACTCAGCTCTCTCCCCCTCCCTCGGCCCGTCCTCGGTGGCCCCTGTCGAATCTCACCTCCTACCCCTCATTGACCCACCACCCGGAATGTGGTCATGGCCCCCGTGACTGTGACTCCGGGAAGTCTCGGCTCTATGAGCTGCATATGGCTGATAATCTGCATCGGTACCATCTAGTACATCCTGATAATAACGGGCCTTCGCTCTCGCCTCCATGTAACGGGCCCGTGCCACCATGGCTGGTGGGGCTGGTCCCCGGCTCCTAATAAAAGTGGGCCCTACCTTGCCTGTATGCCACGACCACGAGGCGGTACTGTGGTGGTGGTGGAGCGCCATCGGCACTTGAATGGGACTGTGGCGCATGCTTTATGCACTGTGCTTGTGTGCTGTGCACTGTGCTCAAGGCTAAATGCCCCATGTAGCACCCCAATCGTGCTGTACAGTGTGCAAGCTGCCCCTGTGTAATGCTTCGACGACCAAGAGATGGTCCCTCTCTTTATGTAACAAGCTAAAAATGGTTGTCTTGTTTGTGCTCTCACGGCCGCCCTCTACCCTATCCACCAAACCAAAAATGAGCTGTCACCCCAGGCGCCCACCGTATCATCTCGCGGTCTCTTCTACCCAGACTAGGTCAAATGGCTGCGGTAAAGGCAGTGGTGCCTCTACATCCTCCCTCCGATACTGTGGGAAGGGAGGTGGCTCATCCTGTCATAGGCCTAATTGTCGTCGTACCCTCTCTAGGGGAATCCGCTCATACTCCCGGGTCTCCGTCCAGCTATCCAAAAGATGTACTGGATCCATCGCAGCTATGCTCGGGCTCCTCCACGGGGCTGATGGCCTCTGTATGGCCTCCATATAATATCTACTGCAGTCAGGCCCTCTAACATATGCCTATAAAAGTGACATCCCGCCTGCGACCACTTGCTCGTGGCTGGCCCACGACCCCCAACCACCTCTGAAACCCATATCTGTAGACTACCTGTGGCCCTGGCTGCTGGGGCAACCCTACTGGGTCAGTATACACACGATGTGCTCGTATGCCCAGCAGTGTAACAAGAATGTCGAACATATACCGAATCACCTCATACGGCGATAGCCCTAGAGCTCTCTGTATAGCTACACCAAATACACTGGTGCCCATGCATAAGCAGTGTGCTCCTCCACCATCTCATGTAACACTCCCATCAGAGCTCAGTGGGAAGCGGCCTCCCTCTGAGTCAGGGAGGACGAAGCAGGTGATACCGATCATCATCAGCACGGCAAGCCGTGTCTCTTGTCGATGCGCGTGATACATATCGTAGCGGATGCTCGCACTATGATATACGTAATCAATGGGGCATCCCCGAATACTGCGCAGGATGTTATCCATCGCTATCTTGGCATCCACCTGGAACACCGCCTCACCTATGATTGGTAGTCTCAGGATGCGATACACATCCTCTATCGTGGTTTGTCATCTCTCCAGTAGGGAGATGGAAGACATTGGTTGCCGGATCCCATCTCTCGATGAGGGCAACCATCAGGCTATGGTCCCTATCCACATGCCTATACCTCTGGACTCCGCTCAAGTCCAACCTCCCCGCATAACTCGCCACTGCAGTGCAATGCGGTCACATGTGGCCACATCCGCTCCAGTGGGCGGCATTTGATCTCGCATGGTCAATCGGCTGGCGTGCTGCACAAAACAACCCACTCAAAAAGCAGCCTACGCTTAACAAAACAACCAACCTAACCCTCTATACTTACTCACCCACCCAATCATCACCCAACTTTGTAAACACATATACACCCACCTATCTTACCCTATACATCTATAAATACCTCTCACTCCTACAATCCTTCTTTAAATATCCCACCCACTCCAATCAAACCTAAATCACCTAATCTCCCTCAACATCAATAACCCCACCCAACAAATATCTAAACTATCCCCTTCACCTATCCCACACCCTACCAACCGCCCCAACCATACTCCACCCGCTCTACTCTCGCCCTTTAACCATACCCCAACCAATTAAAATCTATCCTACCCACCTAACACAACACCCAACAAAACAATTTTACAACCCTACCTCCTACCCATGGTGACCGGTATCGGTCACCCTCGACCTTATCATCGGTCCCCCACCAAAATCTGTCCCAATTTTTTGAACCGCGTCGGTCGACACATGACAGACGCTGGTCTTGTCCCTGCAAATCTACACAATTGCCTGCGACCGATGCCGGTCGACTAGTGACCAATATCGGTCATCTTTGTGGGATTTCGGGCGAATCGAAAAAAATGCCCCCAAATCCCCTTTTTTCCTATTTCTACCCATTTACCCAGCATAATTGCCTAAAAACTTACCCACCCTAACGTTTTGGCCTACCTAACATATCTACCCAATCCATTTTTTGTTTACCTTCATTTATTCATTATTTTATCAAATTTTGGATTCCTACCCCAATACCCACATCCCAGCTAAATTCATCAAATTAATAAAAATAGGGGTTCAGAGCCTACCGGTATGACTACACATCATCGTGGTGGGATAGGTGGTGGTGGTCCAACTCCTCCAGCACCTCCTACTCCTCCAGGTTGTGCCATAGCTCCAAATCTCCTCAGCAGGGTCCTCAACCAATCAAGCTCTGCCTCCCGATCTCTGGGGCCTACCAATAACTCACTCACCCACTCAACTAGTGCCAACTCAGCCCAAACACATGACCCAATCAATTTAAAACTCAAACAAGAAAAAGTTGGCACTCAAATTCACAATGTGAAAATGACATGCCGTATTTTTTCTTTTTATAGGTTTTGACCTCTAACCGATATCGGTTAGGGCGCGCCCTAGAAGACCGATATTGATCTTCTGACCGATATCGGTCACCCATAACCGATATCGGTTACTCCGGCTTATCTTAACCTAACTCCTGCCCTTATCCACCAATCTCCATTTTTCACCACATCACCTACCCCCAACTTTGCTGAATAGCCTTATTTTGAATTCAATCGGCCCGACCCAAGGCCGCAACCAACCAATCGGCCCGACCCAAGGCCGCAACCAACCAATCAGCCCGACCCAAGGCCGCAACCAACCAATCGGCCCACCCAAGGCCGCAACCACCCAATCGGCCCGACCCAAGGCCGCCACCAACCAATCGGCCCAACCCAAGGCTGCACCCAACCAATCAGCCCAACCCAAGTCTACACCAATTAAGTACCTCGATTGAGGCCCACAAATTATGATTCTATCCACCCATCATGTAGTTGTTTGTTCAATCAGCTCACCGTTCGTGTTTTAGCATTACTAGGATACTTGAATTGATCAGCCGACCAGCTTTACCTAGACCGAGACCATGACGTTTATCTCAACCAAACCAACCATTTGGTACTGCCGAACATGCCTAAACGTTCCGATACCTTACCCGTTATATCCCCTGGAGCTACTTCCTATGTCTTGGATACCAGGATTATATCAACCTTGTTTGGATAAACTATTGACCTTTGCCTATGAATTACTTGTTTGCTCTTTAAAACGTGTGCCCAAGGTCGCACTACTACATTTCAACGTGCGTCTACTTCCTCGAACTTACCCCACCATCTTACCATCATCTCATCATCAATCACCCTTTATCAACTCTATCCCCGATTTCACGTCGCCTCCTCATCTGATAGATTTGAGGGGGATTACATATACCCTTAACTAGGGCAACCACTTCTTATTATTGTCAAGTGCAACTTTACAAGACAAGCTACACGACAACAAGGGCAAATGTAGACAACAAGGGGCATTTCTCGTGTTAAATTTATCTAATTTTATGTTGGGGTTTTGGAGGAAATGTAAAGTTCAAAATTTCACTCAAGCAAAGGTGGGGTTTGAGGTTGGCAAGTGCATAGCAAAAGTGCACCCACTTTGCATTCTCCTCCTCCAAAATGTGCTCTAATTAGGTGAGGGAAAACTTTTGGAATGCATAGGAAATTTTCAAAGTGCACAAATGTAAGGGAGGATTAAAAATTCTCCCAAGAACTTGGGGCTTGAACTAGAACAATCAAAACAAGCGAAATTCTATTTTGATGTTACTTTTTCGAAAATGGAATGGGCCAATCAGGTGTAGGTGTACTTATGAGGTTGGGGAAACATTACACTCCATGTAAAAATATATTTTTGAATTCATAAAAAGCCTCCATGCTCCGTAAGTGCACCCAAGTCACTTAAGTTACTAACATCAATGACTCAACAAAGAATTAAAACATAAAGTGCACTTTTGGGTCCAAGACCAAAAATTTGAGTCTCTGGGGGTATGATATATGATTGTAGACACCAAATTTGGGTCTTACGACGCCTTGTGCCCCGCATCTCATCTCACAACCTAACCCTACCTCACCACCTAAACCTTACACACTTAATTATTTATTAATTACCTTATAATTAATAAATCCACATCTCCAACCCTGCCACCTCACCTCACCACCTCACCATGACCTAGCCCTAACCCTAAACTAACCTAATTAAGACCTATAACTTGGTCCAAACCCACACCCATGACTCATCACCCCTCACCCGCACCAAAACGAACCTAATAATGACTTGACCAAGCCCACAACTGACCCCTCGAGAGAAAAGGAGGGAAAGTTGGCTATTTTACTAAAAATAGCCAACTTTGACCTAACCGACATCGGTCCCTACGCGACCGGTGTCGGTTAGGTAACCGCCATCGGTTCCCTGTAAATGACCTCCCCCAACCAAAACAAAAAGATCCGAATTCATTTGGCAAGAGAGAGACAAGTGAGAGAGGGAGAAGAGGTTGCAGAGAGGAGTATTGAGCCCAAGATCAGAACTAAGCAACTAGATCACTTGTCACACTCATCCAAGCATTGGGAAAGTCGGAGGATAGCTTCATCAGCTCACTTTCGATTGTCGGATCATCCCAACTGAGCCTTGCCTTCGCCACCACATTCCTCGGACCTGCATCCTCATCAGAAACTAGTAAGTAGTATCTTGTATGCTTCTAGACACTACTTCGTGAACTTTTGATTCATAGTAATTATAAGCTCACTCCTGGATCTACCACCCGGCACACCACACCTAACCTTCATTCATCCATCCCTATATTGCCCAGAAGACAGCTTTCTCACTCTCTGAGTCTTCTCCATCACCCTACTACTCCCCCAACCATCTACCTACCTTGAAACCCCATAACCACCTTACAACCAACCTCCATTCAAAAGCCCCTAAATCACTGACCCTACCGATATCGGTTATCCCCTACGGTACCGGTTTCATAACCGCGGTCGGTTATCCAGTGACCGGCATCGGTCACTGTGACTTATACTAAAAACCAACCTTTCACCTATTTACCTCCAAGTAATCTCATATCCAGCCTTGTCTATCCTTGTAACTTGATCTGAACGTATCAATAACCAGTGACCAAACAAACATCATGACATTTTTATTATTGGTAGTTTTGTCTCTATTGCTTTTTAACGAGGTACCTAAATCGTGATTTCGCAATAGCTTCTTTATTATCATTTGCATTAATTCGTATTAAAAGGGGACTGACCACCTTCGAAAGGAAGTCTAATATTTCCTGGGCCCAAGCAAGTTCCCTCACTTATGGTTTAACGAAAATCTGGTGGTCTTGCATTCTTATTTACTGAGTAGTCCTTCCCAGATAAAAAGGAGCTCTTCACAATCGTCTCGATCTCTCTAAGGTATGTGCACACCTTCCCAACACTCAACAGGTATTCCTCCTAGCCCTAACCCTTATTTTTTCTCAAGAGAATGAAAAGATAGAAATAACTCTATTTATATTGATAACATTCTCGGTGAAACAAGTACGATCGGCACAAGAGCACCTAGGGCACAATTTACACACACACCTAGAACTATATTGGGTCTGAGATGTAGTGCAACGCTCAGTTAGTAGGTACACCATTGGGGCTATTGAGGATAATGCGACCCCTTCATATGCATCTTTATTTTTAGGGTTTTGATGTTTGGTTTGGGGTTTTACAGGTCTCTCCTTCATCACTGATTACCAATGATATACAACTCATTCCAATGACATCGACATGCGATAGTAAAAAGGCTTCACATCACTTAACGACCTTGTGAATTTGGTTTATGGACCTCCTACATAGACCAGGTGCCCAGATCTCAGACCAGGGCACCCCATTCCAACCAGATAGATCAGATCTATATTTTATGGAGCTCTTGTGTGGTCGTTTCTGCATTATGTTCATCTAGTTTATTCTACAACACAATCCCAAACAACTGTCGAATCAACTAAGCTCTTTCTAACCCTTCTTTGCACATTAGGGTTTCATATTTCATTTACTTAGTTGTTTAGGTCATTTAATTTATTTACTTAGATATTATTTACTACTTTGCATAGCATTAGATTAAACTAAATTCAGCCCTCATAATATTTCCATTTTAGTTTAATCAGGCACTAGCATCCCAGAGCAGGGTTTGGGCACTATGTTGTAATATGCATGAATTTTGATTAATTTTGGGCTATCATGAGTTGTATGGTTTGTTTATATAAGGTTTTCTTTGTTATGTTGTGTTGTGCAGAGGGATATACACTCGAGAGAGTTTTGTATGGGTCACCACTTGAGTACATTACTTACGTTGGGTTTGTCAAATGTAGAGTGGGATATATTGGATCATTTCATCCTACGACACATTACTAGATTGGGGGAGGTACCCCATAATATGCCTATATTGACTGCTTTGTGTGATAGATGGTGTATAGATACGTGTACATTCTAGTTTCCTACTGGTGAGATGACAGTGACCCTAGAGGATGTATACAGGATATTACGGTTTGCCTATTATAGGAGAGAGGGTACAGGTGATGACTATAGTGGATGCCCAAAGGTAAATGAAGGCAACGAGGTGATATTTCATAGGCACATGAGTACACGCAGAGACTCATATCAGTTTATATGTGATATTGAGATCTAGTGTTCCGTGGTTACAAAATTTTATTGCAATGATTATAGCATTACTAGTGGTGGTGTAGGGTAGCGGAGTTATGATATTATGTATAAGATGCATGATATTTTCCGAAGGATAGAGGAACATGGGACTAGGTATGCATGGGCACAGTGTGTATTGGCTCATTTATATAGATATTTATATAGATTCACTCAGAGGATCATGGGGTGGACTAGGAGCCACGACTTTGTTGCATGTATGGGCCTATGAGCATATAACGATATTGAGGCCACTTAGTAAGAGGATGGATATGACCACCTATAGGTCGATGCTAGATTAGATGGGCCCTAGGGCCATTATATGGAGACCGTATAGAGATTATGGTGGATGGGTAGAGGATGGTGTGGAAATGTGGTGCATTCGGTGTACCATATGGTTAGAGGATCACTTCCTAGGGGTGATAGAGTTTTTCCAAGGTGAGTGAGTATCTAGATATTATTAGATGGCCCAAGACGTGACCTCGAAGCCATATATATGGTTGAGATATACTAGAGTGTCCATACGACCGGGAGTGAGGTCAGTCCCAATAGGAGCACATCTAGTGCATCTTGGTTCAGACGAGGTAGATGTGTCTATAGAGCCTATATAAGTTGATGATGTAGGGTACACTTAGGCCTACAGTGAGTGGTGGGTGACACATCGATGGGTATTGTTATTTCCAGTAGTGGTGGATGCATCTAGTGGACCAAAAGTTGGAGGAGTAGAGGGGTAGGCACCGCCACCAATGTAGATGATATACCAACAAAGACGAGCCGAATGTAAGTCTTGTTCATTATTATTTATGATTTATGGTTTCATAATGAGATATTGTGAAGGTGTGTAGTAATTAATGGTGGTTTTCATGATTGCAAGTGATTCCTATTGGTCATTGATTATAGATTCGTCAATACGCATATTGACGTAGAACATGCTTCTAAATGTGCTCATGGGAGGTGGTATGCTAGAGGGAGTTGACGATATTGCGGGAAAGCATGCCCATTTGTTCAATTTGGTGGCTATAGGAGCAACCATGTGTACTATGTTTTTGAGCAAGTGAGATGAGGCTCATGTAGATACTAAGTGAGCTAGACAATCCGTAGAGGAGGAGCCCTAGCTTAATATGTGTTTTCTAGATATGTCAAGAGCTACATGATTGATTTGTAGAGTAGGCAACTAATATTGTATATTACGGACTTAGTTGGAGAGATATAGAGGCCGAGATCATCAACGTAGAGTGAGCGGTGAATCTTTGAGTTCTAGAGCTCCCGCGATTGTATATAGTGATAGTGAGGATGACGTGTGATCTATTATATCTTATTATAGTGATTAATGAGGGATTTCTCCCGGTGGTTGTATTTTGCAACTTATGATTTTTGACTAGATATATTTATATAGATGGATATTGATATCATATGTGTTGTTGATGTGCATTGGTATATGATGTGATGATTGTTGCTTGCACTTTGGGTTGATATGTATTGTTGAAATGGTTGCTTTGATTTGAAATGCATGATGATGTGGAAAGAAATAGATAAATAATTATTAGAATAGGATTTTATTTGAATGAGAATGAATAGCATAGTATGTGATGAATATAAATAGATGTATGTGATGTAAATATAATGGATAGTGTGAAAGAGTAATATAAGATAATAGAATAATGATGTGTTGGTATTTATATGATGAGAGTATGTAAGATAATGGTTGTAATCACGTGTGATTATGATGAAGAGGGGGAATAAGAGCAATTGCTCCCCAGTGTGAGAATGAGGTTCATTTATAAATGCCCCCTCAACAGTTAAGAATGAACCATAGAATAATATTGCGTCATCAGGAAATAGTTTTTTCACATGCAAGGAGATGTTATCAAATATGTGATATAAAGACAATGTATAAGTTGTGAAAGGATATGTTCATTGATGTAGTATTCCCTCAACATTCAAGTGTGAACCATAGCACAAGAGTGCATCATAGGGTAATGAAATGGAGAGTGAATGTCATCTACCAGAGGTTAAGAGGCCTGCAAGGAATATATGGAGCATGTGAAGCAAAAGAACATGAGAATAAGTGCCAAATTGGATGTCGATGGAATGGGACCAAGAATAGAAGGTGTGGTGGGAGGAAGTGTGGAAGTAAGAGGCTTAGGAAGCCAATGAGGTAGTGTAACAATTTGTGAAGAATGAGATGATGTAACCATAGGTGGATTGGATGGAGGAATCGATGGATGATAACCTTAGGAGGTGGATGGATGAAAACTTTAGATGGAGGTGAAGGAGATAAGTGAACAATGGTGGAAGCACACTTATGAATAATAGGATAAAGAGAGTGCTCATGAGAGGATGAGCAGAAAAAAATGATACCTTTATCTTCTAATTGTTGTTAGCGATCATGGAGAGCATAGAAGTCATTATCACGATGGCCATTAATGTGGTATAAATTACAAAATGGTGGTCACGTTTTCCTTGCAAGTGGTGAGGTGGATGATGCTCAGTAAAAGGTAAGTGGATTAAGCACTTGTCAAGTAAAGCATGAAATATATCATGAGGTTTTGCATTATGGGAGAGTTGCATTTGTTCATGAGTAGGAGGTAGAGAAGACTTAGGTGTATGTTGACACGATGAAGGAGAAGAATGACGTTTATGCTACGGAGGAGATGGAGACCATTAAGGGAGATTAATGGATGGAAGAGGATAAGAAGTAGTAGATGAAGAACTAGTATAAGAAGTGGAAGGGGGTGGTATAACATGTGCCACAATTAAATCTTGTTCTAAATCAATGACTTTATGACATAAGAGAGTTAAACATTCACATGTATCATATAAAAAAAATTCTTCCAATGCAGGAATCAAGCCACGATAAAAGTGTAGACACAAAATCACACACTTTGGGTAATTATCTAGTCCTAATTGCATAATATTATTCATATGATTCCTAAGTAAGAAAATACTAATTAACCCATGTCTTTGGCCACCTTTCTTTTCATTCTATTACCACATTTGATCTTGCACTCTTTCTAGCCTAGTCTGTCTTTTCATACTTCGGCATTTTTCATCCTAGACATCAGCCCCAGCCAGGATACCAATGTCAGGCACCCCCATCTCCTCTAGGTGCCTTTGACCTCTTTGTACTTTGATCACATCTTTTGGGTACTTTATAGCCATTTTAGTGAATTAGATTTTTGTTGTTCGGCCTTTTCGGGGTTAATTACAAAATTCAAGCAAGGGAATCATATAAATATAAAGTTATGTGACCATAATAAAGGACCAAGCACTAAGCATTAGCTATTACCACCTAAAGTTGCATCCATCAAGTATCTAAGAGCTCCATTGCATCCATCTAGTGTCATCCAAGGGACACAAGGGTTGGTTATTTTGTATACACTTCATAGGAGGGGAGTTCATTTTATTCCATACACACATGTATTACATTTTTTTACATCTAGCTTACTTGTTTGTTATCAATTGTGACATGCACAAGAGCCACCTAGGGCACAATCCCGCACATCGCACACACACACACACACACACAAACTACATTGGCTCACGAGATGTAATGTAACACTTAGTTGTAAGAACACCATTGTGACAACTGAGGATAGTTTGACCCCTCATTTTACATCTTTATTTTTAGGATTTGATGTCTCTTTGAGGGTTTTGTAGGTCATTATTCATTGTAGGTTTCAAAACTTCGGTAATCATTGTGCAACCTCATAACGACCAAAGGAGAACAACAAAAACAACTTGCGACCACTCAAAGGAGTTTTTCTGAGCATTTCACATGCTCATGCACCCGAAAACAGGCCTAGGGTGCCACAGCGCCCCTCTCTCCCTCCAAGCACCCAGTCCAGGCGAGATCATCACTCACACACTTTTCTGAGGTTTTGTGTGAAACTTCTCCCTCTCTGTTCATCCAATCAGCATTCTAGCACAGTCCAAGAATAATTACAAAACAACTAAGTCATCTTACCTCTTCTTTGCACTTAGGGTTTCATATATTTTGGCTTAGTTTGCTTGGGTTAATTTTTGTACTTAATTGTTTATTCATTTATCTGCTGCAATAGCAATTAGATTAGGCATATATTTCCATATTTAGCTTAATCATTTTGGTGAACCCCACACTTTCACGCTTATGATCCTCATTTTTCCTCTATCATGGGTCATAACATTCCTCAAGTTTCTTTGTTTGATTTACTTAATATGCATCCCAATTGCCAAGTTATTTTGCAAAAAACCTTAGACACCATGTATCTTCCTAAAGATACATCACCACATGAAATAATTCCTATCTTCGATCATCTATCTAACAACCCTATCCTTCCTCCATCCAATCAACCCATATTGGATTCAATTCAAACTACGCATTCTTTATTTTACGACAAATTTCAGGCTATGGAATCCACGATCACATCTCTTAAATCTAAAATCTAACAACTTAAAGATGCTTCTCAGGCTCATGATGGTTCTTCTTCTCATTTTCATTCTATGTCTTCTACATGTGCTCATATCAGTGAGCCTCAATTCATACCATTACTAGATCCTCTCACCTTTGATCGCAATACTAAGCAACATGAAATTCTTATTGATCTCCTTAGTCATCAATTGATATTTTTACCATTTACTCAAGGGTGTCCTCCTTATCGAATTACAAAATATCAGGGTCACCCATATTACAATTATCATCGAATCAATAGACATAATGACAATGATTGTTATGATTTACAATGAAGAATCAAGCATCTTGAGCATCAAGGTTTTATCTCATTTGTTGCACGACATCCTGTTACATCTTCAATTGTTACATCCTAATGGGTTCCTAAATCTGATTCGTCTATTTCTAATGAACATCATGCCATCACTTCTCACGTTTCTTCTATGGAAAATTAAGCAACCCCTCTCAAAATCAATCTAAAATTGTCTCGTCTCAAGTTATCTATGGCATCATCAAGTCAAATTAAGCAATCACCTCTCAAATTAGTCAACCTTCTCCTATCCAGGTCTTTTGTAGCATTAATAAACAAGAAACAAATCGCTACTAAAACCTCCAAGATCTAGTTTGCCTCTTTTGACTTCCACCACTCAAGGCTCCTACAACATCACCACTTCAGCATCTAATCACTTTTGTTAAGGAAACTACTCCTTACATTGATCCACTTAGTGTCTTTGACTAGATCTCCATCGTTTACATACTTGGGGGGCATCATAGCTTTTCCCCCTTGCATTGTTATCAAATGTCGATATCATCTCATGCACTTGACGCTTCATGTTTAGTGACTAATCTTCTCTAAGAATTATTACAAACCTCTTGATACATTTGTATCATCATTACTCAATGACACACTCTTGTGCTTTGGTTCACACTTGACTGTTGAGGGCATCCTATACACATGAACCTCACACACTACATTACACATCACCTTATTTCTCACACATACTCATCACTATACAATCAACACACTTGCGACACAATCCTCCTACTACACACAAACATGTAGCACGCTAGTCACATCTACAACATACTACACATTAAATGCTTTCACGACATCTCTCTTTTACATCACATCACACATCTCCCTTGCATGCAATCAACACAAACATCTTCCATAATCTTCACAATACACCACCTACTACAAACACGTTCACAATCAATCTCTTTCATAGACATTCAACACAACACTTTACACATTCAACACCTCTCTTTCAACATATACATTACACACTAGACATGTCTACAACTACTACATCACGTGCCACATCTCTCTTATGCACAATTAACACAAAATCTACATATACACACACACATTACGCATTTGGCACTTACACAACATATCTCTCTCCTACATGCTCAACATTACACATCACACATTCGACAATACACAACACATGCTCAACATGTTCATAAAAATCTCTTTCAAACAATCAATATAACATATTACACAATCAACATATCTCTTGAACACGATCAACATGACTCATTACCCTATGACACACTCTAGTTCCATGGTCTATACTCGATTGTTGAGGTTCTATATCTAAATGGACCTCATCACACTCACACATTCAATCACTCACTCATTCACTCACATGTTCACACTCTATGTTTTGTGCTTTAACAATCACATCTTTCTAATACACACAATGCAAACCATTTCTCGATGACGCGTTGTTGTTTTACTGATTCATTCTTGACAAATTGAGGGGAATGTACAAATGAACCTCATTTCATACATACACATCTACTCAAGGCACTCTTCTCCTATCATTCACTCTGCATTACACTCCATCTACACTCCACAAAATACTGCATATCTTGGTTGAATTTAGTCATCCTTACATTTACTTATTACATGTTCACTTTATTAAATATGCTAGATAGATACCTTGTATGTCATTATCTTTATCATACACACATGTGTGTTCACTTTCTTTCTAGTTTTGATCACATATTTTATAGATCTACACACACAACATGAATGTTTGGCGTAGTACCTATTACTAGTCCCACAACGGCTCCTAGGGGCATCCACTTTCGTACATTATAGGTGTTATTGTTTCATTTTTCATAACACTTTCTATATCGAATTAAACACATTTTGACATACTTTTTTATCTTCCTAACATGCTAACGGGTGTTTCATGTGCAACATTTGTTATGCAGGGCTATTTTCTTCCATGGTTATTTGTTACATTTATTCTCATTACTTGCTCTTTGTATGTCATTGTTTACGGCCTTTTCCCTTTGTCTTGTGTGCACATTATTTGCTTTTGGCTTCGTCGTCCTTGATTGTCTTGTGACATCGTGAGTGGTGTCCCATGTTTGAAACCCTCTTTTCACATTCTACATTGTCTTCTTGTGTGTTTACATTATCTTCTTACGTCTTAGCTTACACATTGTTTGCACTTGTCTTCTACATGCATGTTTGTATTTTTTGTACTAATACTTGTCTCCCAACCACCTTTTTTATGTGTGCCTTGGTTTCTACCAAGCACATTCCCTTCCCCTACAAGGCATAGTTTCAACACAACGTTCGGTCCTCCTTTGGGCTCATCACCTTTGGGATGTCGCATACACCCAAATGAGGGGGTTCATTTGGGTGAATTATTCACCCCATACACTTTCATACAATCAAAATTCACCATAGCACAGTACCAATACATCACAGTCGTTAGTATCAGATAGGGCTCAGAATCAGACTTGGGTCCTTAGCAAAACATAGACATTAGCAACCAAACCATGAAATTAGCGCCTAGACGCCCGTGACCCTTCATGACACGTATGACCTAGGGGAAGTTACACATTATTTGGAAATTCAGCACAGTCTACATAATTCCATACAATGGATTTTACAGGGCACATAGTCCTTAGCACTCGACATGCATGCACTACACAACTTTTTTACTTTCACATTGGATCGAATTGTTTGAATTGTTCAAATTTTTACACACCATCTGCAGTGGTGTTCTACATTGCGGGAAGTAGTTAAAGGTTGGAGGATAACACCAAACTTTTCTCCCTACACTTCTTCCATGACTTGGCATGAGATCGCCCCAAATGTTTGTGGGCCGACACAACTAACGTGAGATCACCCAAAAACTATGTTGTCAACAAAATCTACATGATCCTATCTACACTTTTTCCTCGGATCAGTGCACATATTCCTTTTTCACATTTGTAATTTTACATACTTCTTTAAATGTTTTTTACATATATACATATGTATTTGACTACTTGTATTTTTTTCTCTTTTGTAGGTTCGTTTGTATGAGAAGTGGTAGTCAACATCATCCTACATCACAACAACATAAATCACATCAACATCGACATCGACAATAGGCACAATCGCGACATATACACATGCATTACCACCCTAGGGTCATTTTCATCACCACTTTTTGCACTTTCTCCTCTTTAGCATCCACGATCCATATTGTTATCACTCTATGCTTTTCCTTGTTCCTCAACATGCTTTTGGCGTCGATCTACATGGTTATCAGGTACACATCTCTATCTACTTTATGTTATCAAGCTTTCACTCAACAACATAAAGTGGGGGCAAATGTAGACACAAAATCACGCACTTTGGGTAATTATCTAGTCCTAATTACATACTACTATTCATATGATTCCTAAGTAAGAAAAGTACTAATTAACCCATCTATGTGGCCACCTTTATTTACTTTCTTTTGCCACATTTGGTCTTGCACTCTTTCTAGCTCAGTCTGTCTTTTCATACTTCAACATTTCTCATCTTGGACACCATCTCCCGGTCCAAGACACTAGCTTTAGGTGCCCCTATCCCCTCTGGGCACCCCCCGACCTCTTTGTACTTTGTTCACATCTTTTGGGTCCTTCCTAGCCATTTGAGTATCTTATCTTTTTGGTATTCATCCTTTTTGTGGTTAATTACAAAATTCAAGCAAGGAATCATATAAATATAAATTTATGTGACCATAATAAAGGACTAAGCACTAAGCATTATCTATCACCACCTAAGGTTACATCCATCAATCATCTAAGAGCTCTATCAGCATCCATCTAGTTCCATCCAAGGGACACAAGGGTTGGTTATTCTACATACATTCATAGGAGGGGAGTTCATTATATTCCATACACACATCTATTACATTTCTTTACATATAGCTTACTTTCTCGCTATCAAGTGTGACATGCACAAGATCCACCTAGGGTACAATTCCGTATACACACATATAGAGCTACATTAAGTCTGAGATGTAGTCTAATGCTCATCCGTAAGATCACCATTATGACAGCTGGGGACAATCTGACCCCTCATTCTACATATTTATTTTTAGGATTTGATGTCTCTTTGACAATTTTATAGGTCATTATTTCATTGCAGGTTTCCAGTGACTTCAGCGATGATTGTGTGACCTCATAGTGACCAAAGGAAAACAAAATGAACAACTTGCAACCACTCATAGGAGGTTTTATGAACATTTCGTAAACACAACTACCCGAAACAGTCCTAGGGCACCCACAAGCGCTCTTGTCCCTCTCTGGGCACCCCAGTCTAGGCAAGGTAGATCATCAACTCACATACTTTTCTGAGGTTTTGTGTGACACTTCTCCCTCTCTGTTCATCTAGTCAGCATTCCAACATAGTCCATGAATAATTGCGAAACAACTAAGTCATATTACCTCATATTTGCACTTAGGGTTTAATATATTTTGGCTTAGTTTGTTTGGGTTAATTTTTGTACTTAATTGTTTATTCATTTACTACTACAATAACAATCAGATTAGGTATATATTTCCATATTTAGCTTAGTCGAAAAGATAAATTTATTTTCTAAATCAATGGGTTGAAATAATAACTGATGCATACAAGAATTAAAGTGTAAAATGTAATCTACAATTGGTTCTTTCTTTCCTTAATGTAATGAAGGCAAGCATTCATATGTAACCTTAAGACCATTGTTAGAAATAAATTGTCTAAAAAAAACATCCTCCATATCATAATAAGTACTAATGGATCCATAAGGAAAATGAGTGTACCATTGGAGAGCATGATCAACAAGACTATGATGAAAAACACTTTGAATAATAAATGATCATTAGAATAAGTAGACATGGTGGCACAATAATGCTTGAGATGTAAATAAGGATTTCTAGTACTATCAAAACATGAGAAATTAGGCATGATGAAGTCCTTTACGAAAGCATAATCATGAATCTTTGTAGGAATAGGATTCTCATGCAAAGAATTATTGTCAATGAAAGCATAGTAGGATTTACTTTCAAAAGTGAGAGTATGAACTTGTTATTGCAAAGTGCCAACAACATGCATGAGAGATATAATATAATGTGAAGGAATGGTTGGTGAAGTAAGAGGCATATTGAGAGGTTGGATCTTGCCATTATGAGTGATCATGGGAATGTGAGAAGGAGCGGATGTGGAAGGATTAGAAGGAGGTAGAAGAGGAGGAGAAGAACATGGAGGCTCTATGGGAACACTAGATGTAGACTCAAGAGATACAATGAGAGGTGTATTAGGGGTAGGAGTAGAATTATCATGAGAAACAACTTCAGAAGAACTGGAAAGAGGTGGAAGAGGAGGAGAAGAACATGGAGGCTTTATGGGAATGTTAGATGTAGACTCAGAAGATATAATAAGAGGTGTATTAGTAGTAGGATTAGAATCATCATGAGCAACAACTTTAGAAGAATTGTACAGAGGAGTAATAAATTCACATTCAACAATCTTAAGAGAAGTAACATCATCACTAACATGTTCATGATCAAAAGCATAATCTACATCATTATCAGACATATTTTCACAAGTAAGTATTTCATCAAGACTATCATCAACATAGAAAGAAGTGGTAGGATTACTAATATCATATTTATCATTGCATTCATTAGAAGCATTTTCAAAATTAGGAAGAGTAGGAGATACAACTTTACATTCATCTTGATTACTAGTAGAAATAACATCATGCATATGTACATTTTCAACATTAGAAGTAGAAGTATTGACATCCATATTATCACAACCAAGAACATGATCAAGAAAATAATTTCCAGTAATACTATCATGTGCTATAAGAGGAGTGGAAGAAGGTGTAGTAACATGGGTGACTACAGGAGAGCAAGGAAAACATGAAGTAAAGTTTTGGTTAGGAGAGACTATGCAAATGCTAGAGTTGTGAAAGTTAGAAGGATGGGTGTTTTGGAAAGCAAGAAGTTATTGGAGGATGGAAGAATCACATTGAGGGTTTTAGTAGAGGTCACGAAATTTAGATTGCATAACAACATCATCAAAGACATGGTTCAAGCATGTATCGGCCATATGGTGCTTAGGAGATGAGGACCTCTTCTTAGCCATGAGGGTTTTGGGGATCCTAGGGCAAGAAGTTCGAAGAAAAGAGGGTTCACCAAATGATTTAATAAAAATTGAATTAAATCTAATTATAGTGTAATGTATATGATAAAATACAATAGATATATAAATGCCAATCACTCAAACAATGCAACACTATACGAAAATGGGAGAGAGAGAGAGAGAGAGAGAGAAAATGACTTAGCTGAATCCTGCATAATCTGAAACCGATATAGGTGGTGTAAAGTGTTGAATAGGGTTGGAACTGTGTCACAACTACTCTCTGTAAAATTTGGATTTTGAGAATAATTCCAAACATGGGTGTTGGCTTTGAATGGGGACGCTTTGCACCGATGATTGTTCCTAAGCATTGGTGATGCCACGAAAGGTCGAAATTGGATTCTTTTGTGTCGTTAGGGTTTCACTATCACTTCCTATTGATCACCTAGTATTCTCTCTTTGATTTTCGAGGGTTCCTATAACCTGTAAAATAAAACCCTAGATACCTGTAAAAGCTCACAAAACACATTAAATTGGAATAAAGATTCAATATGTGAAGTCGGACTAACCCCGACAGTCACCCAATGAGTGAACTTATGACCGAGCGTTGCACTACATTCTAGACTCCATGTAGTTATTTGTGCTTGTGTGTGTAATAGTTTCCTTAGGTTGGACCTCACGCTAATGACATTGAGATAGTGGGCTTATAGCTAGATACGATGTAAATTTATTTAATATGGAATTGAGCACTTCCCCTTCATGTGTAATGTATGCAGCCCAAAAATGCATTCCCTTTGATGGTAGTGATAGTATGTAGGTGTGATTACCCCTTATAATTTCCAACCAGATTAATAGAGTGTATATTTTGTGTATATATGGATCTCTTGTTTGAATTTCGACACTAGTGACCCAAAAGATTGATTATGAGCTTGAGATAAGGATAAGAAAACTAGAAATGCCAACCACAAATGTCAAAAAGTGTAAAAATAATAAAGAGGATAGGAGCGCCCAGAATGGAAAGAAGCAATTGGGTGCTAGTGTCTTGGGATAAATGACGACATATGTGAAAATAATGACAGATATGGATCCTTGTGACTTGACCAAAACTAGGTACAAAATTGATAGATGTGAAAAAACAAGACAATAGAAACAATCAAAACAACTGTATGGACAAAGGATCGTGTCACCAATGAATACTTTTCTTACTTAAAATCCATGCATATAAACAACATATTAACAACATAGTAAAATAGTAATATGTGTGTGATTTTGTATCTATAGTGAGCTGCACCATATCAAACAACTGGTTGAGAATGATTTGGTGTGTGTGGAAGAGTTCCATCTAGAGTAGCTTATAAATATGAAGTGGTAAGACGTTTGTGATGGTGTTAAAAATCTTAAAATCTATACCAATAACTAGCTCATGGAAATAATGGCCATGTGGAGCATGACAAGAAAAGAGTAAACGCCCATCGAAGTGTAAAATATTAGGTGTGAACATGGTGAGAATAGTATGATCAAGAATCAACCCTCAGTATCAATGATAAAGTGAAAATGGGAAATTATACGCATGGGTGAATTTAAAAATGCATTGGTAGTTGGAAATGGAATTTCAAAGTAGCAAATTCAATGAGCTATCTAGATGGATTTTCACTTACAAGAGGAGCCATACATACTCTCTCAACAAGAAGCATATAATACTCCCTTTCTCGGGTATATGGAGACCTCTTTTCAACACCCGTCTTTCCCAAGCATATGAGAAAGGGTTCTTACTTAATTTAACTAATCAAAGTGGACTAGTAAAATAACATCATTTGGTGTTGTGTACACGGGTAACATCTAAAACAAACCAATTATTGCATTAAAAATTGGGTTGTTCCCCACTTGTACTATAAGTGATTTAGGTTTTTTTGTGGTGTTTTTCCTTCCTGTTTTGTGGTATGTTTTCTTTCAAGTTATGTTTTTTTCTCATTTCATTCTCCCCCCCTTTAAGTCCATTCTACCCAATGGATAAGGCATTGGTCTACTTAAGATTGTGAGATTTGGGTGTTCCTTTTAACCTCATGTATACTTCACTCAAATCAAGTCAAGTCCCCAAGTATGAGGCAAATATTGGCATGCAAAATGTTTAGGCATTTCACTTGACAACCCCATGATAAATTTTTTCACCTCTCGAGAAAGTTGGTCAAAATTGTCTCTTTGTGTGTATCAACTTGTGAGAATTGTTTTGAAAATCTCTAGTTATGTTTAGGAACCTGAACCATAGCCATTTGAAAGGTTTTAGAATCTACTACATGATGATATATTCATAGTAAGGTTTTGGAAGTACTCAAAATGGAAACCTTTCATACACTAAGACACTGTAGTCATTATGAAGAAGTGAACTTGCACAAAAGGTATCAGGAACTCTTGGTGAATCAAAATCGTAACCAATATTCAAAATAAATCTCATTGAGTCCTCTTCATGGTCTAATTTTTGGTTTGGTTCCTACTCATCTTAGGCTCACATGTGATTAACTAAAATTTGGAAGAATGGTAGTTAATCTAACTAGGAACAATAGTAAATAACAATAAATAAAAATGGTAAATAAATATAGAAAGTGACCAAAGCAACTAGGCTAATAAAAATAGAAACCCTAATATAAAAAGAAGGGTTGGAAGGAGTTTATCTAATTTGGAAAACTTGTTGCACTGTGTTGTAGAGCTAACTGGAGAAACAAGAGGAGGAAATGACTATACCAAAGACCAAGAACTCACGAGATCCAAGAAATTTGAGTGGAATGGGGTGCCTGGGAGAGTATCACGGCACCTGTGGGCACCCTAGTCTGTTTCTGGGTGCCTTGGTTTGTGTAGGAGTTCCAAGAACTAGATTTGTAGGGTCGTTAGATGATATGAAGCCTTTTTATCTCTGTCGCACTAATGTATTTGAACTACGTTGGATGTCATTGGTAGTCAGTGATGAAGAAAATACCTATAAAACCCCAAGACAAGAATCAAACCCTAAAAAATAAAGATGCATATGAAGGGGTCGACTGACCTCAGCTGCCACAATGGTGGACTTACTAACTGAGCATTGCACTACATCTCAGACCCGATGTAGTTATATGTGTAAGTGTGTGCAATCATGCCTTAGGTGCTCTTGTGTCATCCACACTTTGTGAAAGTAGCGAGCAATAACTATGTGTAGAAAATGTAATAGAATGGTGGATGGAATAGAATAAACTTCCCTCTTATGCTTGTGTGATGCAGATGAACCAACCTTATGCCTTGTGATGGAGCTAGATGGATATAAATGGAGCCTTTGATGGATGCAACCTTAGGTGATGATAGTAATGACTAGTGCCTGGTCCCTCATTATGGTTTCATAACTTTATATTTATATGGTTCTCTTGTTCTAATTTTGTAATTAACCCGAAAAGGCCAATCACAAGAAATAGAAATGTCAAAATGGCTAGAAAGTGCCCAAAAGTGGCAGGAAAGTGTAAAAAGGATCGAGGCACCCTGACTGGGACCAAAGCGCTATGGGCTGCCCCATTTAAGTATGGGTGCCCCAATCAAGGCTATAATGATAGAAAATGATGAAAATAGACTTGTAAGTGTGTATGGGAGGTCGGCAGTGATGACAGAAATCAAAGTAAAATGGCCAAAATAGGGGTTAATTAGTACTTTCTTCACTCAAAAACCATATGAATAGTAGTATGAGACTGGGACTAAATAATGTCTAAAGTGTGTGATTTTGTGACTATATTTGCCCCCACTTTATGTTGGTGAGCGGAAAGCTTGATAACATAAATTAGATAGAGATGTGTACTTGATAATCCATGTAGATTTATGTAGAAACACGTTGAAGGACTAGATAAAGCGTGGAATGACAAAAATATGATGGAGTGTGGATACTAAAGATGCAATAGCATAAAAAAGTGATGAGAGTGAACCTAGGGTGGAAACATGTGTGTAGTTTCCGATGTGCATGATGTACTTGCATGGTTAGTATGGTGTGTGTTCGCAAAATGTTGTTTTCGTTTCTCCCATTATTGTAGTTGTTGTTGTTGACTGCGTGTTTCTCATACGGACGGACTTGCAAGGAGAAAATGATCAAGTCAAGTAGTCAAATATGCATGTATATGTAAAAACACATGTAAAAGATGCATGTATATGTAATGAAAAGACTGAAATGAAAGTATGAAAAGTGTAAAAGGAACATGTGCACCTGATCCGTGATGAGAGAAAAGGGTGTAGAAAGAGGATATCTTGTTTTGGGTTTTTGGGTGATCCAACGCCATAGGCCAAAGAAGTGTAGGGAGAAATATGCATTATTCTCCAACCTGTAATTGCTTCCCTAAATATGTGTGAAGATATCTTTATACCACTTGGTTTTTTGGGCGATCCGATGCCACTATCCGAAGTAATGTAGAGAGGAAGTTTGGTGTATCCTATAACCTATAACTTCTCCCTAGAATGCTAAGGACAACCATGTCATGTAAAATTCACTATGTACGGGGTTCATAGACTGGTCTGAACCCACTCGTTGTATAACCCACAATTCCAAGGCCAGAAACTGACTGAACTAAACAGTGTAAAAGTGTTGTGTAGTATGTAAAACCCCAAATGATACCCCCTCTTTGGGGGCACATGCGATGTCGTTGATATGATAATGTGGCCATAAAAGAGGACCAACCGCATGAACTCTATAACTCTTCCCTGTAGGGGGAAAGGAATTCACTTGGTAGAGACCGCGCACAAACAAGAGGCCACCAAAGACAAGTGTTAGTATAAACAAGCATGCATGTATAAGACAACGAGTAATCTACGCAAACAATGTAAAATCTACTAAGAAAAGTAGTAATATAAATGCGCAAGAAGGAAAAATAAGTCATACAAAGTGGAATGCAAACATGGGACATCACTCATGGTGTTGCAAAACATGCAAGGCCATAATGGCCACATACAACAAACAATTGTGCACACCAAACATAGGGTAAGGCCCGCTATAAAAACAAGCAATAACAAACAATGTAACAAACAAGTATGGAAGAAAATATCCCTACATAACAAATGTTGCACATGAAGCACCCATTAGCATGTTAGAAAGATAACTAGTATGTCAAAAGCATGTATAACCAAGTAATGTAAAGTGCTAAGTACAAAATGAAACAATAGACAAATGTGGATGCCCCTAGTGACCAATGTAGGAAGGGTAGAAGGTGAGCATCCATGCTACATGCAAAGATATGTACCTATGATCATAACTAGGAAAAGGTGTGAATGCGCATGTGTGTATGGTATAGATAAATTAAATACAACAAGTTTATCTAGCATGTGTAATAAAGTGACCATATATAAGCAAATGCAAGCAAGAGTAAAAGAAACCAAGATATGCAATATGATGTGGATGGATGGAATGGAATATAATATGGAATGATAGGAGCCGCGTGCCCCCTAAGTGAATGGAAATGTATGCAATGATGTTCATTTTTTTCCCCCTCGTAGTCAAGAATGAACCGTAAATGAGAGTGTCTCTTCGGAAATGGTCAAAATGTGGGTATTGTGTCTAACGCATTGTGATGAGTGTGTATATGTGTTGTGACGATATGCGACCTAGAAATGATGTGTCATCAACCCTATAGACGAAGTGTGTATGACGACAAGATGATATAAAGAGTCATAATGATGTAGCCTAAAGCGTATATCACTACTAGATGAATATAGGGAGTGGTGATCTAGCCTAAAGCGTATACCACTACAAAATGAAAGAATAGGTGACTAGTTAGCCTATAACGTATGTCACTAACCTAGTAATGTCACATAATAGAAGATCGATTTATGAACATGTGTGCATGATAAGGTCCATTTGATTGGTAAACCCTCGGTAGTCAAGTATGGATTGAGGAACTAAAGTGCATCATAGGGTAGTGAGTGCAACGCGTAGAAGATGATGTAGTTTATGCCATGAAAAAGACGACCATGTGATGAGTAGAATGTGTAATGTACGATGTATACGATGCAATGTGAGATATAATGTACGATGTAAAATAACAAGTGTAAGATACGCATGATGTAGTATGTAAAATGCTAGACTCATAGACCATGAGGGTGTGGTATATGTATGATGAAAACTAATATGATATATGATGTGAAATATGTGCAATGATTGAAATGAGGTAGACTAAATGTAGAGTGTATGATGTAATATATAATACATATGACGTGATGTGCACTATGTAATGCACAATGTGTATATAGCCTAATAATGTAGTATGTAGGATGAGTAGTGTATGATGTTAGACACGTAGAAAATCACATGTATGATGAAGGGTAATATGATGTATGATGTTTAAATGCATAAATGTTAAAATGATGTAGACTAAATATAGTATGTAGGATGTAGGAAGCGAGATGTATGAATAAATTTTGTGTGTAGGATGTATTGTGTAGTGTGGGGTTCATGTGTAGTAAGCCCTCAACAATTAAGTTTGAATTGAGGCACAAGAGTGCGTCATCGGGATATAGTCTATGCTAGAACGTGTGATGAGTATGCTTATGCTAAGAGATTGATGTATAACTATGCAAGTATGAGAGATGTGTTGATGTTAATATGGGGGGGTGTAAATGTTATGCCCCCAAGTGTGTGGTAATGTGTGTAATATTCGATAAATGATGTATGAAGGTGGTGAAGTATCATAAATTTTGAAAGATTGATTTAGTAATGGGATAAATAATGAGAAATCATATGGTATGAGTGGTTGTGTAATGGATAGATATGTGAATGTAAGATGAAACAAGGTTCTTAATCATAACAGACCCCTCAATAGTCATATAAGAACCATAAGAATATGAGTGTGTCATCAGGAGGGTAGAGTGACAAGAGTCACCTACCAAAGACCAAGTTTGCATTTAGCAATGGAAGCATGGTCGGAAAAAGTAACAAGAGGACCATGCAATTGTGGTGGAATTTGCAATGTGTCATGACCACTAGTAGGAGGATTAGTTTCTTTGATGAAAGTAATTGGTTGGAGCTTATACTTGAGAGGAGGCCAAGTTGCACTAAGTTTTAAAGGAGGTTTTTAGGTTGACTTGGAAATACAATAGATGAATTAGTAGGATGAGGTTGTGAACTAATTTTTATAGGTGGTTGATTATGTTTGTTTCACCATTTTCTTTAAGTTTTTAGAAGAAACAGATAAGGGTGTGGGACAAGGAGGAATACCTGTTGCGATGGTTGGTTTGAAGGTTGTGCGCGCGTTCTAACTTCTCGATCAAATGTTGACTATGAGAGATTTCTTTTGGCTAGGAGGAACTATCTAAAATACACAACAAGACCAAAAAAGAGGATTAAATAATATATGTCAGTGGGCTGCCTAGTGTGTGCTAGATCTAGGAAGTGTGATACTTCCTCGGTGGCAGTCAACCCACTGTTAAATACAATTTAATGTAAGAAAAATGTAAGTAAATAGAATCCTATTGTAATTGATATGATTTAGGTATCTCATCCAAATAAAATAAGCAAGTCTAATATAGCAGGCTAGGTTATGATCAGATCTAGAGGTGGGGTAGTTGGTCAAGGTTCTAGTACTGTTAGGGTCAAGTTCTAGGTCACTTAGGTTGTTTGGGTGAAGATTCTTAGGTTCATTATTGATAGGATGGCCAAAACACAAAGACCGGTATCGATCAGATATAATCGATGACGGTTTAGAGAGAACCGACGACGGTCATGGGTAATCGAGCGTTGATACGGTCGGGATGATAGGAACTCAATAAAACCTGATTGTGAAATTGGTCTGAGGTTAGATAGAGATAAAAAGGGGAATGGTGAGGTTTGTGGGGATCTTAGGAACACTCAGATATGTATAAAATTCGTGTATAAATGATCAAATGGTATGGTGGTGAAAGGTTGAGTTCGCAGGATAGTGAATGGTGGGGAATGGAGATGCTAATAGAAAACGATAATAGAGATGACAAAAACCTTTAAAATATAACAAGGATGGAATGACACAGGTGATAAACTCACTTACTAATGTTACAGGTCCAATGGCTGGGTGGTGGTGATGATTGATCGGTGGGATGGAGCTTGGTGCCACGGTGGTGCTTCCCGGAATGCTACCATGAGAGCGATACCTCTAGATTTGTCTCGATGTTGGATATGGATGCTTGGATGTGCAAAAGATATTTGGTTCTTGCTTGCATGTAGATCTCCCTTTGCTCCAAAATTTGAGAATGTGGAGAACCTCCCAAACAAGGTTACCAAAATGGTTATATGGTAATCGACGACAGTTTCGGGTTGATTGGCGTTGATTTCGGGATGACCGGCGTCGGTTAAGGTGGGATTCCCTAGGTTTACTAAAAATGGTTTACTAAAAATGACAAATCTTCTTCATCATTTGGGCCAAGTCTATCCATTTTTTGCGGATCAAAACAGACATTATCTTTTAATGAGCAGGAATGTGGTTAGAGGAATAATAGGCATTGATTTTTAGGGTTGAACTAAGTCTTAGTTTGTTATGGTGAGTAGATAGATACTAAAAATAGGTTTATAATGAGGTGTCTAGGTGAGGTGGTGGGGTGAGGTGTCTAGGTGAGATGGGAATTGGTTTAATTAAGATAATTAAATAATGAATATTGTGAGGATGGGTATTAATTTAATTAAAGTGATTAAATTAATATTAATGTGTGATGTGAGGGTCATGGTTAGGTAAAAGTGTTTAAGTTAGTTGTTCAAAAGGGGACCAAGGGGAGTGTAACCCAATTTTGGTGTCTAAAATGTTGACTCAATGATGTCATAGGTGGTTGCTTAGGTTGCTCTTGACTAACCAAAAATGCACATTTAACAAAGAGGGAACAAATTTAGGAGCCCATGTAGATGTAGCATTCATAGATAGGCATATAATAGAATGTTGTGTAGTGAATGATATAAACCCCTAATGCTCAAGATGTTTGATTCTTCACTGTAAAGTGTAACAATCGGTGTCATTATGTCATTGATCACATGATAATTACAATATGGATGACCTTGGTACTTTGCTATCCATAAGAAGGATAAAATGAGTAGGTGGAAAATTGATCAATTGATGACTAAGGAGCTCAGTAAGAAGGTCATGTTGCTTAGTATTACATTCAAATATTAGAGGCTTAGGCAATGGCATGACCAAAGGTTCAACTATATGACATGTAGTAGACATAGATTGAAGATGAGATGTAAAGGAGAACAAACATGAGCTTGAGAAGCATCCTTAAGTTGTTGGATTTCATATTTGAGAGATGTGATTGTGGATTCCATAGCCGTAAACTTGTCTTAAAACAAAGAATGTAAAGCTTGAATTGATTCCAATAGGGGTTGATTATATGGAGGATCACTAGGGTCATTAAATAAACAAGTGTGCATAGGACTTATTTCGTGTGGCAGCGTATTGTCATCAAAATACTTTGTGTCTAGGGACTTTTGTAAAATAGTCTGACAATTGGATATCTCTTAAGTAAATCAGATAAAGAAAGTTGAGCAACCTTGGGAACCATGATAGAAGAAAAAAATGAGGATCCTAAACATGAATGACGTCGAGTTCACCAAAATGATTAACTAAAATTTGGAATAATGGTAGTTAATCTAACTAGGAACAACAGTAAATAACAATAAATAAAAGTGGTAAATAAATATAGAAAGTGACCCAAGAAACTAGGCTAATAAAAATAGAAACCCTAATATGCAAAGAAGGGTTGGAAGGAGTTTATCTGATTCGGTGAACTTATTAGACTATGTCACAGAGCTGGATGGAGAAACATGAGGAGGAAACACTATACCGAAGACCATAAACTTGCATATTCTGGCAATCTGAGTGGACTGGGGTGCCTAGGAGAGTATCAGGGCACTTGTGGGTGCCCTAGTTTACATTCTAGGTGCCCTGGTCTATGCAGGAGGTCCAAGAACTAGATTTGTAGGGTCGCTAGATGATCTGAATCTTTCATTGTCTATCGCACTAATGTATTCAATCTGCACTGGATGTCGCTAGGTAGTAATTGATGAAGAAAAGACTTGTAAAACCCCAAAAAAAGTATCAAACCCTAAAAAAATAAAGATGCATATGAAGGGGTCAAACTGACCTCAATTTGCCACAAAAGGTGGACTTATTATCTGGACATTGTACTATATCTCAAACCCGATGTAGTTCCATGTGCAAGTGTGTGCAATCATGCCCTAAGTGCTCTTGTCCCAGTCACACTTTGTGAAAGTAGTGAGCAATAACTATTTATAGAAAATGTAATAGAATGGTGGATGGAATAGAATAAACTTCCCTCCTTTGTTTGTGTGATGTAGATGAACCATTTTTGTGCCTTGTGATGGAGCTAAATGGATGTAAATGGAGCCTTTGATGGATGCAACCTTAGGTGATGATAGTAGTGACTAGTGCATGGTCCCTCATTATGGTTTCATAACTTTATATTTATATGGTTCTCTTGTTCTAATTTCGTAATTAACCCCAAAAATCTGGCCACAAGAAATATAAAATGTCCAAATGGCTAGAAAGTGCCCAAAATTGGCAGAAAGTGTAAAAAGGATCAGGCGCCCCCAGACCGGGACTAGGGTGCCTCACGGGCACCCCAATATAAGTATGGGGGCCCCAATCAAGGCTAAAATGATGGAAAACAATAAAAATAGATCTGGCACGTGTGTATGGGAGGTCGACAAAGAATGGCACAAAAAAATCAAAGTAAAATGGCCAAAATATGGGGGTTAATTAGTACTTTCTTCACTCAAAAACCATATGAATAGTAGTATGAGACCAAGACTAAATAATATCTAAAGTGTGTAATTTTGTGACTACAACATGATAACTCAAATCACTACTACTC
This sequence comes from Taxus wallichiana var. yunnanensis, assembly GCA_018340775.1. Classification (NCBI taxonomy): domain Eukaryota; kingdom Viridiplantae; phylum Streptophyta; class Pinopsida; order Cupressales; family Taxaceae; genus Taxus; species Taxus wallichiana. The sequence goes on along the minus strand of CM031241.1, from coordinate 589,984,449 downwards.
CTTCCTACACCAAAAAGGTGAGTAGGCTCAAAAAATTTTAAAAATGCATTTCCAAGTCTCATAAGTGGCTACATTGAATTTTTCAACCTATTTCGGATCGATATCATATATCATACCCCTCGAAGACTCAATTTTTTTGTCTTGGACCCAAAAGTCCACTTTATATTTTAATTCTCCATTAAGTTGTTGATGATAGCAACTTAAGTGACGTGGGTGCACTTATGGAGCATGGCAGAATTTTGGGAAATCAAAAAGAAAGTTTTTCATGGATTGTAATGTTTCCCCACCCTCATAAGTGTGCCTACACCTGATTGGCCCATTCAATTCACCAAAAAGTAACATCAAAATATAATTTGGCTTGTTTTGAGTGTTCTAGTTCAAACACTAAGGCCTTGGGCACATTTTTGACTCCTCCCATGCATTGGCATACTTTGGCAATGTCCCGTGCATTTCAAAAGTGTGTGCTCACATGATTTGAGTACATTTTGGAGGAGAAGAATGTTAAATTTTGGATTTTCACTTGCAAACCTCAAACCCCATCTTCACTTAAGTGAAAGTTTAAACTTCACACTTTCCTCCAAAACCATAACAAAAATTAGATAAATTTCACATGAGAAACATAATGAAAACTCCATTTCTCCTCCCATTTGGCCATGAAAACTAACTCCATACCCAAACCCCCAAGAATACTCTTTTTTCTCATGGTGGGAGATTCCAAAGCCAAAAACCCTTGAAAATTTACACAACCACTCTCGTTCAAAATGCCTTCACTTTGATCTTTCATTCATAGGATATGATGGAATGGTTATTTTTTATCTCTATGATAATATTTCTACTTGAAATGATTTTTTTCCTAGCTTATCAAAAACTCATTTTTCTCACTCTCAAAGATCCCATGGTCAAAACTCCTTCAAATTTTACATGTATTTTCCTCTCCAAAATGCCTTTGTTTTGAGATATCAATTGGGGTTATCATAGAATAGTTTATTTTTATTCAAGAAAGAATTTCCTAGCCAAAAACCCAATTTGTGCCCAGAGTAATTGAAAATGTTTTTGCACTTTCATGGTGATTCAAAAGCCAAATTGCCTAAAATTTGGAAAAAATGTTCCCCTTAAAATCACCTTTCATTTGATCCATCTCTTGCATGATGATGTGGAGTATTTTGGGAGATATGAATGACTAATTATTTTCACAAAGTTTTTTATGCTCATCATTGGATTTTGTTTTTTCTCATCATTGACCTCGACAAGTAAAATGTATCAAAATTGGAGCATCACTTCTTCTCTCAAGAACGTTTAAAAAAATCCATTCACGTTTGACTCTTCATTTATCCTATACATTATCATTCCACTCTCATGTGTTAAATCAATCATACACATTGAATATTATATCTTCATCTTTTTCCTAACATACTCACTAAAAGGAATAATTAACTTCCACACACATACACACTGGATATTGATAAGAAAATGGGATAGTATGCTTTAGGGTGATTTCTAAATATTTTCCAAATTTATTGTCTTAGTTCATCTCTTATCTCATGATACATGTTTTCTTTCTTGTCGAATGCAAACTAATAATATGTGTTTCATACCATCCCATTTTTTCCATACACCCTACATTATTCCTACTTTCTCATGAAGAATATTTGTGCATGTGTAATTATTTAAAAATAATGTTAAAATTCATAAAAATATGTATTCAACATTCATCCACATCATACACAATTTACACCACTAAAATATAAGGCACATATACACCAATACCAAAATCAACTACTCATTTATACATTATCATCCAAAATACATCTGTTTTTGCATTGATCAATGTATCACATTATGATATACAAATACATCAAGGTACAATACTTACCCAAGGTTGGTCTAAGTGTTATCCCATGCATGTGATCCTATCGGATATACTAACGCACGTACTCTAGGAGGTCCCACACTTGCACTACATGTGTTCGAACATGAACCACTCATCCAAGAAAATGACATCACCAAGATTTCTGTAGACACTTAAATTTGGTAGTTTACACTTTAAAACCCTTGATTTGACTATGCACTCTTGCTATGATAAATAAAACTTCTCCATTCCCACTTAGCACTTTCTAAGGTCCATTATTTAGCTTGTTTATCCTTGCACACTGACATGTCAACACATTCTGAGAATATAATGCACAAATCAATAGAGAGACGTCAATTTTCCATCTCCAAACTTCATTTGGCATATTTCCTACTCCCGATCGAGTTGCAGATTGATCGTACATATGATCTTGACCCACTTGTACGGTCTTGGAATGACATGTCTTCCAACTACACTTTCAAATTGACATCTTTCTTTGGGTATTATACTTCATCTGGGTCAACCTTTCTTAGATAAATCATCTATGGAACCCTATATAAGCAAGTAAACATTACCTCATTTGTTAACCTGAAACTCCTAAGGAAATGCACTAGAACACTCACTTCATACACTTGTAAAAGGCATCCAAAGCTCCCTAAATCTCGTACTATCACATTTAAAGTCATTAAGGCAAAGACCCACATCGTCCAAGCTATAAACCAGGTTGAGAAAGCCATAACTCTCATCTACAATCACTCAAACATCTTCTCTCCCAATATTTTAGCAAGAGCGAAGTCAAAGAAAGTATGGTCAAAACAATTGCCAAATCTGATTGATCTATCTAGATATCACATGTTAGGTGGAGAATGATGTGTGGTTTAAGGCCTCTTCAAGTAGTGCCAACATCGGTGGTGCACAGGGGTTCCCATAACCCTTCTAATGTTTATTTTATAGTTATCTTCATTCATTTCTAGGGTTTGAGATTATGATTAATCCATTAAGAGAACCTCAATGCAATGTGCAACAACTAGGGTTTGATAGTGACAGACAAATCTAGGAAGACAACCAACCTAGAAAGTTGCATGAGCTTATTCAGAGCAAGTCCAAGACCATACAATAGGGCGAGGACCGTATGGTATGGTCTTGGAAGTTTGGTATAGTTCTGCCCTAGGTTGACTCACAGTCCTAGTTGTGAAGGTCATTTAGGTTTAGTCTCATATCTCTCCAGAAGTCATCTAAAATCAGCTAAGTGCCTTCATACATCTGTTTTGTGCTTTCAATTGCATGTTAAGTTGATTGGTGTATGCTAATTATTTCTATCTAATCTGAGTTACAAATATAAATCACCATTTCTATTGTAATATTTGTAATCAATTATAACCTAGTCTAAAACCTAATTAAATTGACCTAAAACTTAATTAAGGGTTAAACAACATATGGGGCATACACTTTTAGTAGTTTATGGTGATACCCAACTCTCCCAACCTCTCATGTTATGTCTTGGCATGGGCAAGCCACTGCATCCTTCAACAGACATATATGCCCTTGGTAATGCTCTCACTCTTCCATCGTCTTCTTTAGTTTGCATATCTACTCCCGGTCAAGTTCCTTCTCCCCCACCATCTATTCTAATCTCTCTCAATCGCAGTTACTCTACTACCATCATCCCCCTCTCTCGAAGAAATTGATCTCTCTCCACAATAATCTCATCTAACGACCCCAACAAAGAGTCTACAATCACTTTTATGTCTCGGCCTGAGCTCCATCAGGCTTTGTTTCCCTCGCCTACCTCAAAACAAGCTTCTAACGGCTCCTTCCCTCTTTTATGTACCTCTTCTCTATCATCTATCTCTAGTGTGTCAGTTACACCCTCTCTTAATCCTCCTCCATGAAATGGTGTATCTTTTACATCCACTCTACCTACCTATGTCTAGTGTCGCCCTCTCTTTAATGGTGCCGCATCCTCCTCCTCCAACGCACCATCCAATCTACCCACTTGTGTCTATCATCACCCTCTCTTTAGATGTACTACCTCCTCATCCTCCTCTCGTGGCTACCTCATCTCTGGTTGAGCTTTTATTGCCTATCCCTAAAGCCCATACACTTTCCACCATGCCTAAAAACATGTGGCATACCCACATCATCATCCTCGGTTGTCTCCATCACTAGATCATCCTCGCCATTTATCATCATGTAGGTCGGTAGTGGCCTCCCCATCTTCTCAAATGTGTGTACGATACTAAATCGAGCAACATACTTTGTCATATCCCAAATTGTCTCATCGCCCATCCAAACTTGAATAACTATGCCTTTCGTGATCTTCTCCTTAACACCCATCTCACTTGTCATAGTTGTGATTGTATGTCATCCTCTCTCCACTCCTCAAAACCCTAAATAACATGTGAATGAGGAAAAAGATCTAGAAGAATAGAGGAGAAACACTCAAAAATTTAACAAGAGATTTCTCAAACAATCTTTAATTTTTCAACCCTTTGAAGACAATAGTTCCTTATATTAGCTAAATATACAATTTAAAGTAGTTAGAAATGGTTAAGAATTGAGTTGGAAGTTGTAAAATAGCATATTGAACAAAACATCTTCAAAACATTAGATAGAGTGTCTAAGGCACCGATAGAAAGAGTTAAAACCCCAGGAACTAAGCAAACATGGCATTAGCATTTTGCCTTGATTGGTCACTTGTGCATACATTTTTAAGGTGTCGGGGATTATCGAATATTTAGGAAAAATAGCGATTCTGAAGTGCCACTTTGAGACCAAAACTCTAGTAATCGGCTAGTACTTTCGGTTAATATATCGGTGACAACTGCGACTTTAACCTCAAAATCCTAGGTGACCTTGAAAAGCTATCCTTAGGAATGTCCACCATAAGATGGAAATCGGTAACCATCAATTAAGAGAGATGATGATATCATAATTAAAAGCATATTAAAAGAAATTTGGATTATGTCCCGACTCCCATTGAAAATGCTCTCTATCGCATAAGAGAGTTATGGGAGATCAGTTCTCTATTCTCAACAAGTGGGATAAAATTTATCTAAAAAATCCCGGGTTAACTTATTGTCCCTAAACTATTTGAACCGTGGGAATACTCTTTTTTATGAAATGAAATGGTTTTAATTACGTCCACAAAACCAAACAGTGGTCTGCATCCTAAAGTTACAAATCCTATACAGGTGTCCATGATACCCGTTCCAGATCATTTGAAATTCAAAGGAGGGAAATATGGTCACCAAACAGGGGTTTCATTAGAATGAAGGAGGCTCTACACATTCTGCTAACCACAGGCAATCTCTTTATATACTCTTCTCCGTATCATCAACCACTGCACACCTGCATTTCCAAGAATGTGCTTTCACAAGGTAAACAAATCACTCACAGGGGATTTGCATTTGCTAAACACACATTTTTTCAAAACTACCTTATCAACATGTATGTCAAGTGCGGCAGTTTGGTTGATGCTCGCAAAGTGTTTGATGATATTACAGAAAGAGACGTACCCTCATGGAACACCATCCTTGTAGCTTACAGAAGACATGGTTGTCCTCACCAGGCACTGACACTGTTTCACCAAATGCAACGAACAGGTATCCAACCCGACCCGTTCACCTTTGCCACCATACTCCCTGCCTGTGCCAAAATAAGAGCTTTGGAACAGGGTATGAACATTCATCAAAGGATAATGGAAAGGGGGTTTTTGTCAGATGTTGTAGTTGCGAATGCCCTGGTAGATATGTATGCAAAATGTGGAAACATACTCAGGCACGTGAAGTATTTGACAAAATGTCTCAAAAAAATGTGGTCTCATGGAATGCAATGATTGCAGGGTATGCTCAAAATGGTGTTCTTGACGAGGCTGTATTGCTTTTCAGAGAGATGCCTGAAAGAAATGTGGTCTCATGGAATGCGATGGTTGCAGGATATTCACAAAATGGGTTTGTTGGAAAGGCCATGGAGGCATTTAAGCAAATGCAATTGGCAGGTTTAAAGCCGAACTCCACAACCTTTGCCAGCATACTCCCAGGCTGTGCCAAAATGGGAGCTTTACAAACGGGTATGGACATCCATCAAAGCATTATTGAATTGGGATTTCTGCAGGATGTTGTAGTCATGAATGCCTTGATAGATATGTATGCAAAATGTGGAAGCATACTCAAGGCACGTGAGGTGTTTGACAAAATGCCTCAAAGAGATGTGGTTTCATGGACTGCAATAATTGCAGGATATGCTCAAAGTGGTGTTCTTGGGAAGCCCTAAGACTTTTCAAAGAAATTCCTCAACCAGATGCCATTTCATGGAATGCCATGGTTGCAGGATATGCACAAAATGGTTTTGTTGAAAAGGCTCTGATGGCATTTAAGCAAATGCAATTAGTAGGAATAAATCCAAATTCCTCAACCTTTGCCACCATCCTCCCAGCCTGCGCCAAAATGGGAGCTTTAGAACAGGGTATAGATATACATCAAAGCATAATCGAATGTGGATTTTTGTTAGATGTCATAGTTGTGAATGCATTGATAGATATGTGTGCAAAATGTGGAAGCATACATAATGCACGCAAAGTGTTTGACAAAATGCCTCAAAAAAATGTGATCTCATGGACTGCAATGATTGCAGGATATGCACAAAATGGCTTTTGCAAGGATGCTCTCAAGTTCTTTGAATTAATGAAGCACTCTGGAACATACCCTGATCATGCAAGCTTCACTTGTGTCTTATTAGCATGCAGCTATGCGGGTTTAGTGGATGAGGGTTGTAAATACTTCAATAGCATGAGTAGCCCTTTTTGCATTACACCTACAATTGATCATTATGTGTGCATGGTTGACCTTCTTGGCCGTGCTGGATATCTGGAGGAAACTTTAAACTTAATCATTAAAATGCCAATTGAACCTGTGGTGGTTGTGTGGACGTGTTTGCTTGCTGCATGCAGATCACATAAAAATATAGGATTAGGGGTATTTGTGGCAACTTTTCTTTTTGAGCTGGATCCTAAAAATGCTGCAACTTATGTTCTTCTGTCAAACATTTATGCAGAAGTGGGCAGGTGGGGTGAGGTTCAAATGGTAAGGAGATTGATGAAAGAAAGAGGAATTAAAAAGATACCTGGATGTCGCTGGATTGAAGGCCATCAAATGGCACATGCTTTTTTATGTACGATACAGATCACACCCAAGGAAATCTATGCGAAGTTGGAGAATTTGTTTTGGGAGATGAAGACAGCAGACTATTTTCCAGTTTCAAGGCATGTACTGAATGATGTGGAGGAGGAGATAAAAAGAAATATTCCTTGCCACCATAGTGAGTGGTTGTTAACTGCATCTTGATTGTTAAACATGCCCCTGGAACAACTATTAGTCATAAAAACCATGAGTATGTGTTGACTGCCACGCTGCAACCACATTTATCTCCAAGATTGTAGCAATACAAATTGTTGTGAGACACGCAAATCAGCTCCATCATTTCAAATAAGGACAATGTTCTTGCAGAGATTATTGGTGATGCTAAGTGAAGCAATCTGCATAGGCTTGCACTATAGTGAGGTGCACGATGTCAGACCTGCACTGATAATGAAGGGACCAGGTTTATTTTCGGTTTCTAAAAAAGTGTTTTTTCATGAGTTTTCAGAAAGCTAGACCATGCTGTTGATTTTATATTTGTTAAATCCATATTTTGTTATGCCATGAAGGTGTTATGACATTGAACTGTTTTCAGGAAACCTGAGAATGAAAACCTGGGAGAATAGGTGAAGGTGGGAAAGGAGTGGAACATGGAAGGAAATGGAAAGATGCTTCACCAACAGAAAATGTGAGTGAAGGGATTACAATCAAGCCAATGCTTGAAGATGAAAGAAATGGAAACTTGTTTTGCCAACAGAAAATGTGAGAGAAGGGTTTACAATCGAAGGAAATGGAAAAAACACAAAATATGAGTGATTGGATTACAATCAATCCAGTGTTTGGAGACGAAGGAAATGGAAAGAAGTTTTGCCTACAGAAAATGTGAGAGAAGGGCTTACCATCCTTAATATAATCCTTTTGTCTGGATTAACTGTATCATCTTGTGCTTATGTCAGGTTTGCACTTTGAGATCAAATTACCCCCATGCCATATTATATTCATATTTATATATATGCATGTGGGTTTTTTCTGTTTATTGAATTATATATGTAAAAGTTAAATTACAAATTTTAGTATATGGTAAGTGGCATGAATATGTGCTGCAACAAAAACTTCTATAATGAAGTTTATAGGTTAATGGTAGAGAGGAGTATATGTGTGTAAAATCACAATTTATATTATATTGTAATTTTATATATATTATTATAGAATTATTCATTCAGGTTATAAAATTGTTACTTGTGAGAAGGTGATTTTGAGAGATTTAAATAGGCTACAGCCCTCCCTTTTGAAGCTACTCAAACTACGGACAAAAAAGAAAACACATATTTTACAGTAAATTGAATGGTGAAATGAAAGTATTTGTAGTCATTATATAGGTTTGAACAAGAGGAATTTGGGAGGATGAGGATCACAATAATTGCTTAAAAAAGGAAAACATCCATAGAATTAAAAAGGTGTTTATAATAATATATCATATTATGATCAAATTGGATACTTTTTGTTAAATGCTCCAAACCCAACAAACACTAATAAAAATTAAATTCTATACAAATTTAGTGAAGATTGAATTTCAAATGAATTGGAGACACTCTTCATAATTTCATACCTAACATACCTAACAAATCCTAATGAAATTTGAATTCTATAACCACTATAAAGAATGAAATTTAATGTCTTAAACATAAAATTATCAAATCAGTGTATGAGATAAAAAAGCAATGATTTGTCTTTTTCAAATTTTATGTTTCCTTCCTAAACATAAAACTATCAAGTGCATTTCATGAGATTAAAAAGTAATATTTTATCCTTTTGTTAGTAGGAACAAAAGAGAACAATAATTTGAAGCTCGAATTAGAGTTAGTATTGTGCTAGAATTACCATTAAATTTTGGTCATAGTACATTTGTAGAAATAGAAATTAATATACTAATAAAAGATATTTATTTTACATCACATTAATAATACTTGTAAAACAAAGACTTTTTATAAAACGTAACATGTTTTCAAAAAAATTCAATTTAGAAAAATGTTAGAGGGTGAAAATTCTTAAGTGGTGTACTTTTATTATTTGAGCTATTTTTCAGACACTTACTTTTGATGTGGGAGCATTTATTAGTTATTTAATTGCATTATTTTATTATACTTGTGTTTGTCAAGTATTGATCTAGATTAAGTTCTTATGGCATGTTACACGTTACTTGTTCGCCTTTGGTCGCACCTAGATTGCCGAGGTACTGTAAACTTGCACACAAATATCCTCCTGCAAAACCCTCAAAAAGACATCAAATCCTAAAAATGAAAGATGTAAAATGAGGGTTCGAATGTCCTCACCGATCAACTAGTGAACTTACGACTCAAGGCGTTGCACTACATCTCGAAAAATGACCAACGTGTCCTTTTTGATTCCAATGTAGTTCTATGTGCTTATCGTGTGCAAATAGTACTCCTAGGTCGCCATTGCGCTACGGGCTAATAACGTCAAGACAACATTTTGGCTTTTCGCCTTCCGCCAATAGCTAGATAAAATGCAAATGTGTGGATGGAATAGAATGAAATCTCCTTCCTATACAGAGTAATGCACCCAAATGCAGTCCCTTGAGATATGTAGATAGATAGCCCTTGATAAGAATTGTCCGCCATTATAATGGTATGTATGTTGTGTTTATATATGGATCTCTTGCTTGAATTTCGACAATAATGACCCGACATGCCAACTAGTACCTTGAGATATGAGTGGGAAAATTGAAAAGACCGACCTTAAGTGTCAAAAATAAGATCAAAACATAAAGAGGACACGGGCGCCCAAGATGGACAAGAGCGCTTAGGCGCTAGTATTCGAGACAAATGAGTGGAGCTGGTATGAGGACAAGGATCCTTGTGATCTAACCAGAATTGGGTGTATGAGTGACAAGTGTGAAAGATAAAACAATAGAAACAAACAGACTAGATAATGGGCCATCAGTGAATACTTTTCTTACGCAAGATCCATATGGAACATACTTGGCGGTATAGTAAATAGTAATAAGTGCGTGATTTTGTGTCTACATTTGCCCCCTTTATGTTATTAAATGAAATTCAAATAGTGTAAAGGAAGTAAGGAACATACTTGAGAAAAATCCAGAGAAGCCATGTTGTGGAAGTACGTGCGTAGAATAAGAATATATAGTGTGGTGAACCATGGATCAACATGTCAATCCATGCGGCGTAATGAGAGACGTGGGACCGTTATGAGGAGCACTAAGCGAGATTGATGATTTCGATATTGAGTGATTGGAGATTTTGATTTTGTCATTGATGGAGATGTGTTGGGGTAAGGAGTGATCAATTCCCAACCCGATTTCGTGTGTGTGAAAATCGAGGATTTGGGTGTCTTGCCACCAGAGGAAGAGTGTAGGGAGAGAGGTCTAGTTTTACTCTCCAACTTTAACTACATCCTCAAAAGGTCTAGCCATTGCAGACGGACAAAGACCGGATTTTGTTCATTTGGATCCATTTTGATTTATTTTGATCAAACGTGAATAACCCATATAGGAGCAATATAGGAAAGGCAATGATGTCTCATTACTCCCCTCTCCAAGGGTGTCACCACAATGTGTATGAGATGGCTTCCATGTTAGGTCATCTGGGAGGATAAATACAATGTGTTGTGTCGATTATTTGATGTGATTTCAAATAGTAAAAGATTTGTGTTTCCAATATTCGAATGTATGTGATTTTTGATCGATTTCTCATTTTGGGAGAGATTTTCCGCTTATCTTATGCCCAGATTAGGTCATTAGGAGGAATCGCTAGAAAGTGGTGTGAAATATTGCGTAATGTGTGAGCAAATTTTCGATAATGAGAGAGTTAGAAATGTAAAATGATCGTGTAATGGTGCGAGGGGAATTATAGGATGCCCCAATTGTATGTCTCCCTTTCGGCGAAAGGGGGAGTGATGATGAGAACAAGCGTTGAGCCAAAAGTAAGCTTGTAATGAGGTAATATGAATGTATGATAGGAATCACAAAAGTGTGTGTATATTGAGTTGAAATGATGTCAAGGAGGAATATAGTGTTTGTGGAATGTGTACGATATGATAGTAGTCGGAATTCTAAAGAGAATGACGCAAACTAGACAAGAATCAGAGGAGGGATGCTCCATATATGATTGAAACTGTGCGATATTGATTAGTTCAGAGGATAGGTGTAAATAATGAAGATAACGCGGTAGGTAATTGAGAGTTACTATAAATAATAATATGAAAAATTGAATAGGCAAATCATTTGATTATTGCATGAGTGTAATTTTGAGCTCTGGGTGCGTAAATATGCCTCAAGTGAGAGCATCGCAATTGAGTTGGTTTGAGATGGTGGCGGCAACTGTGGTGTCACGAACGACAATGGAGCTAGTAAGTGTGATTTCTTTCAAAAATTATGTTGAATTGGGTTGTTTTTCGTGAAATTTTGTGAAATTTTTGTTTTTGATTTTCTAGGTGTTTCGCACTGGGCAAGAGCAAAGAAGGCGCTAACGACCTTTGGGACACTAGAGTCCAAACCATGGGCGCTAATGACCTGTTATGGGCACCCGCGTCCTGCTTCTAGGCGTTGGCGACCCAGAAGGCTAGGGTTGAGCCTAGAGTGTTGTAAATGTGAAAATTGATGCTTGTTGATGTTATTGGTAGGTGTATTTGCATATATATGAGATGTTAATGTGTTGTTTGTTTTCATTTTTTATGTTTGTGCAAAGGGATATCCATTCGAGATAGTTTCATGGTGGTTGTCATTTGAGTACATTGCTAGGATTGGGGTTATCAGATGATGAGTGGGATGTTCTAGACTCGTGTCGGTCTAAGACACATAACAAGGATGGGGGATGTGCCCCATAATATGCCTATGATCACATCTTTGTGCGAGAGGTGGTGTGTAGATACTTACACATTTTGGTTACCAACGGGCGAGATGATCGTGACTTTGGAGGACGTATATCGCATATTGCACTTGCTTATTGTTGGTGAGAGGGTTCAGGTGATGGTTGTAGATGATGCTCAAAGACAGATGAGGGCCGCTAAGTAGTACTTTATGGGGACCCGAGTTCATATTGAGATCCATATCAGTCTGGATATTATACTGAGGTCAGGGGTTCCATGATTGCGGAAGTTTATTGTTGTTGTTATCGCTTCTTCAGTTGTAGTCGAAGGTGGTGGTGTAGGCATCTTGTATAAGATGCAAGATATTTTCCGTTGTATAGAGGAGGATGGGACGAGATATGCTTGGGCACGATGTGTATTGGCCCACTTGTATAAGAATCTATACATATTTATGTAGGAGGAACAAGGGGTTGGGATTGGAGTTGCCACATTGCTACATGTATGGGCCTACTGAGCATATTGTGATATTAAGGTCGATTGGTGGACCACTTGTAGAGTGGGCGAGGCCAAATATATTTTTGGGAGATGGATAGGTGTTCGCAACAGGAAGATGGATACAGATACCTATAGAGCGGTGTTAGATCATATTGGGCCAAAGGTCATGACATGGAGGCCATACCAAAACTATGGAGGATGGCTAGAGGATGTAGTACAAGTACGATGTATTCAACATACTATGTGGCTAGAGGGTCAGTTTCCAAGGGTGACCGAGTTATTTCAAGTGGAGCGCATATTATGACAGTTTAGTATGGCCTAGGATGTGCCCTAGAGCCATATATATGGGTGAGGGTCATTAGGGCACCGAGAAGGGCTAGAGCTAGACCAGGGCCCATAGGAGTCGCATCTAGTACCTCCTGGGCTAGAGGAGGCAAATGCGGTGATAGAGTCGATAGATGTAGATGACGCGGGTGTATGGAGGCATATCGTGCATGGTGGGCATCACATCGGTGGGTGTTTTTTTCCAGTCTTTGTGGATGCGGCGGGAGCACCGCCGGGGAGAGGAGTAGAGGGGTAAGGACATGCCCCCGATAGTGTGGCAATAGTGATAGCAGAGCACGAGTATTTGCTATAGTGGTACTTGTGATTTATTATTTGGTTGTATAATTGTTGCCATTTGCACCTAATGCTTTCATCGATGGATGCAGGTGATGTGTATTGGTCATTGATTGTGGACACATTTATCCGCACATTGATGCGAAATGTGCCCATCGATGTACTCATAGGTGGCGGCATGCTAGAGCGATCGACACCATTGCGGGTGAGCATGCTCATTTATTTGATCCAGTGACACTAGTGGTGGTGACATGTACCGTGTTACTGAGCGAGAGGGATGAGGCGTGAGAGGAGACACAACTAGCTAGAGAGGTTGCGGGTGGAGGTCCCCAGAAGATAGGATAGTAGTCGAGACAGGTTCGAGCTAGGGTCATTTTGTGGCGAGAGTAGTTGATTGAGCTTACATTATTGCGTCAACAGGTAGATGTAGACACAAAATCACACACTTAGACATTATTTAGTCTTGGTCTTATACTACTATTCATATGGTTTTTGAGTGAAGAAAGTACTAATTAACCCCGTCTCTTGGTCATTTTTATTTACTTTCTGTCGTAATTCCCAACCTTCACCACATACATGCCAAGTCATTTTTCATTACTTTGCATCATTTTAGCCTTGATTGGGGCAGCATCTGGGCTGAGTTTTACGGTACTTTTCTCTTGGCGGGGCCCTGATCCTTTTTACACTTTCCACCACTTTTTGGGCACTTTCTAACCATTTGAGCTTCTTATCTTTTTGGTGGTCACCTTTTCGGGTTAATTACAAAATTAGAACAAGAGAACCATATAAATATAAAGTTATGAGACCATAATGAGGGACCAAGCACTAGGCACTACTATCATCATCTAAGGTTGCATCCATCTAGAGCTCATTTGCATCCATCTAGCTCCATCACAAAGGCACAAGGTTGGTTCATCTACATCACACATTCATAGGAGGGAAGTTTATTCTATTCCATCCACCATTCTATTACATTTTCTACACATAGTTATTTCTCACTTTCACAAAGTGCGACTGGCACAAGAGCAACCTAGGGCATGATCACACACACACACACACACACACACACACACATGAAACTACATTGGGTCTGAGATGTAGTGTGCGCTCAGTTAGTAAGTCACCATTGTGGCCGCTGAGGACAATCTGACCCCTTCCTTTGCATTTTTCTTTTTTAGGGTTTGATGTTTGTTTGGGGTCTTGCATGTCTTTCTTTCATCATTGATCATTCATGACATTCGACATAGAGGGAAATATATGTGACACACAATGAAGGATTAACATCATCGTCCGCCCCTCCAAAGCTAGTTTTTGACCTCCTGCATAGACCAGGTGCCCAAAACTCAAACTAGGGTGCCCACATGTGCCTTGATCCTCTCCCAAGTGCCCCAGTCCCAGATACACAACTCAATCTTCCTTTTATAGGCCTCAACATGATCATTTCTTTCCTTAAAATATTCAGTTGGTTTTACGACACAATCCAGATCAACCTCTAAATTAGTTAAGTCACTTCCTTACTCTTCTTGCACATTAGGGTTTCTATTTTCATCTACCTTGTTGCTTGGGTCACTTTCTATATTTATTTACTACATTTATTCATTGTTATTTATGTTGTTCCTAGTTAGATTAACTTAATAATTCCACATTTTAGTTAATCATTTTAGTGAACCCGACCATTTCGAATTTGCTTTCCTTCTTCCATTTTTGTCTTCTTATGCATGTCACCCGTAGTGGTCATTTTGGGTCTTTTCACTATTGTGAGCTTCCTCCATTTACCCATCGTGTCTCTAAGTCAATGGCTGATACCACTACATCTATGGCTATAATTGATAACCCTTTAGAGCATTCCCATTGTGTTCCTCTTCATGAAATAGAAGCATCTGGTAGTGAAAAGTCCTATGATGAAGACACCAATGTTGACCAAGATCAACTCAACACCATTACTAACTTTTGACAAGCTTTGCATGAAAATCCTACTCATCTTCCTCATGTCTTGCATGCTTTAATCACTACTAAGAAAACTCATGAAGCTTCAACCTCTATGCTTTGCTCCATCTTCGGCTCCCATGGTCTCCACTCCACCCACTTATGTTTTGGCTCCTATTATTACAACTACCACTCCCGTCACTCACCTTGGTACCCCTAATATGCAGCTTGGCTCTTCCTCGAACACTCTTGATTTAACCTCTTTATATCGGATTTGCAAAATCAAATTCACCAACTCCAATTTTCTACTTCTTGAGGATCACCATATTTAGATTCTACTTCATTGTTGCATTGCATACCCTTTCATTCACGCCAACTATATCCGCTTATCCATTGCCACCTAACTTCATCTCTCCCAAATTACCCATTTTTAAAGGCCATGGTGACCCACAAGAGCATCTCTAAGCTTTTCCATGTAGCATGTCTCAACTATGTGGATGACCATACCATACTCTAAGAAGATTTTTCCTCGTAGTTTGCAATATTATGTGATGCATTGGTTTTATGACATGTCTGTCCATTCAGTAGTCTCTTTCACGCATTTGGTTGATACTTTTCTTGCTCACTTCTCTATTAACATTGGCTCTAAGATCTCTTATGCTCAACTTGCACAACTTAAACAAGGATCTAACGAACACTTGTCGAACTATGTCTTACATTATAAAAACAACTTAGCTAAGATGTCTAATGTACTTGCGGATGCCGAACTCCAAGATCTATTCATTCAAAGTCTCTTGCCACCTCTCCAGGAGAGTGTTCTTTTTGAGACTTCTCCTTCGTTTGATCAACTTTGTCATACTCTTAAGCTTCGTGAAACCAAGCTTTTAGCTATAGGAAAGCTTAAGTATTAGGAGAAAGCATCATCCTCTACACGATTTCAGGGAAAGTCAACATTCAAGCCATCTACGAAAAAATCCTCCGATACAAAGGTCACCATCAACGTAGTATCTACTACTAAGGAGCTTTAATCACAACCATTTAGGCCTAGCTTTTCTAGGTTCAACATCCCTCCATGAATTTTATTACCACAACTACTCGATAATAACCTTATTACATTTCCTTCTCCTCTACAAGTTGATCCATCTCACCAAAAGGGAAATTTTTTGATGAAAACTCCCATTGTGACTATCATCGATGTGTAGGACACTCTACCGATCATTGCTTTTTTTCACCTACGACTTCTCATTCAAGGGTTTGATTGACGATGGTCAAATTGAGCTTCCAGAATCTACCACATCTCCACCTATCAATGAAAATCATAAGCTCAAAATCTTTAATAACCCTCTACCCAAACATGATACAAAAACAACTGACTCATTAGCTAATCATGTATATCACACAATGCCTTCTCCTGTATCAGGGGCTCTAGACTTTTTAGTTGCACATACTAACACTTCACCACCAATCATCTCTTTTTCTAATCATGATTATCATGCAAACTTCACATCTAATCACTTACACATTAATGCATCTATCGGTTCGATCTCCATCAATAATACTAAGGTTGACCCATCATGGCCCATTAGTGCATGCTCTATTTCACTTCTTAAGGCTATCGGCTATCCTCAATCACAAATTGAATACCCTTTCAACAAACCATTTGGCATTGAAAATTACATGTTACGGTTGGTCCTCTTACTATGCTTGTGCCTTTCCTCATTGGAAACATAGTTGATGGGTGCGACATGCTTCTCGGTCTCAATTGGATTCGTCGGTCTCAATCTATCATCTCTATGAATCATTTGCGACTTAAATTCATTCACAACAATCAAGTTATCTCTATTGATGGTGTCCCTCCATCTACTCCATGGTCGTCATCTCCTCACATAGTCATTAGCACACCACCTACTTCATTTAGCATGTCACATTCTATGTTACTCATAACACAATCTACTCCTATTTCACCTACTCCCGCATTATCTACACGACTCCACCACTCTGCTAGTCCTACACATAGGTATAAGCCCATTCCTAGGACAATTATTGCATCATCGATCGTAGATCACCACCTCAATTTATTCCACGCAAGTGTCCATCACCTTCACAATCAGCATCACATAGGTCTCCATCACCGACACATTTTGTTGCACCGCGACATTCATCATATATTCATCCCTCACATGCACATAGGCTTCATTCACCAGCACAATGTTTATCTACTATACCGCCATTTTTAGATCACAGTCATATGCTTTCATCATCCCATACATCATATGAAGGACCTTCATCCTTCACCATCATTGGATAGTTCATTCACCTATACACTTGGGGGGCATAGTATTTCCACATACCCCCTCATCATATTAGCATTAATACATCCTCATATTTGCATTTCATACATCACTATTCCTTAGCATAGGCATATTCATCACACATTTTAGCGTCATCATTACCCGATGACACACTCTTGTGCTTCGGTTCACACTTGATTGTTGAGGGCTTACTACACATGAACCCCACACACTGCACCATAGGTATTACACATTGCATCTCCTTCACACATCTTGCATCATATGTCTTACATTTACATCATACACTCTACATTTAGTCTATATCATTTTGACATTGGTATCTACACATCATACATCATATCAGTCATCATTATACACGTATCACACTCTTCGGGTCTACACTACATACTTGCATTACACATTTATACACCACACATTGTTTATACACTATACTAGTATCCATCATATGTGTCACACTTACATCTAGCATTACATACTACTCATCATACCTCCTACATAACACACATATTCACACTTTTAGTTTACATTCACATCTTACATTACATCATACATACATACATTACACATTTTACTCATCACATGGTCGTCTATTATCATCACACATATTACATTGTCTTCTACGTGTTGCACTCACTACCCTATGACACACTTTAGTTCCTCGGTCCATACTCGACTACCGAGGGTTTACAAATCAAATGGACCTTATCATACTTACACATTCATCATTTGACCTTTCATCATGTGACATTCCTAGGTTAGTGACATACGTTATAGGCTAAATGGTCACCTATTCCTTCATTTTGTAGTGGTATACGCTTTAGGCTACATCACCACTCCCTCTATTCATCTTGTAGTGATATACGCTTTAGGCTACATCATCACTCCTACGATCATCTTGTCATGATATATGCTTCAGGCTATAAGGTTCACACACACATCATTTCTAGGTCGCATGTCATCAATACACATACACATTATCATCAACACGTTAGACACAACACACACTTCGACCATTTCCCGATGACGCACTCTCATTTACGGTTCATTCTTGACTGCTGAGGGGGAAAACCAAATGAACCTCATTATATACATCTCCATTCACTTAGGGGGCACACGACTCCTATCATCCATCTTACATTCCATTCCATTCACAACATATTGCATATCTTGGTTTCTTTTATTCTTGCTTACATTTACTTGTTCATGGTCGCTTTATTACACATGATAGCTAGATAGATTTCTTGTATGTCATTTATCTATACCATACACACATGTGTGTTCACCTTTTTTTAGTTGTGATCATAGATACATGTATCTTACATGCAACATGGATGCTCACTTTCTACCCTTCCTACATTAGTCATTGGGGGCATCCACATTCATCTCTCTCATCAGGTGTTATTGTTTCATTTTGTACTTAGCACTTTTCATTACTTGGTTATACATGTTTTTGACATACTAGTTATCTTTCTAACATGCTAATGGGTGTTTCATGTGCAACATTTTGTTATGCAGGATATTTTCTTCCATACTTGTTTGTTACATTGTCTGTTATTGT
Organism: Taxus wallichiana var. yunnanensis; assembly: GCA_018340775.1. Taxonomy (NCBI): domain Eukaryota; kingdom Viridiplantae; phylum Streptophyta; class Pinopsida; order Cupressales; family Taxaceae; genus Taxus; species Taxus wallichiana. The sequence goes on along the minus strand of CM031241.1, from coordinate 589,965,705 downwards.
TTGTTTTTGTATGCGGGCCTTGCCCTATGTTTGGTGTGCACACTTGTTTGTTTGTATGTATGTAGCCATGATGGCCTTGTGTGTCTTTGACATCGTGAGTGATGTCCCATGTTTGCAACCCACTTTGGTGGTCTACTTTTGTCTTCTTGCATGTTTACATTACTACTTTTCTTGGTAGCTCATACATTTTTATTTAGTAGATTACACATTGCTTTCTACATGTATGCTTGTTCATACTAACACTTGTTTTTGCTAGCCTTCTTGTTTGTGTGCATGCCTTGGTTTCTACCAAGCGCATTCCTTTCCCCCCCATGGAAAGTTATAGATTTCATGTGGTTGGTCCTCTTTTGGGGCCACATTCTCCTATCAACGACATCGCATGCACCCCCAAAGAGGGGGGCATCATTTGGGGTTTTTACATACACAACGCTTCTACACGTTTTAGTTCATTTCACTTTCCGCCTTTGGCATTGTGGGTTATATACAACGAATGGGTTCAAACCAATCTACGAACCCCATACACAACGGCTTTTTTTACAGGACATGGTTGTCCTTAGCATTCTAGGGAGCAGTTACAGTTAGAGGATACAACAGAATTCCTCTCTACACTACTTCAGCCAATGGCATTGGATCACCCAAAAAACTAGGTAGTATAGAGATCTCTTCACACACATTCAGGAAGCAGTTACAGGTTGGAGAATAATGCAAATTCCTTCTTCCTACACTTCTTCAAATTTATGGCGTCGAATCACCCAAAAACCTAGGATAGGATATCCTCTTTCTACACCCTTTCTCTCATCATGGATCAGGTGCACATGTTCCTTTTACACTTTTTCATACTTTCATTTTAATCTTTTCATTACATATACATGTGTTTTTACATATATACATGCGTATTTGACTACTTGATCATCTTCTCCTTACAGTCCAACCATTTGAGAAGCAAAAAGTCAACAACAACAACAACAACAACCACAAAATGGGGGCAACAACAACATTTTTGTGAAAACACACACCATACTAACCATGCAGGTACATTACACACATCGACAACTACACACACATTTCCACCCTAGGTTCACTCTCATCACTTTTTTGCACTTTTGCATCTTTAGTTTCCACGCTCCATCATCTTTTTGTCATTCCATGCTTTTCTAGTCCTTCAACACATTTCTACATCACTCTACATGGATTATCAAGTACGCATCTCTATTTACTTTATGTTATTGAGATTTCCGCTCACCAACATAAAGTGGGGGAAAATATAGACACAAAATCACACACTTTAGACATTATTTAGTCTCGGTCTTATACTACTATTCATATGGTTTTTGAGTGAATAAAGTACTAATTAACACCCCATCTCTCTTGGTAATTTTTATTTACTTTATGTCGTAATTCTCGACCTTCACCACATACATGCCCAATCAGTTTTTTACTTTGCATCATTTTAGCCTTGACCGGGGTGCCCAAGCTAGTCTTGGGGTGACCGTCGAGTGCCCCGTTCCCATCTAGGGGTGCCCATGTCCTTTTACACTTTCCCGCCACTTTTTGGGCACTTTCTAGTCATTTGAGCTTCTTATCTTTTTGGTGGTCATCCTTTTCGGGGTTAATTATGAAATTAGAATAAGAGAACCATATAAATATAAAGTTATGAGACCATAATGAGGGACCAAACACTAGGTATTACTATCATCATCTAAGGTTGCATCCATCTAGCTCCATCACAAAGGCACAAGGTTGGTTCATCTGCATCACACTGCATAAGAGGGAAGTTTATTCTATTCCATTCACCATTATATTACATTTTCTACACATAGTTATTGTTCGCTACTTTCACAAAGTGTGACTGACACAAGAGCAACCTAGGGCATGATCACACACACATATAACTACATCGGGTTTGAGATGTAGTGCAACGCTCAGTTAGTAAGTCCACCATTGTGGCCACTAAGGACAATCTGACCCCTTCATTTGCATTTTTCTTTTTAGGGTTTGATGTTTGTTTTGGGGTCTTGCATGTCTTTCTTTCATCATTGATCATTCAAAAATTTGGCACAGAGGAGAGAAATGTATGTGACACACAACAAAATGATTAAAATCATCATCTGACCCTCAAAGTTGGTTTTGGACCTCCTGCACAGACCAGGGCACCCAGAACTTAGACTAGGACACCCACATGTGCCTAATCCTCTCCCAGGCGCCCCTAGTTCAGATACACATCTCAGATCTATCCTTTTCTAGACCTTTGCATGATCATTCCTACTTCCAAAATATTCAGTTGGTTTTACGACACAGTCCAAATCAGCTAAGTTTACTCTTCTTACACATTAGGGTTTCTACTTTCATCTACCTTGTTGCTTTGGTCACTTTCTATATTTATTTACTACATTTATTCATTTTTATTTATTGTTGTTCCTAGTTAGATTAACTTAATAAATTCCACATTTTAGTTAATCAGTAGAGAGATATAGGGGCCACGATCACCGACGCAGAACTGAGTGGTGAAGCATCTAGTTCTAGAGCTCCCGTCGTTATAGATAGTGATAGTGATGATGAGATATGATATATAGTGATGTAGTGATGTATGGGGGTTCCCCCCAATATTGAAATTTTTGTAACTATGATTGTGAATGATATATATATATATATATATAAGTATATATATATATATATGGCATGTTCGTTGAAGTTGATGTTTATTGATGTACGATGTGATGATTGGGACTCGTATCTTGATGTATGATGCATTGATTATTGTCACTATATGTGATGTGTGATGTTTGATCATTATTTTATTGATTGTATTTGCAATGCGTAGTTGTTGATGTTGATTAATGAATAATTGATGATTAATGTGATTATAGATAGATAAATGATGAGATAGTGTATTGTATATGCAAATAGAGATGTGATGAATGTTAAAGTATGTATAACATGAATGATGTAAGAGATTATATGAATGAGATTATCGTAAATGTGTACTTGAGCATGTTTAGTATGATGAAGAGAGGGGGGAAGAATAATGATGCCCTCACAATGTGTAGATGATAAGGTTCATTTATATAAGACCCTCAACAGTCAAGAATGAACCGTAAAGCAAGAGTGTGTCATCAAGAAATGATTGGATAGTGTGTGTTAGATAGATAGATCCATGAAGTGTGTGAGTAAAAATGGAGTGAGGTTTTTATTGTAATAGATCCCTCAACATTCATGTAAGAACCGTAAGAACATGAGTGTGTCATCGGGGTAAGGTGATAGAATCACCTACCAAAGACCAAGTGGGCATGGAGCGGTGGAAGCATGTGGGAGTAAGCAACATGAGTGTATGAACCGAATTTAATTCCATATTATATGGTGTCGATGGTGGGTGATGCAGTGGTGGGAAGTGCAGATACTGACGACTTAGGAAGCCAATGTGTAGTAGTAGCATTGCACAGTGGATGAGATGGTGTAGCAGTGGATGAATGATATGGAGAGTGCGCATGAGCAATAACTTGTGGTGGTGGATGAATAATGACCTTATAACTAGATGAAGGAGATAAGTCAACTAGAGTAATAACACACTTGCATGGAAGTGGAGACATAGACCGCTCACGAGAGCTAGAGCCAAAGGAAATGACACCCTTATCTTCTAATTGTTGTAATCTATCATGAAGGGCGCAATAGTCATTATCATGATGGCCATTGATACGATGATAGTTGCAATAAGTTCGATCACACTTCTATTGCAAGCAATGAGAGGTGGATGATGTTGATTAAAAGATAAGTGAATCAAACACTTGTCAAGCAAGGCACACAACACATCATAAGGTCTAACGTGATGAGAAAGTGTAATGGCTCCCATGAAGGAGATGCAAAAGTTTGAGGTGGAGCCCGACGTATGGAGGAGATGAAGGATGCTTATGTAATTGAGAATACTGAACTTGTTTGTGAGGTGGAACAGATGGAAGTGGAGAAGAACTAGATGATAACTGACAGATGTAAGCGATAGTAGGAGGTTGATAATATGGCAGGAGATCTTGTTCTAAATCGACGACCTTATAGCATAAGAGTGTGAATGATTCACATGTATCATATTGCAAGCATTGTTTTAAAGTAAGAATCAAGTCACGACAAAAGATGAATTGCTTTTCTAATTCAATGGGCTAAAAAATAATTGATGCATGTGAGCATTGAAACATAAAATGTAATCAATAATGGGCTCTATCTTGCCTTGATGTAAGCCAGGTAAATGATCATATGTGACTTTAGGGCCATTGTTAAGTATAAAGTGTTAAGGAAGGCCTCTTCCATCTCACAATATATATTAATAGATCCAAAGGGTAGGTGTGTGTACCATTGTAAAGTGTCACAATAAGACTATGTTGAAAAGCTTTTAGCAATAAATGATCATTAGAATAAGAAGCCATAGGTAGACAATAATGCTTAAGATGTAAATATGGATTTCTAGTACCATCAAAGCATGAAAATGTAGGCATAATGAAATCCTTAGGGAATGCTTTGAATTGTGAATATTTTTCAAAATAGGGTTTCCATGTAAAGAATTTTTATCGATAGAAGCATAATAGGCTTTGCTTTCAAGCGTGAGAGAGTGGACCTAAGATTGTAATTGACATACAACATGCATGAGTGATAAGATATCTTGTGATGGAATAGTAGGAGATGTAGATGGTGTATTGAGTGGTTGTATCTTTCCATTATGAGTGATCATAGGGATGTCAAGAGAAGTAGAATAAGTCGATGCTAAGGGCACACTAGATATAGGTGTTGAAGAAGTAATGGGCGGTGAAGAACATGGAGTGTCATAGAAGTAGTAGGACTAGCATCGGAAGCGTTATTAAGAGATGAAGTAATAGAAGGAGATGAATCATGCATGTTACTAGATACAATCTCAGAAGAAGATGAAAATGGAGTAGAAAATTTACATTCAACAGTATGCAAAGAAGTAAAATCATTACTAGTATGTGTATCATCAATATCAGACAAAGATTTAGATGTAAGGATTTCATTAAGTGTATCATCAACATATAATGAAGGATGAGGAGAAATAGTATGTGATGCATTATTAGAAACATTTTCAGAAATGGAAGGAGTATGAGATGCAACTATAGAATCATCCTAACTAGTATGAGAAACAACATCATGCACATGTTTATTTTCATCATTTTTTAGCTAAAGCATCATCATCAAGATTAAGCATAAAACTGATAATAACATCATCTAAAGTCTCAGTAGAAATAGAAGAAGGTGGAGTACAAATGACTGAATAACAAGGTCTACAACCAGAGAAGCTTGTCGGGTCAGATACAATGCTAATAGTAGAATGATCAAAGCTAGTAGGAACATTACATTCATTGAGCTAACAATTGCCTTTGAGTATCATCTGGAAGAATAGTGTTGCGATATAGAGCACTAAGTTCAGCTATGGTTGCTTCATCATAAATAGGATTAATGCTCACATGAGGCATGGCTAGCCTAGGAGGAGAAGAGTTATTCTTAGCCATTAGGTTTTAGTGGATCCTAGGAAAGGAGTTCTAAGCATCGGGTTCGCCAAAATGAATTAATAAAATCTTATATTTCATTAAAATCTAAATGCAAAGATATGTTACAATTGATGTACAATGAAATACAAGTGCTAGGAAATTTTATTTGATTTGAATGTACAAGAAAATGCAAGAGATAGGGTACTTATCTCACTTTTGCTTATCCTGAAATATTTCTAAACTAGAGAATATGATGGAACAGAAGCACAGATTATCGTAATGAACCTCAGAAAAATGCAGAGGAGGTAGAAATGCACTGGACACATGGGCTGAAAGAACAAGGGTGCTGCGGGTGCCCAAGATCTCTCTAGGGGCATTGGAGTCTGCAGAAAGGGTCGGAACCTAGTTTTGATATTGTCACTAGGGTTTTGCACTTGTTCTCCTTTAGCCACCTGTAGGTCACACCTAGATCGCCGAGGTACATGTAAACATGCACACAAATAGCCTTATTTAAAACCCTCAAAAAGACATCAAATCCTAAAAATAAAGATGCCAAATGAGGGGTCAGACTTTCTTCAGTTGTCAACTAGTGAACTTACGATTGAGCATTGCACTACATCTCAAACCCAATGTAGTTCTATGTGTTTGTGTGTGCAATAATGCTCTAGGTCACCCTCTCACCAATGACACCAAAATAACATGAAGTAGGTAGATAAAATGTAAATGTGTGGATGGAATATAATGAACTCCCCTTCCTATCCAGTGTGTATGCAGAGTAATGCGCCCAAATTTAGTCCCTTGAGCTATGTAGATAGATAGCCCTTGATAAGAATTGTCCACCATTATAATGGTATGTATGTTGTGTTTATATAGGGATCTCTTACTTGAATTTCAACACTAATGACCCGACATTCCGACTAATACCTCGGGATATGAATGGAAAAACTGAAAAAGACCCACCTCGAGTGTCAAAAATAAGATCAAAACATAAAGAGGACATGGGCGCCTAGGATGGACAAGTGCCTGGGCGCTAGTGTCCATTCATGGGCGTTAGTGTCTAGAGATAAATGATGACAAATGAGTGGAGACTGACTGACTTGGATCCATGTGATCTGACCAAAATGGGTGTATGAGTGACAAGTGTGAAAGGTAAAAAAATAGAAACAAGTAAGACAAATAGACTAGATAGTGGGCCATCAATGAATACTTTTCTTACGCAAGATCCATATGTAAAATAACATACTTGGTGGTATAGTAAATAGTAGTAAGTGTGTGATTTTGTGTCTATAGCACTAAGCGTTACACACTATCACCTAATTTTTCATCCAAAGACACAAAAACACTCCAAAGCATCCATCTAGTGCACTCATTCAAGGGACAAGGGTTGCATCACCTCTACATACACAACATAGGAGGGGAAGTCTATTCTATTTCATCTCACACATTTTATACATCTGCTACATTCTAGATCTATCCTGCTATCATTGTGAAACTTGCACAAGGGCATCCTAGGGCATCATTACACACACTCTCACACAAAAATAAATGGAGACTAAGATGTAGTGCATCGTTTGGTCATAAGATCACTCTTTGGGTGATCATCGGGGTTAATCTGAATCCACATTTTTTAATCTTTTTATTAGATTTGATGTGGTTTGTGGACATGTGTAGGTAGATAACTTGTTTTGTAGATTACAGGTACATTCAACGATCAAGGAGTGAAACCAGAGTGAAAAACAAAGATACTAGCAAAGGAAGCTCCTCTTGCACTGGAAGAGACTAGATTTGGATCATTCGCATAGACACCGGTGCCCATAATAGACACTAGCGCTTAGCGCTCCTATCCTCATATGGGCGCTCATGTATGACACATTCCCAAGTCTCGAACCTCCAAAGCAAGCGTTGATGACACTCTTCTTAGTCTGTTTCAACAATTCACATACCCATATCACTTCAACGCTACTCGAAATCAGCTAAGTCTCTTTATCTCCCTCTCTTGCTTAGGGTTTCACGTTTATATGTTTGTTTGCTTATGTCTTCATTTATATTATCATTTGTACATCATTCATCACAGTATTTACTCTACAATTAGATTTAATTCCTTTTCTATTAAATTAACTTACAAATTACAAGCATTACCTTGTTATCAAATCATTGACTCCATAATAGATTTTATTTTCATTTTCATTTTTTTGTATAAGTTTAATGGTAAGACCTACTCGGAGATAGTGGGAATAATTTCCAAGGTTTCTATTTCGTGGCACTTCTCAATAAAGATTATATTGTTATTTTAAAAATAAAACTTTTTTTTGATTGAAAACATTTGGCTCTAGTAGGGTTTACATGTTGTCACTCATGTCTACATTGTTGGCTTCTCCTTTGGCTAGTTCAATTTGTTTTCACGAGACCGCCCATATCTTTTCATGGTAAATATCAACTTGCATTCTACGCTTTGGAAGGATTAAATCCTATTTATACGACTCTCAGCCAACCAGTTGTAAATTTTGTTACAGAAGGCAAAGAGGATGGCTCCCATACATGTGAGGAAATTTTTGCCCAATGTTTACAATGAGGTAATAAGTCTAATTCCACTCTTGATGTTGTGATGAATTATGATGTTGTTAAACAAGTTATTATATGGTATCATAATAACTATTTTATTGTTTATTTTATTTGTCTATCCCCTCCAAAAGCTTCCTCCAAACCTAGATTAAGTGCCATTATGAATCTAATGGTATCTTTATCTCATGTATTAATCACCTTGCCAAGGGTTTTTTCTTTCAAATATGCCTCATAGTTCCAAGCTTTTCTTCTTAAGTTGAGTTGTTGGGTCTTGTGAAGCACATTCCTCATTCTTTCCACTTGGACTCTAGATTGTAAGGTCTCGAACCAATTTTCCCTCAAAAGCCTTATTTAGTTCGAGTTATCGGTCTTATGATTCATCTATGGTCTTTTATACTATAAATTATTAATCCCATTGTCTAGGTTATTACCAATAATTTGACCACTTTTATTCTACTTGCCCAAAAATAGAATTTTTGTAGAGGTTAAACACACTAAGGATTTAAAAGAGCACATTGACATCCAAATGGACTCTACTCACTTTTCCCAAAATGTTACCTACTTTAACTTGTAAAACACTTTCACGTCTCAAGCCCCTAACCTATACATACATTAATGTCCCAATCTATCCCATTCCAAGCCTTTTAAGGGACCATTACAATAAACTAAGTCAAAATTTTCTTCTCTAAGCGATGAATGGACTTCTGTGGTTAACATGAAGGCTTCCATGGTGAAAAAAACCATTACGTATGTTAACCTAGATCCTTTTTTTTCAACCCATGTATCATCTATATTTACCTGAGAAAATTCCTAGTCTTTCTACTCTAGTTCCTCAGGTCCAATCTTCACCCAAGTGGAGCCAAAATGTTAATTGCCAATGTCCTTTTAGTGAGGTTGGGACTACAATGATGATTTCTAAACCCATGTGACACTCGTGTATTCCATCATGTGATGAATATAGGTCACCGAGGGGAGATAATGGGCCTTAAAACCACTCCATTTTTGTCAATGACTTTGAGTCACACTAGTTTCCTCTTTTATCTAACAATTTTTCTTTGTTGATCTTGATACAAAATTGTAGGATGGTCAAGGGGAACTAATTAAGCTAAAATGTGAATTTATATTCTTAATCTAAATGCAAGATTTTAGTAAATGAATAACAATTAAGTATAAAATTATACCCAAACAACTAAGCAATAAATTATGAATCCATAATTATAAGGAGGAGAAAAAGGTACTTAGCTAATTTGCAATTAATTCTGAATTGTACCGAGGTGTTGACCAGGTGAACAGAGAAGCATGAGCAACACACAAAAACCCAAAGAAATGCAGATGTAGAAGAACATGCTTAGACTGGGGTGCCTAGAGAGGGACAGGGGTGCCTGCGGATTCCCTAGACCTGATTCTGGCACCCGAGTTTGCGGAAAAGCTCGAAAAACCTCCTTTGAGGTGTCACAAGTTATTCGCTATTGTTTTCCTTTGGTCACTAGGTGGTCACACTATGATCGACCGAGGTCGCTGAAACTTGCAATGAAGTATAAACCTACAAAACCCTCAATAAGACATCAAATCCTAAAAAATAAAGATGCAAAATGAGGGTTCAGATTGTCCTCGATTATCACAATGGTGAACTTACGATTCAGTGTTGCACTACATCTCAAACCCAATGTAGTTCTATGTGTTTGTGTGTGGAATCGTGCCCTAGGTGGCTCTTGTACGTGTCACACTTAATAGCGAGCAAGTAAGCTAGATGCAAAGAATTGTAATAGATGTGTGCATGAAATAGAATGAAATTCCCTCCTATGAAGTGTATGCAGAATAACCCCCTTATGTCCCTTGGATGGTGCTAGATGGATGCAATGGAGATCTTAAATGCTTGATGGATGCAACCTTAGGTGGTGATAGCTAATTCTTAGTGTTTAGTCCTTTATTATGATCACATAACTTTATATTTATATGATTCCTTTGCTTCAATGTTGTAATTAACCTTGAAAAGTCTGAATACCAAAAAGATAAGATGCTTAAATGACTAGAGAGGACCCAAAAAGTGTGAGCAAAGTACAAAGGGGATAGAGGAACTCGGAGGGGACGAGGGCTCTTGGCTGGGTGTTGGTGTCCAGGATGATAAATGGCAAAGTATAAAAAGGTAGACTAAGCAAGTAAGGATGCAAGTCCAAAAGTGGTAACATAAAGCAAAGAAAGGTGGCCAAAGACATGGGTTAATTAGTATTTTTCTTACTTAGGAATCATATGAATAGTAGTAGATAATTACCCAAAGTGCACTATTTAGTGTCTACATGAACTCAAAATAATGGATTTTCTTGCATGAAATTCATCCCATGGAATGTGAGAGGACTAATAGAGTCCTCACAAAAATTCTCTTTGCATTCTATTTTTTTAACGATTGAGCATCTTGATGCGTTGTAATAAATTAAGATTACAGGTTTCCTTCCCAAACCACTTTAAGTTACGTTGTTTTAAGTTTCACACATTTCTATATTTTGTATACTAAGGGAAGATCTAGTTTTGGTATTTCCATTTCTTGAGTTTTAATCCTTAAATTATTACTACATGGGTAGATCTTTTAACTCAAACATTTTGGGTTATAATGGAAATTAATAGCTTCTTTTTTGGCTTTCTTAACATTTATGCCTATTTATATGGCTCTTGACTATCCGATTATAACTTTTGTCACAAAAGTTAGAGACAATAGTTCCCAAACATGTGAGGAATTTCTTTCCCAATGTTTAAAACAAGGTAATGAGTCTAATTCCACTCCTAATGTTGTGATGAATTATGATGTTGTTGAACACGTTATTAGATGGTATCCAATAACGGTTTTATTACTTATTTTTTTGGTTACATCCCCTCAAAAGCTTCCTACAAACCTAGATTAAGCACTATTAGGAATATAATGGTATATTTGTCTCAAGTATTGGGAACCTCACCAATGGGTTTTCTCTTAAATATCCCTCACAAATTCAAGTTATGCTTCTTAAGTTGAGTTATTAGTTCTTGTGAAGCACACTCCTTTTTATTTCCGCTTGGACTCTAGATTGTAAGGTCTCAAACTAATTTTCCCTCAAAATACCTATCTAGTTCGAGTTATCGTGTCTTCTAATTCATCTATGTTCTTTTATACCATAAATTATCAAGCCCATTATCTAAGTTATTTTCCAATATGTTGATCGCTTTTATTCTTCTTTCCCAAACAAGAGGATTTTTGTTGAGGTTGAACTCACTAAAGATTTACATAAGAACATTGAAATCCATGTGGACTCTACTCACTTTTCCCAAAAGGGTACCTACTTTAAATTTCCAAACACTTTCACATCTCAAGCCCCCACCTTTGTATATGTTATTGTCCCATTCTACCCCATTTTAAGCCTTCTAAGGACCATTACAACTAATAAGTCAAATTTTCTTCTCAAGTGATGGTTGGATGTATGTGGTTAATAGGAAGGATTTCATGATGAAAAAACCATTACATATGTCGACCCATATCCTTTTTGTCAACCTATGTCTTATTCGCATTTACCTACAAAAAATCCCACTGTTTACACTCCAGCTCCCAAGTCCAATCTTCACCAAGTAGTAGCCAAATTATTAATTCTCAACATCCTTTTAGTGAGATTAGAACTGTTGTGAAAATTTATCAACCCATGTGACACTAGGGTAGTCCTACACGTGATGTATATTAGTCATTAAGGTGAGAAAATGGGGCTAAATGGCACTCCATTCTCGTCAATAACTTTGAGTGACACTATTTTCCTCTTTTACCTAACTATTTTTCTTTATTGATCTTGATACAAAATTGTAGGATGGTTAAGGGGAACTCAAATAAATTATTTTCCTGCATGAAATTCATCTCATGGAATGTAAGAGGACTGATAGAGTACTCACGAAAATTCTCTTTGCATTTTATTTTTCAAATGATTGAGAATCTTCATGTGGTTTGTTTGTAAGAAATTAAGATTACATATTTCCTTCTCTAAACCATTCTAAGTTGCATTATTTTAGGTTTCACACATTTATATACTCTATATAAGTGAGGAAAGAGGTTGTGATGGTATTTCCATTTCCCTAATATTGAATCCTTAAATTGTTACTAAATTGGTAGATCCTTTAAATCAAGTAGTTTGGGTCATACTAGAAATTAATGGATTCTTTTTTGGATTTCTTAACATTTATGCCTCCAATGATGATACCAAAATAATAGAGTTATGGAATTGGTTGATAAACAACCTCTAGTTTTCTTACCAGTTTATGGTGATTTTAATATGGTTGAACATCCGAATGATAAAGAAAGAGTGTTACCCATGCATTGGTTTGTTAGGGAGCATGAAGCATGGTTATGGTTTAAAACCCATTGGGAATTGTCGTAACCCTTATTCATGTAGTGATCCTTTATTATACAACCTTTGTTTAATTGATCCAATTTTTGAGATGTCCCAAAAGGCTTGATCATCAAATGATTTTTAGGAAACAAATGTTCACCTTTGACATCATTGGTAATTTTTCGGTCACCTTCTAAAAAAGTGGCGTGTTTTCTTATTACGCCGAAGGCGTTCCCCTATGGTAGAGGACCTCCGGACGTTTCTGCTGCGATGCTAAATTTGACAGCCTTTTAGACGTTTTTCCAAAGGGATTAAATTTGACTGTTGTTTGCACGTCGTTTTCACTTTTGCATGCAATTTTTCCACCCCGAAGACTTTTATAAAAACCCCTCATTTCGCATATCCGCCGGAGTTTTCGTTTTTGGTCCATTTTCGGATCCTTCTGTCAAAAACGTGAACTTTCCTCATATGGGTATAAAACCACCAAAAAATGTCGGACTTCCACCAAAAATTGACTCTAGAACCTCCTGTAAAACTCCCCTAAATCCTTTTTTTTCTGCACATAGACTTTTCTTATCTTCCATTGCAGAATTCAAGCAGGTTTTGATAGGCGTGGACACCCATATGACCGCGGGGCATGTTAGCAAACAAAATCCTGAAAACAATTAAGCGGGGTTTTCTAAACTGGCTTGGTGTTTGTGCTAGTAGAGCAAGTGTTGTTGGGACTTTCGAAGTTTGTTCTATGTTTTTTTAATTCGGACAGGGTCACATGAGGCAATGGCCAACAATGTTTTCACACCTGTTTTGGTATTGAGGAAAGTTAGGGTTTGAAAAGTGTTTGGTACTAGTTCTTCACCGACTGCACTCAAAAAATTGCACAAATGAAGTGAGGAAAATGTACCCAACTGGGTATTTTCTTCAGCCGAGGTAAGTTTCTATGTGCCTTCATCTGATCTATTTCGATGACGAGAAGAAGGTGTCCACTACATTTCGTTGGGAGAGGGAAAGCTTTTACTCTTACCAATCCTCTGCTTCTTTCACTGCTTCTTTCACTCTCTCACCGTTACATTTGCTTACTGTGTCGGATTATTAGTCAATCGATCCAGGTAAGCGCCTTAACTGCCCTTGTTTTCTATCTGAATCTTGATCTGAAATTTAATGTGCTCTTCTCTGGCCTGAATATGGTTTTATTTTGAGTTTTGGAGGTCACATATTTGGTGGGTCGTTTTTCTTTTTTTAATAATTTTTGCTTCATGTCAGTTTCTAAAAATAGTGTGATTTGGTGCAGGGTAGGTTTCAATTTAGGTATAGCCGAGTGTCTCAATCTAGCAATCTGGCCATCCTCCCACTGTATGTTGCTTATATTAATGTCACTTGGATCATCACTAAACTCATAACTTCAACATTTGTAATATCATACATTCCGCACTGTTCTCTACATGGACAAGCTTCATTGTCCCAAACACCATCTTGGTCTGCAATTCGGTGTTGAGAATTTATATAACAATACCAATATAGATAGTCATCTAAGTACATATATGGATACACTTTGATAAGTCCTGCGCATGCCAAGATGTTAGAAATCTCCATTTCAATTATGATTTATAACATTGCTTTTATATATGCATATTAGAATTAAACCACTTCTTTTGATTTGGGTGAAAGCCAATTCTAAAATGTATAGAGTTGTTGGTGATATTAGTAGTTCTGATATACTCTAATTTTGGGCCAGAGGTTACTAGAGGAGCTTGAGGAGGTAGTGAGCCTTTAAGCCACATTAGCCATGATATGGGCAAGCAAATTAAACAAAAATTGGATAAAGGGGAGGGGAGCACTGTTTTTTTCTTGTTTTACCTTGGGGATGCTCCAAACAACACCAATTTGGTGAACAAAGAAGGCCTCTTGATGGAAGCCATGCAGCCAACCATGGCAGACAGAGAGTGGCCTACAAACATATAGTTTTCCACACCCAGCTCGTCCAAAATGGTTATAAGGTCTTTTGCATAGGCTTCCACATAGCCATATCTTTGGAAATCAAAGTAGTCAGGATTCACACTCCCAGCACATATTAAATCAAATAAGACAATCTGAAAATCTTTGTTCCTTGTGAACATTTTAATAGGTTTTATACTTAATTTTAACCTTCAGCTTAGAAGTGTGATATTTTTGACAAGAATATCATCTCAAATGGTATGATACTAACATCCATTTCACCTGCGAATATGCATATTCTGTAATGTCACGGAGAAGAGTAACGCCTATAGTTTTGTGGTGGTTTTATTGGAGCTTGAATCGAAAACAACCAATTGAGCCTCGCATTTGGTGATAGCAAGGATATTGTTTACTAGATTTTACGAGAAAATGTGTTCACAAAGAATATGCTTTTGAGGTTCTTGATTCAGGATTTCCAAATCATTTGAGGAACAAATGATCCAAGTCTTGAAAATTACAGTGCATTGTACATACAAAGTCCTAGCAGTACGGCCCAACATGAGAGAGGTTGTACAAATGTTGGTGGATGTTGATCCTTGCAGTAGTAGTTTTAAGACAACTCACAAGGAAGGAACCCAAAAGAATGCAACCTTGGGTATTGGCATTCCAGTGAGACAAAGTTCTCAGCACAAACATTGAAGAAATAAGCATTGCAAATATCATGTCCACTTAGGCTTTCCCTTGGCTTACAGATTGATTTGGAGGAAGCCAAGATTCATGTTTTCCATGACTCTTTGTACAGTAAGTGGCTCAGGGTCTGGAAAGTGACAAACGCAACATATTTCACAGTCAAGGCTTGACAGATCTGTCACAAAGCTGCTCACTTGAATTGTCATGATGAGCAGAAGTTGATGCAAGCTGAATTTTGAGTAGTTTAGAAAAATTTCCTCCTTTTCTGGTTGTAATATAGTTTTCTTGTAAGGCTGGTAATGCAGTTTATTGGTTTCAGTGGAAACACTCTCTATGTAACTTTATCCAATGCTTCCTTGCCCCTGTGCTTGATGATACATTAGGAGACTTTTTCCAAAGGCATATATGTATGATGTTGTAGTTGAATTATTTGTTCGTAGTGCATCCATATCTATTATGTTGTAAGATATCTGAAGCAAATTATATAAAAGCATGCCTTTCCTGCCCTTGGGTGTGGTCCTCCTCTTCTTTTGCACTTTAGCAAAAGTTTTTTCCTGATTATCTGATCTGGCAGAGTGCCAGTATTTATACAGGCCAGCTCAGTGGCTACCGCAGTCTTCGAGTCTACTCTCGACCCAGGGTTCAAGCCCAATGGAGTCACCCCTCATCTAGGCTCCACCAATACCACCCCAACCCAACCGAAATCGCATCTAGGGATCTCACTTAGTGTCCATGGCTCCACTCAGCCATGGACACTAAATGCCTCTTTCGGTATGAACTCTCCCCATTTGCAGTGGGGACAACTTGGGGCCAAGTGGAGTGAGCAACTCTGCCACTCACTCCACTTGGCCTTGAGGGCTTGCCCTACACAACTGCCCTTTGGCTAAAAAACAAACTGTATGAAAGCATTGAGCCCTCTCAAATGTGATGGTTTTTCAAATTTAGGCATGTTCTTGACAATAAGAAGTAGAATGGCACTGAAGGTTTTATTATACATTGACTTAACTACCTGACAACGTTACAGACTCTGGTATTTATGTATGCATTGTGTAACTAACTTTCTATATAATTTTAAGCTCAAATTTTATTTAGAAGAAGAAGCAACCCATGCTTGTAAATAATAAAGATTCAGGGGATCATGAGTCTCATGGAACTTGAGCCATCTCCTACTTCTTCTAAGAGGCCAGGATAGAACCTTGCACAACCCTCTCAGCTTCTCATGTAAAACACATGGGCATGTCAATAGAATTCAATGCCTTTGTTTCCCTTATTATACTGTGACTGGTTTATTTTGTTGTTTGTTATCTCATTATATCACATAGTCCATATTAGTAAATTCCAATCTACAAAAAACCAGGCAACAAAAACACTTAATCATTTCCCCTCTTATAGTCCTTTCTAGCTTTGTCTCTGGTGAAATATAGTAAGATTGGACAATATAGTAAATTTAGGTGATTTTTAAATTTAATTTGTTATTTTTTACCAGTTAGCAAAGCCAATAAATTTTTCTTGATCTTGACCATGTGTATGGGGGAGGCTGGATAAGCTTGAACTTGGTTTTTTTCCACTGGTGTCACAGTTTTGTGAATGCTTTCAATAGCCTCTTCTTGCAACTCATACTTCTATGAATGTGATCATTTGCGATCAATGATTTGACATTGGAGTGCTCGCGTGGCTAAAGTATACCATTGCATGCTCTACTTTAATTTTTTTCTATGGAAGTCTATTTTAATGGATGCAATTTTTGGTGTTTAGATAGGTGTTTCACTTTCAACATAAGGTAAGTCTTGAGGTCACTATATAGCCAACACACCTCCTGGGCACTACTTTCCACTTTATCAATGTAGACGAGTATGTGGTTTTATAATATTAAAAGAGTTTAGATACATCATAGGCTTAGTTTTGTTTGAATGTTATTTAGAAACATTGATTCACGAGGGTATGGTGTTTTCCTTTGATTTTAAGCTATACTTGAATTCAAAGGGCTATGACTAATTTATGACTATGTGCTAGGCTTAGGATTATCTGTCTAGCACTCTTGTATCCATCCAAAGCTTTGTAAATTATATCACTTTTTTCATATTGAATTGTTCTAAAGGTTAGACCTCATGTTTGCACTATTTAAATGAAGTGGTTCATCTATATTTTTATACAACCAAAATCAATCATACCCTTTATCAACATCAACTAAAAAACATCATAACATAATTAAAAGTACACATACAACATTTCAATGTAATGTTTCAACTAAAGTCCTACACTACAACTATCAATCACACACATTATCAATTGTATAATAAATGTTTCTCCAACAAAACACCAACTGAACAACCGATGCACAACTAACAACATCAACTATAAAATTAATTAACTATCGAAAACGGTATCACATGTAATCATGTATGAATTTATAACAAGTTTGAAATGCAGAAACAACCTTCAAATTAAGTGGATCAACTATATTTCTACAATTACAACATCAATCGAACCCCTTATCAACATCAAGTACAAAAGTAATAATTATACCTCTAGATCAAATAACATATACCGTCTGCATTCACATCTCATGAAACACATGCGATAGCTAGTCATAACCCTATTAGTTTTCGGATGACGTAGCGTGGAGCCCAATTTAAAGTGCTAAAGAATCAATTTTATCCGAATACCTTGTTGTTGACCCATGAAGGGATAATATGTCTCATTATTAGAGTGTGGAACTTAGCTCCACATCATCCCTATGTTGTTATCTACATTGAGTGATGGAATGAACCCATCGGCCACATTGACACCTTCCTCTACCACTTCGGCAAATACGTGGCTCAAGTTTTTAGACAAGCGGATTGTGCTCTAAATAAATAATGCCAAAATGGTTTCGAGTCTTCTTAGATTTGATTCCTTTTATTCTCATTTTAAATCCATGGTTATAAAGCGTAAGAATAAGCCCAAACTCAGTGACAATTATGCTTCTAGAGGGGATAAAATCTATGCCCTGGATACATTGACTCAAGGTGGGAAATAGAGCTTCTATAGATTTTTTCAAATCCCTTTATGTCAAGCTAGATTATGAGATGACTAAAGCTTTACACATGGCCCATTACATGATTACAAGTATTCTTAAAATTATATCGACATTTATAGAGCATTATAAGATTTTCTTCTAAACTCGAAAATTGATAGAGAAAATACATGTTATTTTACGATAATGCCTTGATATTATTCCTTAAAAGCTTACACCCACAACTAAAATTCAATGTGACACCCCTCTATTTCTTGAGGATCTTCATGTAACATTGCGAATGCGTGGCTAATGAGAAAACGCCTAGAGTTGATGGGTTTCCTTATGAATTCTATAAAGCTACATGGCAATTTTTGGGTCCAAATATTATACAAGTCTACATATAATGAGCTAATTTCCAATTATCTCTTGATCACTCTATTGAATGTATTTTATAAAATCCTCACCAAATCCTTGGTTCTTTTCATCCCCCACCTTCTTCCCTCTCTTGTCATACTAGAGAAAATTGGATTTATTAGAGGTTGATACATTTTAGATCATCTCATTACTATTAGGGAAGTCATGGAGTGGGCTTGGGCCTTACAACAATGAACCGTTTTTCTCAACTGGATTTTGAAAAAGTGCACGATTTCATTGAATGGCCTTTAATTTTTGTGATGTTAAATTATTTAGGATTTAATGAGTTCTTTATAGGGTTTGTGTAGACACTCTTATTTGATGCTTCATCTATCCTCACTATCAATGTTTACAAGTCTCAATTGTTGTTGTCCTAATGGTTGTGCATGAGCTTTGGTAAGATTTAGGGAGCCTTGGGTGTCTTTAGTGCAAGATTTTGCAATAGGAGTTCATGAGAATGTTAGGTTGTGCTAGGTTAGTAAATGAGGTGAGTTTAACTTGTTTATATAAGGTTTTGAAGGTAAATTATCATGAAAAGGACATCCCAGAGGGATTAAATGACCCAACGAAGAATATGAAATTGAAAGATCATATGGGGGATATTGTTGAGAGAAGTTTTTTCTTTTCTATTTTAAATTAAAGAAGGGAAATAACAAAAACAAAACTGACCTTAGAAGACGACGGGGTTTACCGATACCCACGAAGATGAATGTTGATGTTGATGTTTGTTTGAAGCTACTGAGTCCGAATGAGTGTGCAAGTCCACCTGTCCTGTAAAGCAATATGCGATCAAATACACTAAACAAAAAGGATTAGACAAATGGATAAATGAGTTGCTCGGTAAAGGCCGATTCTAGGAATCTAAAGGGACTTCTCGTTTTGTAACAATTAAGTGAATTGATAGAGATAACGATAACAATGGATAACAATAGATAAACGATAAACAGATGCATAACTCTAGAATTCAAGGTTGAAGGGGAGGTCCTGCGGCTTCAAAGGTGGCCCAAGCAAGTGTAGATGTGATCTAAACGTGCTCGAAGTAATCATACCAGAAGTCGTCAATATCTTGTTGGATATAATGGAGGAATTCGATATGATCCTTAATGTCTTGTTCATCAACAACAAATCAAATTGTGCAAAGTGTAAACTCGTGTAAGATATTGTACTACTCCCAGAAAAAAGGGTGTTGGACTATAGGAAGGTTGTAAATGCTTGTAATCGGATGTGAATGGATAGGAAATGCCATCTAACAGAGATCTATACTTGGAAACAACATGTTAAATCCAGAGGATTTGATAAAAAATGATAGAAAGCTGATAAATTGATAAAAGGGCAATTTTGACAGGAATCACTATCGATTAAGGTGAATCATTGGCGATTGCTGTGAATTTTGACAATTTTGATAAAAATGATAATTGAAGATCTACAATGATGTTTTTGATTGCTTAAAAATATTATGATGGCTTGAAAATTATGAAGAGAGATGTAGGAATACCTTTGAAGTGATGGAGAGATAAAATATGCCTCAAATCTTCAAGAAGGATCTAAGTTGATAAATTGTCTTGTCACGTTCCTAAGAGGCCGAGGTGATGGAATGACCATAAATGCACTTGAAAAGGATTGATGTCGATGCTTGATTATGCCCTGGAGATGTCTTGGATATTGTAATGTCAAGAAACGGGGTGTAGGATCAAAATCGACCTAAGATTCGAGATTGAAGATCCCTAAGAGAGAGCACAAAGGTGTTATTTATAATTGTTGGTGATTCGGTTGAATCGCCAACAATCCACCTTTTTGGGAAACAACTAGAAAAGTGGTTGAAACCACTTCTAATAAGGGTTTCTTTGTTTTGGGATTCGAGTAAATGATTAAGAG
The DNA here is from genome assembly GCA_018340775.1 of Taxus wallichiana var. yunnanensis. NCBI lineage: Eukaryota > Viridiplantae > Streptophyta > Pinopsida > Cupressales > Taxaceae > Taxus > Taxus wallichiana. The sequence goes on along the minus strand of CM031241.1, from coordinate 589,945,411 downwards.
AAGGTTGGGGACGAGGTGTAGAGGTTAGGAAGGTTATGAAATGGTTAAAAAGTTATTGATTTGGTTTTTTCTTTATTTAATTTAGTCTCCAAATGGTTTGGGTTGTTTTGAGAGGGGTAAAATGGGATTTTACAGCTGTAAAATGATTTAATGAGATTATGGGAGAATATTTACATGGAGTAAATATTGTGGGGGATTTAGACTTAGGATAAGGGATGTATGAATTTTGAATAATGTGTTAAATGATTTACTTTGATTTAATATAATTGTGAAGAATGGTGCATACAATGAAGGAAATTAACGGTGCAATTTTTGACTATATACAAATATATCGGTACAAAACCATAGAACTCGGTTAGGACCAGATTCCACAAGTTGACCAAAGTGGAAATTTCTAAACAAGGATGAAAAACATGAAAATTGAAGGTTGCATCCTATCAAGTGGAGTTTGTCTATGGATTTTATGCATTTAACTCTCAAAATTTGTCAACATATCAATGTGTATGAATAAACAAGTTTAAAATACCCCTGGATGTACTTGAGCCGAGGATAGAAAGAGTGTGTTTGTCTTAGCAAGAATGTATTATCAAAACCAACAATGTCAAAGGGTAAATTACCAAATTTGAGTGTTTACGTGTCCCCCTTTTAAGTATGAAATAAAAATTGCATGTTTAAATGAAAATATACACAAATGTGTAAACACGCTTTATCTTCTCTCAAAGTTTGTTTTGTAGTGTCCCATTATGTTAGTGTTGGCATGTTCCATGATGAAACCTGCAACAAAAAGTGTATTCAATGTCCATAGTCTAAAATTTAACTTTAACTCAATTGTAAAATGTAATATGTAAAATTTACATTGTGATAGAGTGAAATAAAGAAATGTAAAATGTGGAAGGAATAAAATTGTTTATTTTGCGAGAGGGAGAAACTCTCGTTCTTTGCTTGCAGACTTGAATATTTAGATTGTCAAGCTTGCTTTGAAGGATTGGGCATGATTAATCCCCAATTGTGCCAAAGACAAACCGAAGTGTTAGGTACATGTAACCCAACAAGGAAATGGAGAAGATAAAGAGAAGAAGAACAAGATATAAAAACACCTCATGAAGGAAGAAGTCTGTGTATCAAAGTCATTCAACAACTTCGATATCTTCCCATATGAATGTAAGAGGAAAGCAAGGACTTCCTACGAAGAACTTATCCACTTTGATACCTTTTGTAACCCCATAGACCACACCACTACAGATGGATCTAGGACCAATTATGTAAATAAGGACACATAGTATAAAAGAGAATGAGTGCCCCCATACCCTTCTCATGTGCCACAAAACTGAATAAAAACTATAATGTATTAAAATGTTTATGGAGAGAGGAGACCCATGCCCCCAAGATCCTTGAAATTGTAACTAAAATTGAGTGCCTTGGTGAAGGAGTGAAGTACTTTGTGACCCTATAACTAATCTAAATGGAGTGAAATGGATCTAGAGTTGTATCAAGAAATTGTACTTGAAGGTGAAAGTCTGAATCTATTGAGAAAGTTGATCTAATTTCCCCCAGGAAAAACCATGTGAAGAATTCAAAACCATCCATACAATCCTAACCAAGTTGTACATTATTTAACTCATGCATAATTTTTTGAATTTTCTTATTTGATGGTGTTTATAAGTAATTTTAACTTTGTGTATACTTGTATCTTAGCCTAAAATTTTTCAATGTCTTTTGTAGGTGTAAAATATACATGGATGAATGCCCCCTCTTTTGAGGCACGTGTGATAAATCATTTGAGAATGCAACTCAAAAGAATAAATGTGTAACCATGTTTAATAAGTTTGGTAGTATGTGTAAAACCGCATGGAAGGATGTAATGGTGGCCACCAATAATAGGATCCCAAATCTATAAGGGATTTGTATGGTGAAAACCATGGTGTGCAACAAGGACAACAATAACAACAATATAAATAGTATCAATATTAGTAATAATGCATGTATAATAAAACAAGTGCAAAGAGATAACGCGAGTAAATGTTAAAATCAATAGTATGCAAACAACGTCACTATAAGAAACTTTGTAGAGATTAGTCTACAAAATCTTCTAAAATCCTGATTTATCCACCATCACTTCGCTTTCAAGTTATTGGTGCCACCACTATCCATTGTCAAATTATAAATGTTTCTTCCTATCTTACATGTAGTACTAAACAAATTGTTCCTTTGAACTAGGAAAACTTATTCATTAATTAGGTCCAAAAAATTTACTTCATCATTAGTGATTATCCCATCTTTGTTTTCCCTCCATAATTTTCTAATGCAACACTCTCTTATTCATATGCAATATTGAGCTCACATTATTGTTCTTTGTTTGGCCATAATTTTGTGTGGGTCGGCATTGAAGAGTTATATGCCCCCATCTCCACTTTAAACATGTGCTCCTAAATCCATGCTTTCTTCCACGTCCAAAGTATCCTTCTTTCCTAGAAGAATTTCCTCTTCCTCTCTACTCATCTCTATAACATGGAAAAGTGTTATCCTCTCCCTCTAACACAAGACATCCTCTACATCAATTTTGTATCTTACCATACATAAATTTTCCCTTACCTCATGTTTCATCTTGTCATTCTCACGACATATTACCCTCTGCCATTAGTGCTACTAATAAAGGCATCTTCTAGAAAGGATACAAGGTCCTCAAATGGTATACCCCATTCACAATGATGTTTTTTTATTTTTATAAATATATGAATGTTTTTGTATTTTGTAACTATGCCAATGTTTTTGTATTTTTGAATGTTTAGCTATTAACATGGAGAGGGGTATCATTGAGCTACCCAATGATAACCTCCTGAAGAGAATGAAGTAATTATCGAAGAATGTGACTCAAATGCAAGTGGTATAGTAGTAGTGATGTATGCCAAAGAAGGCCCGAGAGAAGAATTGGGTGAAGCAAATCCATGAGGAGTGTGTGAATTAGAAGACCTATGCAGAGGACTAGAAGAGTGAGTACTCCTAGACATACCATGTGCACTAGAAGACTTGTGAGAAACTAGAGATAACATGTGCACTAGAGGAGTGACATGGGATCCCATGAGAGCCACTAGAGACATTGTATGAAGTAAACGCCTATCTAGAGACGTGAGGGGATTAGAGACATAAGAGGAAATGTGTGCAACCAACGGCCTATTAGGAGACACGGAGGGATAGAATTACTAGAGATAGTGTATATAACCAAAGGCCTATTAGAAGACCTGGGAGGAATAAAGATGCTATAGAAACTGTGTAAAACCAAATACCTATCCATAAATGCATTAGGGGTAGGGAGGGAACTTACTGAGAAGAATGACTAGGCAAGCTAGGAGAAGGAGCCTCAAAGGAATACCTTAAATAGTGACAAAATGTTGATTATGAATAAACACAAAACATTAATGAAGGGTTAATGTAATATCCCTAAGAGCATGTAGCCAAGGGAAAACTAAACATAATGCACCAAAGCTAAAAGTGACAACAACCAAGAATGAAACCAGTGTAGTAACATAACCAAATGTGAAGGGTAGAGTAATGCATTGATATCAAGGATTAGAATTAAGTATAATTTCTCTATAGAGATGCCAAGAGAATGGAATAGCATCAGAGAGTAAACATTGTCCTTGTTGTGTGGATCAACCAAAACACCACGCGTAGGTACTTGATTAATAGCACACGAATGTACAAATTATCGGAAAAAATCATGTCATCTACACTAGAGTTATCAAAAGTGATAATGAGTGTAGGAGATGACATGTGAGTGAAAGTGCCAATCATTGCATCAAAAGGGTGATCATAAGAGGGTGACGATGAAACCACATGATAAGTATTGTGCACTTCTGAAGTAGATTTTCATTGTTATGCTTAGGAAGTGGATCATTGAAGATTTTCAATTTTGCATTATCATTGGTTGGATTAGAAGATTCAGTGGGCTCATCCCATTCAACCACATTGTATTCAATAAGATTTTGAATGACATGACAAAGTTTGATACACCAATCAGTGAGGTGATTGATACATATATGATAATTGCATAGTAAGCATTAGCATCAAAACTATTACTTTGAGGATTTCTCGCATCAACCTCAAACAATAGAGGGAGAGATGTGAGACTACACTCAAGTAATTGTTTAATACGACGTGGTGGGAATAAGGTAAGCGTGTAAATTACCATCATGTGTGTTGTAATTTCAGTTTAGTAGGTCGAGCAATAACTTTGACAATGTCCTTAAAAGTGGCATTAACATCACTAGTCTTGCCTCCGAATGTAGATTTTTGGAAACTTGGCATTATATGTATTAGGAGTGCTAACAACTTACTCAAGTTTGTTCATATGTAACAACTTAGCTTCGTGCTCTTTGAGTGTGTGAAGTATACGATCAAATGAGTGTAATTTTTAAAGATGACCAATTCTTGCAAAGGAGGAAACAAACTTTGTGTGAAGATATATTGTAGTTCATTATCACCCAAGATATTGCTCATCTTAGTAAGCATGGTCTTGTATCATAAGACATGATCGTTGATAGGTTTGTTAGATCCTTGTCACATCTTAGACATTTGTGCATAAGAAACCTTTATCCCTAATGTTGATAGAGAATTGTGCCAAAAATTGATTTTCCAAAGTAGTAAAAGAGCACACAAAGTGTGTGGGGAGATCATAAACCATTGTAATGCAAAAAAATTTAAGAATTATAAGGAAAAAAATTGATAAGTAAGATGTCATAAGATGCATAATCAATGCAAGCAACATAAATAATATAAAATGTCTTGTGGGGTCATCTTTGCCATCATAGATAGGGAATTTAGGAGAAAAAAAACCAAGAGGCAAAGGATAAGAAGCCACATTGGGTGCAAGTGGGTTGTGAAACAACTAAGTAAAATCCATAATATGAGGAGAAGTAGATGCACCTTGTTGTAATTGTAAGATTTGAGCTTGTAGTGTATGAACAAGGGTTTCAAGAGCCTGTGTGCTAGATGAAGAAGCATGCAAACCATTATGATTGCATAGAGGATGTGTAATAACAATAATGGTTATATGAATAGGCATAGAGGCATTGTCCACGAAAATATGAGGTGCCCCTAAGGATGTAGGCACCATAGATGTAGGAATAGTAGATGTTGGTAAAGTGGAAGAGGGTTGGGACCTCTCAAAATGGATTCTTCACTAGATTTTTGATCATGAGAAAGATTAACAACAAGAAGGATTTTGATAATAAGCTCATATGATGAGGGTTCTTACGAAGTTATACATGGAAGTGAGATACATGTTCCATTTGTTTGTGATCCACAATATTATCCTCATTATGGTTGTAATCATAAGAATGTTGGCTATTAGTTTAAATTTCATGTAATGGTATCTCATTAGTAAGGTAAACATAGATGGATTGATAACAATATACAATAGAGAAAAGGCCATGAAACTACAATGCTTCCAAGTAGGAGGAGAAATCTCAATATGCTTAATGGGATGATTGTGAAGCTGATTGCTATGCCAAAAGGGGGTATGAAATAAGCATATGCAATAGCAAAAGATGCAACCACTAATGTTATCAAGTGAAACCCTAAGAGAACTAGGGTTGATTCAAAAATCGATTCACAAGTCGGGATTACCAAATTTTTTACAACCTTATTAGATTATAATAGATTAATGAGTTGATAACATTAAAAGGATGTTAAGGGGAACTACATGAGGTTATTATGATGAATTAAATTTTAATATTAATTATGCAATATTGAAACAATGCATTAATTCTTACAACTAATGTATATAATATGTTATAAGCTAAAAACACATGAGGGGATGAGTGTTTTAGCTAAGTTATAGATGGATCTCGGGAAGTTTTGGGTGTGTAGAGTGCTAAAACTAGGAAATTTGAACATGAAGGTGCTTCATTTTTGGAATTTTATCTGAAAGTGACATGGTGCAAGATCGACCATACATAAGATCTGCATTCATAATTTTACAAGTACTATATGATTTTTAAACATATAAGCTCTATAATCTTCCTATGGATATTTTTCATTTTCCTAGAAATGTCTATCGCTATCAAACCCTTATTGTTGTTCATGTTGCGAAACCATCTAAATATTTTGAATAAGATCTCAAATCCTAGCCATGGGTATGAAACCCTGTAAAATAAACATTAGTTGGTTGAAATGCAATCCTTGTATGTCGACACTATACTAAGAGGCCTCAAACCACACGTCATTCTCCACCTAGCATGTGATATTTGAATGAATGCAACTAGATTTGGAAATTGGAACCTCCTTGACAATGCTTGAATTGATTTTGGCTCTTACTAATACTTGAAGTGGGGATGTTTGAGTGCTTGCAAATGGGGGAATTTGATTCCATTACTTTTTAGAATGCTTTAGACTTGTAGTGGTTTTGCCTAATGGTTGTGCATGAGCTTTGGCAAGATTTAGGAACCTTGGTGTCTTTAGTGTTAAATTTTGCAATAAGAGTTCATGAGAATGCTAGGTTTAGCAAACGAGGCGAATTTAACTTGCCTATATAGGGTTTTGAAGGTAAAAATGAGAAGGCTGACCCAAAGGGATTAAATGACCTAATGAAGAATATGAAATTGAAAGATCAGATGGAGCATATGTCGGTCCGAATTGTACAACTCGGCCATGACCGGATTCCACAATTCGACCAAAGTGGATTTTTATGAACATGGATGAAAAATATGAAAACTAAAGGTTGCATCATGTCATGCGAGTTTTTCTATGGATTTTATGCATGTAATTCTCGATTTGTTAACTTATCGGTGTATATCAATGAACAAGTTAGACAAGAGATCTCAATATGTACTTGAGCGGGGATTAAAAAAGTGTGTTTGTCTCAATAAGAGTACATTATCAAAACCAACAACGTTGAAGGGTAAATTGCCAAATTTGAGTGTTTACAAAAACAAGTACAAACAAATGTTGTTTACTGTTTGAGACAACATAAAGTGGTTGTTATTTTGCAAGAGGTTTCCATTACTTGTCAAAGGAAATAAAATCTCATCAACCCCCTCCCGATTTTTTTCATGAATTCTTAGATGATGCATTCTCTTATTGTAAAGACCATGGATTGTTATGGATTGGGAGGAATCGAGTAACTAAATTTTTATTGAATTGGCGCGATCTAAACTTGAATGATCATCTACAACACCATTAAAAGGGTCAAAACCCTCTAGCTATTGTTTAAATTGAGTTTTAAACTAGGGACACCCTCGTCCTTAGCGTAGGGAAACTTAACAATTTTACATTGGTTGGAAAATTGAAAATCTCGCTCAACATTTATGGGTTTGTTGTATACACATCGAGCATCTAGTTGATTACACCTTCCTCTATAGAAATCCTTCTCATTTGTAGTGACACGAAATTAGAGAAGTTGAAAAATAGATTTTTGAAGATTTGTTGATAGTCGGTATCTCTCAAAGAACTCAGAAATCGTTGAAGCATGTTTTAGTACAAGTCCCTTTTATTACAATTCCATTTAAGCCTACACATATAACAAACCCTAAACAAATCATCCATATTCACAAACCTATGGAGGTTTCAAATTGTAACCCTTTTGAACACATAAATAAATACAAAAAGGCTCAACATCGTCACCAACACCTCTTTTGCACCAACATGAGAGTGACAATCAAGGCCACTGCCAACACACCCCCCCTCAACACCGCATAATACTTCAATTTTAGCATAAGCGGGTAACATGCTAACACATGTGAGCTGATCATATTTGACACTTGAAGGTTGTTGTTTAAATGAAAAATGTAAGATATTTTATCTGGAAGTTTTTTTTCTGATGTAAGAGTTACCAGCACAAGACAAGTTTCCAACCAATTTGGAAGGGGTTCTTTCTATAGTATATAAACTATCGCCTAACTTACAATAACATCCATAAATAATTTTAGAAAGTCGATAAATAAAATTTATTAGTGTAAAATGTCTTAACAATATTTTCTTGTCTTTCACAAAAGTAAATATTTGAAAAGATTGGGGAGTGTATAGCTTTCTTGTTATGACGAAAGGTGTGCTTTAGGTTAAAATGAGACTTATGTGGCTGACAATGGCAGAGAGATCGACGACCTAAAAAACATAACACCCATAATGATTTGGCCACAAAATCATGGTGATGAGCATTATTGACATGACGACCTTTGCAGTGAATGTGGCGATGAGGTACATCTTAACGTTGGTTGTCATGTCATAAGACACTTAGTTTTTTGTAGTAATTTTGGCATGGTTGTTTGGTTCTTCGGCTGAGATGTCTAAATGGTCTGTGCATCAGAAGGGGGGAGTCGCAGAGGCTTGATTGGTGTCATATCTCCAAAGATAAAAATGACATATGGGAAGAGACAAGAAAATGTGAAGCTTGTAGGTTGTATAAAGTTTTTAAAGATGCATTTTTCCTAGTTTTTGCAAATAAAACCCTAAACTCGTATGTGGGTTATGTTTTTACGGTGTGTTGCAAGTGGGCACAGAGAAGAAAATGTAATTGTTTCTACCGCCATTGTCATTTCTCGCAAAGTAGTAACAAAATGAGGGGCACTCGTGCATATGTGGAGTCATGGTGGAAAATGGACAAAACTTGGTATCTTACACATTGTATAGGGTTTCTATCAGGCATTGGTTCTTCCATACTTTAACTAGATCTGTAAGATAACCATTTATTGGAAATCTGCATGTGCAAGTTTCCCACAAAAATGGTGTTGTGGTGATCTAAGGGATGATTGGGGCACCTTGAACATGCGCGATTGAGTGTGTCCACCGAAAAGCTAGGCATGATGACTTGTTTTCCCTGGATTTTTGTGCATCCATGAAGGGTTTTCATGTTTGTTGCTTAGGTGTGAATCACATACTTTTTGCTCCTCCACTTTCATGCAGTTATAGAGAGAGATTTTTCTTTTTATGTTCCATGTTTTCCATTTACATCTTGGTGTGTTGTTCTATCTCGCATTTTGCCTGGTGTTTGACATCTGTATGTTGTGTGTTGGCAAAAACTACAAGAGAATCATGTGTGTGGTCTAGATAACTTGACGAAAAATCTTTGGGCCTCGTTAGGGGTTAAATTTGACGATCACTTATGCACATCGCTGACAATTCGGGGACAATAAATTTTTAATGTTTCCGGTCAAAAATACAAAATAATAGTATTTATACACTATTTATAAACGATTATTTCATATTTAATTAACAATGCTTAATATATACTAATATAATTTATATATGAATGTATATGCAAATGTGACAGCACATTTTGAATATGCAAGTAACATGTGACGGCCATATAAAATATTTGCAAGTACTTTACATCTAAAATCACCAAAAACGTCTAAACAACCATCAAATTTAACCCCTAGGACTCGCCACTATGCAAGTCGTCGTCGCCACACTACTACATCACTTTGAATGGATTCTGGCTCCCAATGATCTCGTCGACCTTTCCAAGGTTCTCAAACCATCCTGCCAAATGGCTCGCCCCATTACCACCATTCCTGTTGTTGGAAATCCTTGTGGAAATCATGGGTTTTAAAGGTATTTTGTCTACTAAGTGAAGGGTGCCTCGTTGGCCAGTTTTGCTACAGTTATCACATTGTGCATTTAGAAAAATGTTATTTTGATATGTATTTCACTTTTTAAATATATGTTATCCGGTTTATTTTTTCGAGTGGTCTGCGTTTGGTGTTAATCACACAAATATCTTTGTCTCCATTTTATGCCTCTAGGTGTGCTGCGGATCCACCTTCGTCTCATATTGTCAAACTTTTATTTTGATTTCATATCGTTTTAATAATTGCATTGTTGTAACTTGTATGCATTAATTCAACCCATCCTTGTTTGTAATGTTTGCAGAGCCTGATCCATTTGCAGCTTGATAGTAATAAATATTTACGTAAATAATTGCAGTTGCGTATAGTTGTAAAAAATGTTTGCAAATTTCCGAGTTGCGTATACTCGTGAAATGTGTTTAGTAAGTGGGGCTCGAGTGGCAATGAAGTGCCCAATACTGCGTGGAAAAGCCCCCACTTAGAAATGCCCACATTTCCAACAATAACTAGCATGAATGATGATAAAGAGTATTTATCTATTTTCAAACACTAGAACTGTTGTTAACAACCGTTCATTGTTGTTGCAAGGTTCTAGCACAATGAACATGCCATAAAACAATGTTTAAATATGTTGTGAACATTGGGATTTTTATTTGTCGGGTTTTTGGAATATTTCGTTTTAGATAAAACTTTGCATACATAGGATTTTGTGGAGCCATTCCACTTGTCAACATAGTGAGATTCGTGCTTCTCTGCATATAAAGGATCTATCTTCACGTGTTACACTTAGGGAGATATCTCTACGCGTGCATCTTCAATATGTAAAGTGTGTGTTAGTCTTGAACGAGTGAAAAATAGTATGACGAGCTTTTGTGGTAAACGCTACACTTCATTTTAAAAAGGCATTTTTATAGTCCATCTACCACACTTTCATCGAAAAATATCGATATTACGTGAATATCTCATGTGGATGGCTCTTTATCAATTGTGTGTCAATGAACATTAATTGAGGAACCCTTCATTTGAGAAAAGAGCACATGCATAGTGTGTTAAATAGTAATATACAATGCATACATATATTAATATAACTTGTTTACGATGGATATAATAATAACCAACATTTTTAATTCTAACAAAAAATAAGTGTGATTGAATCTATATCTTGTACAAGTTAACAACACATAATTCTTATGTTTATTACTACCAATAATTGAAGGGTTCTAATTAATTCACTGTAGCAAGATCTCGAAATCGTATTCTTTGCTACTTAGTTGTTCTTAAGATTTACACCTTGGTGGATAGCTAAAAACACCTATTACACTACCATACACATTTCGAACTACAACCCATGCCACAAATTCTGGTGGGTGGCGTCATTTTGCTATTCAAAATTATAGTCGGTTATTCATAATGGGCACAATAAATGCACTCTAGCTTTGTTGTCATATTTTTCTTCAAATAATGTTGGTTTGTACATGTAGTAAACATTCAACCATCATACCTTGTAAAACATTAATTGTTGAAGTCTAAAACCTGGTCTGGTAACACATCAACGTGCTAAATAAGAAGACATGTCCTAGGATTCAATATACGCATTCAATATTTTTGGCATGAATAAATATGTGGACATCTCTTCTTCTAAGTTAACAAGTGTTGTTTATCATGGGATTGGTTCCACAATGAAACAATCCACAAAAATGCTTGGAAAGGTGAACCCAAATCAAACAAATATCTCCGCCTCCATTTCATGCCTCCCGGGTGTGTCTTTGCGGATCCACCTTCGTCTCATCTTGTCAAACTTTTATTTTGATTTCATATCATTTTAATAATTTTGTTGTTGTAACTTGTATGCATTAATTTAACCCATCTTTGTTTGCAATGTTTGCATAGTCGATCTGTTTCAAATGACAATAATAAATATTTGCGTAAATAATTACTGTTGTGTATAGTTGTAAAAATGTTTGTGAATTTCAAGTTGCGTATAATCGTGAAATGTGTTTAGTAAGTGGGGCTAAAGTGACAATGTGAAATATCCCTTGTGGGATACCACTTAAAAGTGCACAAAATATTGAAAATTTACAAAGAAAATAAAACACTTTGATTTTTGTGAGATTTTTACTGATCAGGGGGCATCAAACTAAAGAAAATTAATATCTCCCAAAATATCCACCCGAATTACTTGAAAATTTAAAGAGAGCTTGCTAATATTATAAAGAACATAAGAAAATTGTTTTGGAATTTTTTAGATAATAAAATGCTGCCAGAAAATTACAGCGTGCCCTAGACAACTGGAAAACTTCTAAAATTTGTAACTCTCCAAATACAAGTGCAAAAATTATGAGACTTTGGAAATAACATTTACAAATATAGGAGATGATATTTCAACCTTCAGATCTGAAAATGGCCAACTGGAAACCCTCCAAATAAAGGCTGCAATATTCCAAACAAGTCGCCTAGCTTGGAAAAGGGTTGGAAATTGATGAAGATGCCTTCAAAGTGATGCTAAGCCCTGCCCAAATGGCTGCCGTAAATCTGATCTGAAAACCCTCTGATTATCTTCCCCAAATGCCCCCAAAACCCTCAAAACCCTTCCTCTGAAACCTCGAAAATATCTCTTGTAAAACAGCCTTGAAAACAACTCTAAAATGACAAGCTAGGGTAGATCTCTCACTAGAAGAATGCCCCGCTAGGGATGGATCACTCACCACCAAGCTAGGGTTCCCATGTGATTTCACTCCACAAGCTGTAGATTTGCAAACAACAGTTGCACATGAAGGAAAATAATTATGTATGCCAAAATTCCTTTTCCTTTTTCCCCAACTCCTTATATAACTTCTCCAAGGCAAAAGAGCCCCAATAAACCCTAGTCACATTTTTCCTTGGAAGGGCCAATAAAATAAAAGTAACTTAAGTACTTATCCCTTTTTAAGTCGTCATGGTCCAAAAGTAACCCCCAACGCAAAATTAGAACATTAGTACCATGTGGCCCCTTCCTAATGACAAAACATAACATCTAGTCCCTCCAAAACACCTTTTTGCTTATGTCAATGAAGAATTATAACAAAATGGACTAGATATTCATACCCAATAGCTCCCAGCATCCAAAGCCCCTTGGGTATGACCAAGGCTTGGACTCGAATTGGCCCTTAGGTCTTAGGCGTTAGAAAGGGGACATTACACAGTGAAGTGCCTAGACCACCGGGAAAAGCCCCCACTTGGAAATGCCCATTTTTCCAACAATAACCAACATGAATGATGATAAGAGTATTTATCTATTTTTGATTGCTAGAACCGTTGTTAACAACCGTTCATTATTGTTGCAAAGTTCTAGCACAATGAGCATGCCATAAAACAATGTTTAAATATGTTGTGAACATTGGGATTTTTGTTTGTCGAGTTTTTGGAATATTTTGTTTTAGATAAAACTTTGCATACATAGGGTTTTGTGGAGCCATTCCACTTGTCAACATAGTGAGATTCATGCTTCTTTGCATATAAAGGATCTATCTTCACGTGTTACACTTGAGGAGAAATCTCTAGGCGTGCATCTTCAATATGTAAAGTGTGTGTTAGTCTTGAACGAATGAAAAATAGTATGATGAGCTTTTGTGGTAAACGTTGCACTTCATTTTAAAAGGCATTTTTATAGTCCATCTACCACACTTTCATCAAACAATATCGATATTATGTGAATATCTCATGTGGATGGCTCCTTATCAACTATGTGTCAATGAACATTAATTGAGGAACCCTTCATTCGAGAAAAGAGCACATGCAATAGTGTGTTAAATATTAATATACAATACATACATATATTAATATAACTTGTTTATAAATGTATATAAAAATAACCAACATTTTAAATTCTAACAAAAAATAAGTGTGATTGAATCTAAATCTTGTACAAGTTAACAACACATAATTCTTATGTTTATTACTACCAATAATTGAAGGGTTCCAATTAATTCACCTGTAGCAAGATCTCGACATCATACCTTACTACTTAGTTGTTCTTAAGTTTTACACCTTCTTACTGGATGGCTAAAAAACACCTATTACACTATCATACACATTTCAAACTACAATCCATGCCACAAATTCTAGTGGGTGGCATCATTTTGCTATGCAATATTATGGTTGGATATTCATAACGGGCACAATAAATGCACTCTAGCTTTGTTGTCATATTTTTCTTCAAATAATATCGGTTTGTATATGCAAGAAACATTCAACCATCATAGCTTGTAAAACATTGGTTGCCAAGTCTAAAACTTGGTCTAGTAACACATCAATGTGATAAATAAGAAGACATGTCCTAGGATTCAATGTATGTATTCAATGTTTTTGACATGAATAAATATGCGAACATCTCTTCTTCCAAGTTACAATAAGTGTTGTTTATCATGGGATTGGTTCCACAGTGAAACGATCCACAAATAATTCTTGCAAAGGCAAGCCCAAATCAAACAAAGACAACAAATTATATGCATCTTGTACCCATAAGCCACTCCTTAGAAATAATACATCTTACAATACAACCATACAACCATACAACATAGTTGAATGTTTTTTGATAAGAAAGCAAACTTCATTTCTACAAGTTTATGGCTTACCATTATGAAGGAATGCTTGGCTTTGACTGGCTTCAATCATGTGATCTGCTGAAGATTACACTTGTGGAGAAACAAAAATATGGCCATCATGGGGCATTCAGAGTGGAATATGAGCCAACATAGTGATCATCATGGGGCCTACACAAATTTAGTCTACCTAGACCAAAATAAAATTTATGGTTGTATGGTCGAAGCCAAGAATTCCTTCATAATAGTAAGCCATAAACTTGTAGAAATGGACTTTACTTTTTATTAGAAAACATTCAACTATGTTGTATGGTTGTATGACAACTTGTGGGTATAAAATTTATATAATTTTTTGCCTTTGTTTGATTTGGGTTTGCCTTTGCATGTAAAGATATCATGGAGAAAGCTTGAGGTGATCCTATTTTCGAACACTTAAAAAATATAAGACTCTATTGGAGTCTGAATCCAATCTCCATATCATCTAAACACATTTTCTGGATCGTTTCATTGTGGAACCTATCCCATGATAAACAACACTTGTTTAGCTTAGCAAAAGACATGTCCACATATTTATTCATGCTAAAAACATTAAATGCATCCATCAAATGCTAGGACATGTCTTCTTATTTATCACGTTGATGTGTTACCAGATCAAGTTACAAACTTAGGAAATCAACGCTTTACAAGGTATGATGTTTACATGGTTAGTGTATGTACACACCTATATTATTAAAAAAAAAGCAACATAGCTAGAGTGCATTTACTGTGTCTCTTATGAATAGCCGACCATGATTTTGCATTGCAAAATGAGGCTAGCCACCAAAATTTGTGGCATGGTTTGTAGTTCAAATTGTGTATGGTAGTGTAATAAGTGCTTTTTAGCCATCCACCAAGGTGTAAATCTTAAGAAAAACTAAGTAGTAAGGTATGATGTCGAGATCTTGCTACAGGTGAATTAATGGGAACCCTTCAATTATTGGTAGTAATAAGCATAAGAATTATGTGTTGTTAACTTGTACAAGATTTAGATTCAATCACACTTATTTTGTTTTAGAATTTAAAATGTTGCTTATTTTTATATACATTTATAAACAAGTTATATTAATATTTGTATGTATTGTATATTAATATTTAACACCAACACTTGGAAAAATATTTAGCTCGATGAAAAGCCATGCATTTGAAGCGCAAGCAATGCTAACAAACTATTTCATTTGAACAATTTTTCTCTCTATGTTGATTTATGCCCACTTTTGACTTGGAGGATAGAGTCGATGAGAATGATGCGTTCTATGCTCTTTGGGTACAATACAACATATTTTTTATATCTCTCTCTAATTTCTGATTTTCATTGTACTTGGTGGGGAATTAATTTATGTTTATCGCTTTCAAGAATGAAGGTTCAAGATGAGCTAGATACAGATAGGCAAGGGAAACAAGCTTCCCTATCTACATGTGGCGGTCAAGGAGACTCTGTGAATTCGTCCACTTGGTCCTCTCTTATTGTGGACACCAATGTGGTTATGTCGACGCCTTGATCAACCATATCTGCAAGCTTCCTATACACCTTCTCCATTCAAATTTGTGAATTAATTTAATTGTTTCTTATATTAAAAAAATACACATAACTTTTTGAATTCTAAATCAAGATAATTTTACACACTTGGCGATATGGTTACAACAAACATTTGCAAGCTTCCTCATCTCGCAAGCTTCCCGTCTCATTTTTTTGTTTTATCTATCTATCCTCGTCCGAGTTATTGTTTGCCAAATTCCACTAACAAATCTATTTCCTTCAAATTCAATCATTCACACCTCCACTCTTCACTCCTCCACCCGATCCCTTTTGGCGTTCACATTACGTTTGCTTGCTTGCGTGCGATTGCTAGTGTAGTAGGAAACTCACAACTACAACATCTTACCCAAACCAAAAACAAAGAAAAACCTTCGGTTATGCTTTTGATGGATGGCCGTTAGGGTTTGTGGAGGATAAAATTTCGCAGAGGTTTTATATTGGCGGAAAGGAAATTGAGAAGGACAACAAAACATTATGATATATCAAGCAGGAAAATGAAAAACTACGAAGTGGTGAAAATTGGAGCAGTAGAAAATTTCTGGATTGCAGAAGAAGTGGAGTAGTTTGAAAGGGAAGGGTCATTGGGGACTAAGGGGGAGTGTTAAGGACAGGGAATGAAGTCTGGATTTCTCTTGTATGCTTGATTGCAGAAGAGGTGTTGAGGACATTTTTGCAGGGAAGATAAGGAGAGAACTCTCCCTCTAGAATTTGGTGGAATTGGAACACGAGAAGGGTTGTTGGAATCCCATTGGACCCATGTACCGCTCAAATTTGACGTCGATAAATAAAGGAAAAGTAGGTAGACATAACAAATTTTCATCAACAATGTCGATGATAGAGCCAATAGTACCATTTACAAGACATGTTTCAACCCACAAATTTATGGAATGCATGACTAGCTGGTTGACAAAATATCAACATTGACAACGTTGACGACTCTATATTTAACATTTAAACTTTATAAGACATGCATTGACTTTGACTCAATAACAAATGTGAGAAACTTATCTAATATAGCTACAAGCTATTATTAAATAATAGTTTTGACACACACACATATATTTTTACACTAAGAAGATGATAAAATATCAATAAAACTAAGATCACCTATTTGAGTCTATGAAGCTATAAAAATAAGACTAAAACTAAACTCTACTTCGACCACCAATTTACATGAAACTAAAACATATTAAAAATCACAAATAATTTTTTGACAAAGATTTAGAATGAAAATGAGTCACTGTGAATGGACTTGTATATTACAAAAATGACCTCTTACATGGGTTGATTAATTGATGTGGAGATGAACACATACAATGCAAGTCTTTAGAAATAGAAGATTCAAGAACAGTACCAACAAAATATGGCTCCAACTGTTAGAGCTTATATGGAGGCACCAACATGATATGGAAAATAATAGATTTGAATCAAGATTCATGTGGGACATGTTGGCGAGTATAGGAATTGATTTTACACAGGATTTGAGGTGATAGGTAAGGAAACCAATGATATCTTGGATGCGTCCATATAATCAAAACGCAGACACCGATGTTGGCCCAATGCATATATGTGTCGCAGGAACATATGAAGACTTGCACGCTTGGTGATGATGCAGAGCAGTAAAAGGATGGGCATTGTCGTCATCGGTTGCACATGAAAAGAACTTGTCGTTCAAGAAACTTAATGTGCAAGCTCATGAGTTCGTGCGCAGAGTGCAATGGCCAGGACCTGTTCAAATGAATACACCCACCCAATGGTCAGTGTTTGTGGGTTTCATGTCATCGCGTTGTTAGTGTCGTTGTCGCAACAGGTAGTTGAGCAGTTGCAACACAAAGAACCCACGGTGGCCTCCACATTTGCGACAAAACCCTTGACCGACGAATTCGGAAAAAAATCTCAAGCAGGCAAATGTAAAAAAATGATTTTTTTCTTAGTTTGAGAAGATTTAATTGACAAACCATTGCTTGACACATGAAGGATAGATGTGAGTCCGCGCTTCATCGATCGATTCATCTCGCACGTCCATGTCTCATCAGGTATGAGAAGGGGTGGAGCGTTACACATGTGCAAATGCCTTTCTACATAATGAAATTTTAGGATTTGCGAGTTATAGATATTTTAGATTTATCCTCATCCTGTATGTCATTATCTTTCTTAATAGGACAAGTTTAATGTGAAAAATTTAAGGTTTACAGACTCAAGACACATTTTAGATTTATTTTTAAGGGCATTCGATATAGACATTCCTTAGATTAATAACATTGCGGCTGAAAAGATATAATATTTCGGAGAAAGAAAGTAATATTTTAATTACTTTCTTCATCGTATTTTTTAAAATAGCATGACAGTACAACAATAACAAAAAGACATTTTGGCATTAATACTTATAAGTATCCTAAAGACTTTAATTTTAATGTAGACTTATGATATTAACAAAAGTGACACAAACTATGAAATACATGATTGGAAAACTACTTCCAGTTGTTATCCAATGATGGTGAATGTTATATGGTCAATGGTTTTATGATGAATTGTCTTGCCATACTCTGTGGTGTCTCTTGCTTTTTTGCGTATTGTAGAGACAACTTTACCAAATCAGTGTTTAAGAGTGATGTGACTTCCTGAATGTTGTCGGATCAAAATAAAAATTAATTTTATCTTCTGAAAAAGTAATGATAAGAATCTAAAGGAGGAAGAGTTGGATATTATATATATTTCTCTTTAAAAAAATAACATAATCAGCAAGATATTCTAAGAATTAGAGAGAGAAAAATAATATTTACATTCAAGTATTAAGTATAGAGTTGTCCGTCTAATGGATATTGTTCATGGAGATATCTATTTATTTACTTTCAAAAAATTATCCTAAACCAAGATGTACATATTCCAATTTAATATGAATAAAAATACCTAAAATATGCATTTAAATTATGTCATATTAGCCTGTAAACAAGTACACAGAATAATGGTTCGAGGTTAAATCATAATATATAACCAATTAATAGATATCTTATGATTGATAAATTACATATACCATGGTTATCCAAACCATTTCAAGGTGTAAAAATAGGGAATTCACAAAGGAGTGCTACATTTGGAGTAAGAAATAATAAATAATCAGTATTGAAAATATTTTGTAGTTAAATATAAAGAATCATGATGGTTTTTTATGAAAGATGGATTAACGAGATAGGAGGGGACAATTAATTATATTTTGGTTCATCTTGCAGACCTCTATGGTGTCACGGCAATTGCAGGAAAAGCCATATGTTGTTTTACTGGAGTCAATGATCTAGGAGGATTAAATCTATGCACAAAAGTTGCAGTAAATGTATGTCATACAAACAATTCGTATTGTTAGTTTCTATTCTAAGAGCTTCCTTTTAGAAAATGTAGCACGACATTGAAGAACTGAAAAATCTGGTGCCAACAAGATAAATTGATACATTTTTGTCCAGCAGAACCATAATGCTGAGGTGGGGAAGCGACAGGTAAAAGAAGTTGAAATTCTTCATAACTTTGTGAGGGAAGCAAGATATTTATTTCATCAGAGATGGACAGACGACTTTAGTCCCTCAACTTAATAGATTTTTTTCATTATATTGTGAGCAAGAATACTCAGTCACAAGATACACTTTTCAATTTTAAGCTGAGGTTGTTCATTAACATACTGGTGGAAGTGCTGGTAAAGGAGAGGTGTTGGATTACTTTGGATTGGCACTGATATCTTACGTTGGAAATGTGTAAGGGAATGAAGACAATGTTGCTCCTACAACCCATAAACATGTAAATACTTGATGCTAGTGGTCTTACATGGCTTGACCCCACATGGTTTGAAAACTGTTACATGTCTTCATTATTGATGTGCCTTATGACTTGACATTCTTACTCTGATATTATGTTAGTTTCTATTTTTTGGACTGGATCAATGTTCATAAACTCAGACAGAGTTATCTACTTTTTAATTATTATTTTTATGTATCTCAATTTGTAAGGAGAGGTGAACTTACTAATATTTTGACAAGGAATTGTCTTAATTACTCTTAATTGCCTAGCTAGTGCAGGTTTATGTAATATCGTTGTCTATCATTTGTAGTGACTTGACTGACTACTCTGAGAAGTATATTCGAATGTATGTAAAGGAAAATTTGTTGCTTACCCTAAACTTCTCCACAACTTTAGGACATTGTGTAAGAAAATATATGGCAAACGACATGGTCTTGTCTGTAGTTTCATGACCAACAAACAATAGAGAAATAATGAAAATGACAACGATTTCTTGTGAAAGATTGTCTCCATCAAGAATCCTTTTCAGAAAATAATTATGTTTTACTCCATCAGGACTACATCTCCTCTTGTCAATTATTTTACATATCTTTCCTATCAAATCCCTCCTTGCCTAATAATCCAGCAGGCTAACACAATATTAGTTAAAGAAAATAGGTGATAGTGAATTCTATAATAGAGGCCTTCGAGTTCAATTAGAAGAATGTGAGAAGAGTTATAACCTTCATTGCTTTTAAATATGCAAACCCTGGTATCTTTATTGGTAAGGATATAATTCCTCCAACGAAAGCACAGAATATGGGAGCCATTTCATTTATTTCATCTTCTGTTTAAATACCCAGAAGTTGATTTGCCATCAAGCTGATTTCTAGCTGCATGGTGTCTACATGATTAGTGTCACCAACCAATCGAACAAAATCACATATACAGAAAGAACTTGTTGCAACTCTAAAACTCTAGATTGTAAAGTTATTATGATTCCCTTCCTATTCGTATGTCCATAAAATGGAAAGAAGGAAAATTAAATGTAGTTTTCTTGGATTTTTACATTCAACCTCAAAGAACATCTGCCTATCTTTCCATGTACTCATTGTCTTTTGTAGAATGATCTGAATATCTGTGATAAAATTGTTTTTCACCTTCTTTGAAGTCATTAGATTTACAACAATACCATGAATTTTCTGTGAAGGTCGCCATGAATGGAAATAAAGCCTTTCTTCCCTACCATTCCAAGTCTCTAAAAGATTGTGGATAGCCTACTCTGAACAACCTTCCTTCATTTTGTAAGATATATCTATTGAAGCTTGGATCTGCAGACATGACAGTACGCCTTCCAAAGAGCCTGCAGGAGAAGATCTTTCCATACCTGCAAAATTCAAGACATATATGAAAGTGCCCAACATTAGAAATAGTTGAGAACATGAAATGCTAAATATGAAACTCTTCATTGCATTTTGAATTATATCCAACCTTTTCACAGAGTCTTCAACAAATGATGGAGGGTGTGAGCCTGATACACTTATATACTCAATCTAAGTCAAAACTGCCAAAGAAAAAAACAAGATACCCAAATAGTTAAGAGAATAACAGATAATTTCAATAACCTTATCGAGGATAATGATTTAGTGGATCTTGAGTTAATGTAGGTGCTCTGCACGCGATGTAGTTAATGCAGGTGCTCTTGTGGGTAGCATATGGCATCCAAAAGCCTCAAAGGCCCTCAGGAAAGCATCAAGCTCAATCTGTTTGAATCACAACAATCACTTCCTCTGAAATATAGTAAAAACCCACATACTCCCTTGCAATAATAATAAAACCCATATGGCGAAAAAGAAAATTTAAATCAACAGGGATGGATCTTGATCCAATCCATGACCTCTACCAAAAAATGTTTTGCTCCTACTTTAATCCAATCCATGGCAGACCAGGATTCTATCAGTAAAACCACAATGGGTTTTGTGTTTTCTTTTCTAGAAATAGACGTCTTGAACTTTTATCATTAGGGAAAAACAAAATTCACCATCTTAAACTCACAGATCCAAGATTGGTGAAAGGAAAACACCTGCAATTAAATTGACCCCTGCACCCATCGGACGAGGAAAACATCAGAGGCGTGTAACAAAAAATCCACAAGCCCACAAAAAAAAACCTTTCCCACAAATCATATTTAAACACATAAAATTTGTTTCTTCCAAAACTTGAAGTGGGTTTCATCGTGTCACGACAGAGCTACTCGTGGGCTCATCCGCTCCAACACAGGTAACATTCCACAAGGTTTACATCTTTGGTCTGTGTTTGAAATAATGAGCTCATCCGCTCCAACACAGGTATTAAAGATCGGAGAGTGCCTTTTCGCAGATCAAATCAAAACGCCATGTACCATGGTCCGTTCACACAACAGATGCGACCATATAGAGCAGGGAAGACCATACATTTTGAACAATCTGAATGTCATGTTCCTGTCCTGCATGATGGGTGATGGAGGAGAGGGCACCTGTACATTGCTCCAGCGCACATTTCATATCTCTTTCCCCCACGTGGAAGGAAGGCCGATAACCATCGTACATCGTCGACATGCATAGTGTGATTTGTCTTAGAGTTGTCATAGTGGGCAAGTTGATTTGTAAATATATCTGGAGAGGCTTTTTTCCATTAAAAAATAGAGCAGGGTGTGGATAGCGACAACTTGCATTTACAAGGCCGAACTCAATATAGCAATGTTTCGGTAATTAAATATAAAAGCGGAACAGAAAACAAGTCAAATAACCGCCTGAAAGAAGCACAAAACCACATACAAAACAAATTCGAGTAAACATTGGTTTTCATAAACATTGTAAAAGCTATATTTATTAGATACATTGAATCATCAAAGAAGGAAGAGCTAAAAGTTGGGAAACAAGAGATATATAAACAGAGAAATATTTCAAAGTTAGATTAGGCTTTACCCAATAGTACATTAGAATAATAGACAATTTAATAGAGAAAATAACTGGCATAAAGTATCTAAAATCAAGAAGCAACAACAACTTACTCCGTAAGCACCAGAAGCACAAGGGTTCTTTGATAAACTGCATCCAACAAATGTATGGGCGGTTTTCAGAGTCAGGACTCGGTATTCATCATAAACCCTCAAATCATCTGCCCACAGGCAAAGATCCAATGCTCCTTAAATGCCCTTGTGATAATAAAGTTAGAGTCTGAAATTTCACACATGCAGTATCGGCATATGAAAGCCTCTTCAAAAAAGCATGACATTGTTTTGCTCGCCCATTACATGCAGACCCAAAGAACTCACCTAAACTCCTGTTTGAGTTATCACTGGAGTAGATTTGTATGAAAAATCAGAAGCTACATACAAATATCAACTTTAAAGTTTTAAACCCATAAAACTTGATAACTAAAATAATTTAGTTATCCCTGAATAGCTTTTATTAACTTCATGTGCATCCGGTCTAAGGAGAAACTATAAGCTTTACTGATGCATTTAAGCCTTCTTCACACATAGATATTTCCAATCTTTAACCACACGATGCAGCCCAAGAGCAACCTTTTGAGAACTACAACGAACTTATTGCTGAAACTATCCAAAAAACAACGTTGCACTGATATTATCCCTCGCAGCATGTCTCTGTACTTCCAAAAATAAATTGTCTAGTTGATTCTCAAAATGTGGGCAATATTTTATGAGCTTCCTCATAGTACATACTCCGCTAACATGTTTAAGTCTTGCAAAAATCTACCTTATTTGTCTTCTTTCCGTGTTTCTTCTGGATGGGCGATGTGTGCTTCGAACAAGTGGTATGACAATTTCAAGGTAAATGATGGTACTAGGTAGCAGTCAGCAGGTTGTCAAATCCATCATCAACTCAACACGCTACATGTCAGATGGAAACCTCCTTTACAAGGAAACTGAGCCACTGACTGCTACGCTTATCACGCAACCGCTTTTGGTATCCGCATTCCTCCATGACTCCATGATCCATCCAGTGGATCCCATGAGGCCGTATTCGTCGACCGATTAATCTCCGCCGTCCGTGCCAGTACTGTTGTCAGAAGGGCCCGGGCTTTCTAACTTAGAACACACCTTTCGGTGTAAATATGCCATTATTTCAGATTTGAAATTGTCTAATGGGGCAATGCATACATCATAAACAAATCACATAACCGGACATGTTTTTTTTTGGGTTACATAGGGAGAAAGAGAGAGCACATGATACCTATTTAACACGAACAAGTTTTGGTTTCCATGTTGAAAAAATAAGAAAAGTGTTACCTCGATAATTCAAACACATGAGGAGTGAGGCACTTACTACTTAAACTTTTTCTATTGATCCGTTATGTGCAGGGGTGTACATCATAGTCATAAATATGGAATAATGAGCCCAGCTCATGCAAATATGTACCTTTGGAACTCAAATCCCAATGCACATTCTTAAAATGCTTCCACTGAATTTTTTTTGGAAGCCTTGGTCGAATATTCTTTAAACAAAGAAAGCCCTATTTCAATGGTTATTTCATGCAAGAGATTGAACACATGAGAGATTCAATGCTTTTAAACTAAATTGTGGAACAAATTTTTTGATATAGTTTTGCAACCACATCTCATAATCCATTATTACAAAATAAATTAATTTGTTAATTATTTATATAAGATTTCAAATTATATTTATATAGAGTAATTTATAATATTTGAGTTAAGAAATGTGGGTTTCATAAATATCTATGATATTATATATATGTCAATTTTTTTTTTAAAAATATATATTTGATATCAAACGGGTTGTAGTTTAATGGGTTGTAGGATGGTATAAATGATGTTACCTAACCATCCACTAAGATATAAATCTCACGAGATACCAAATAATTGGGGATGAGGTAAGAAATGTGGGTCTCATAAATATCTATCATAATATATATGTCAATTTTTTATTTTTAAAAATATATATTTGATATCTAACGGGTTGTAGTTTAATGAGTTGTAGGATGGTATACATGATATTACCTAACCATCCACTAAGATATAAATCTCACGAGATACCAAATAATTGGGTATGAGGTTAGTATCGCGTCCCAAATGAATTTGACGGAATAAAACCGTTCCGTCCTTGAAAACTAAACGTAAAATTATGTACACCTAACGAGTGCAAGTTTCAAATTCAATCTATCTACATATCTATATCACATTTCAATCACTTTCATTTGCTACCATATAATTTAATTATAAATTCTTATTCTAATTAAAAAAAAGTCACAAGTTCAAAGTACATGTATTTAATACACAATATTTATGAAGGAAAAAATATTCTAAATCATAAATTTGGTGAACATGTATATTTATATATTTCTATGGGTGAAGGCTATTCTCCCGATAGAATGCACCTATGCCTATAAAAATGACATCCACTCATCTCCCGCATACGTGTCGCGCCTTTATACTTAGTTTTTGTTTAGGTTTTTTTGGTTGAAAAACACATGTTTAGCTGCAAAAATTTGGGATTCGACCCTATGACCTCCTATTCGCTAAGGTACTGTCTTACCAACCAAACTGTAGCCAAACAACTACAACTATACATTGTCAAACTCATATATTAAAAAAATCTGCCTATGATGTGACACCTGGCCGCGGGACTCACCCATATATGAACATGCATGTTTTTCATGGGAGCATGCATGTTAGATAGTACATTATATCGAGAGAATAGTCGTCGCCATTTCTATGTATCTTGGTGCAAGATAAATAGCAAAAATTCAACTCCCAATTTGCTAAGGTCAAAACTATCCAATTAGAAAAAAAACACAAATAATTTTTTTAATAATTTCTGATTTGAACATGTGGCGAAATAGAGGTGGGGTTAGCTAAATTATGCCATCTGACAGTCATGGAAATAGTCAAAAGGCCTAGGTGAAATTTAGGTTAAATGAGGTGAGCAAATATGGTAAATGTGGGGGTGCCTTTAATTAATGAAAACTTTTTCCAACCACGAAGCTTACCTCTCACCTAACGGTAAGAAGTCCACGTGAGCCTTGGTAAGAGGAGCTGGCAGGTTCAAGCGAAGCTCCATCCGCAACTAACCCCATCGAAACTGTAACCGCCTTCAATCACCGCCTCCCACGTGTCTGCCACGCAAGCCCTTTTTGAGTCCATGAAAGCCATGTGTAAAGAAAATGAACTTTTTAGGCAACGGGCAGCAATAAGTAGTACGTCGCGAGTTCGAAACCCCAAACTCCACAATACAATACGTAAAAGAAATGGTTTTTAATTATTCAAACCTCGCTCACGTACACCGTAGACTTTCTTAACTTTATTTCCGTTTGAAATTAGTGAAGGTGGGAAACGGTGATTGGAAGTTGCCTTCCAAATCCTGCGCAAAAATTAAATATTGCCGTCGTCATACTCAGCCGTACAACTTAACCAGTCCATGTCAACCACCTAATTGGGGAGAAAATAGTTTGCCGTCTGGTTTTGATGTTCGTCCTCCTACGTGGACCGTGCCAGGTCGAAAATGTAACTGTTTAAGACGTGGTTAAGGTGGAATTAAATCCATAAACCATGAGTTTCCCTAAGCTCCCTGCGACTATACATACATAACGCGTTCAGGGAAAATATGTCTTCGATCCTTTTCCAGCGGCGGTTTCGTCACTTAACTATTTTTGTAATGTTTTAGATTTGGAAATTTTTTGTTTTGTTTTAGATTTGGAAATTTGGGCCCTGCAATTCTGTATCAGAGGCGCGAGTTGTGTCTTTGATGGCGGGCGTGGAAATGGAGCTGACGTATGGAGCGAGCGGGCGCATAATTTCCCTGTTTAGGGCGTTAAGGAATTTGCTCGAGATTTTATGCGAAAATTTAATGCCGTCTGCCATCCGCAGTGAATTGCAGAGATTTATTCGTCGACCGATTAATCTCCGCCGTCCGTGCCAGTACCTGCTGTCAGAAGGGCCCGGGCTTTCTAACTTAGAACACGCCTTTCGGCATAAAAATCAGCAGATCTTATTAGCAGTATAACTCGCAGATACAATTTTTTCAAATGCTTAATTGAATTTACAGAGAAAAAACGGTTCACAAATTCTGATTTGCAGATAGCTTTCAACCCATAAACCCTATTTCGAAGAGAAATTTTAAAACAGAAATCTTCCTGTGCACCGAGCTTTTTTGATTTCGAAGGGAGGAAAGATGGACCTGTTTGGAGACTCCGATGGCGAGGAGAAAGGTTTCACAGAGATCAAGGTGAATAAAGCGTATGCACAGAGATTTGCCCACAACAAGGATCGCGAGGCCCTTCACAGATTGCAAGAGCTGAAAAAAAAGGGTTTAGCTGGTGCTTCTGATGACGATGAATCCTCTGAAGACGAAGAAGAAGAAGACGAAGATGGGTATATTCCAGCGAAAACAGATCTGCAGTTTTATGAAACCCTAGCCAAGGTAAAAAGGAAGGACCCATTAATTTACGAGAAAGATGTGAAGCTTTATGACGATGACGATGAAGAGATGGAAGAGAAGAAAAATGAAGTAGGTAAGAAGAAAAAGGTAATGTATTTGAAAGATGTTGTGGCTCAGCATTTACTGGAAAACGGGCCTGAATTTGACGACGAGGAACGAACCTTAAAAACCCGAAAAAGGGGAGTTCTACTTCTATGAGCTATGCCGAGGAGCAAGATGAGCTAAAGAGGGCTTTTTTGATGGGTGTCGAGGATGACGATGACAGCGATGATGGAGGTTTGCTTACAGTGAAAAGAAGAGTGCAGAGGAGCTTAAGCGTGAAAAACAGGAGGAACATGAGGCTGTTAAGGAGGCTGAGCAGCGGGCTAAGGACGCAGATATTGCGCGGAGGCTGGAGGATTATTTTGGCAAGGATGATGATTTAGATGACAATGAGAGGTTTTTGAAGAGCTATTTGTTGACTAAAGGGTGGATTGAGAGGGAGGAGAAGGGGAGTTTGGGGTATGGGGATGTGGGGATTTCCGAGGACGAGGAGGAATTGGAGAAGCAGGAGAGGTTTGAGGCTGGTTATAATTTTAGGTTCGAGGAGGGTGCAGGGGATCAGGTGTTGGGACATGCCAGGTTTACTGAGGGAACTGTGAGGAAGAAGCCGAATGTGAGGAAGCAGCAGAGGGAGAAGAAGAAGAAGATAGGCTGGTTCATGCTGAATTTGAGAGGAAGGAAGAGTTGAAGCATTTGAAGAATATCAAGAAGAAGGAGATTATGGAGAAGCTTGAGAAGATCAGGCAAGTTGCGGGGATAAAGGATGATCAGGTTAAGGTATTGGACGAAGAGGATCTGGATGAGGACTTTGATCCGGATGAGTATGATGGGAAGATGAGAGAGGCTTTTGGAGACAAATACTATGGGTCTCTAGATGCAGATGAAAACTTTGAAGGGTATGATGAATATGATTTGGAAAAACTAGATTTTGATGCAGAAGATGATCTTTTAGGTCTTTCAAAAGGTTGGGATGGAAGAGAATCGAAAGGAGGTTTTGCTGCAGCAAGGGAGAATGTCAAGAAACATAAGAAATTGAATCCTGAAGGTGCAGTTGATGAAAATTCTAACTGGAATTCAGAGGAGGCTATTGTTAGGGGCGAAGAAGAAGAAGAGGAAGAGGAGGAAGAGGAAGAGGAGGAGGAGGAGGAGGAAGGAGGAAGAGGAGGAGGAGGAAGAAGAAGAAGAAAATGAAGTTCGAGGGTATGCTGATGCTTTTGAGGATATTTCAAAAAATAAGAAAAGGCAGAAAATGAGAATTTCTCTCCGAGAGAAGATGTCATTTGACAAGCAACTCGAAGAATATTATAAATTGGATTATGAGGACATGATAGGAGATCTTCCTACTCGTTTTAAGTATAGGAGGTTCCATCAAATACCTACGGCTTAAGAACTGAAGAGATTTTATCAACAGATGACAAGGAATTGAATCAGTATGTTTCACTGAAGAAGTTAGCTCCGTATCGAACTGAAGAATGGAAGCCTTCTAAGTACAATAAATTCAGTCAAAAGAAGAGGAAAAGAGTAGCTTTGCATGATGGTAAACCCAGCTTTGCAAAGGAAACAATGAAGGTTAACAGGAAAGGTAAAGGCGAGCATGATCATGCTCGAAGTTTGAACGGCCAGGTTTCTAACCATTCAAAAGAAACAAATGGTGAAGTGGAAAGCAAATCTAAAAAGAGGAGGCGACGCCAAAAGAAAGCTCCTGGTGTCAGCCGGTCAAGACTTCGAGCATATGGGAAGGGTCCCATCCAAAGAAAGAGAGGCAGAAAGTCATGAAACATGTTTTTATTTTGTGTTGCAGAGAGGTCAGCTACAACTGTATCGTATGGATTTGAAACTGAAGGGGATTAAGATTGAGTGAACAATAATTTCTCTCTAGCAAGGTGGGTTTTTGCCAGGTTCATTTTTTTTTTTGATTTGGTTGAGTTATTATTTTGAATGAAGTATCTATTTGGCAAAGACTTACTCAAGTGCTTAATTTGAAAATTGAATCCTTTCTAGTGTTTGAAACCACGTTTATTAGATATTTAGAATAGCAGATAGATTTCAAGATATGTTTTTGTAAAGAAAAGATGGCTTGAAATCCCTTTTCCATGATGTTTGATCGTAACAAGGTGGTGGTTGGGTTCTTCATGATGTTGCCCTGCTGCAACTTCTGACATCCACGCCGTTGTTTTGTTTTGTGCATGAATTTTTGCCATGTTGAAGATTATTATTTTTTAGTGTTGGAAGTAAACATTGATGATTTTCCAACTGGAGCTCTATCCTAGATCAGTTTGTTCTACTGAGCTATATGTTGATCACCGATACTTTGCCCCTCCCTTAATTGTCTCATAATGGATTATGGTCAGATTAGGTAATTGATGTTGTTCCTTGTTAATGGTTTACTATTTTCTTGTGTTAAGAAGTTTTTCTTTCATATTTTATGTCAAACAATTTAGTTACTGCTTAGGGATTTTGGAGAACTCTAGTTTAAGACATTATGTTTAGGATTAGCCACATGCAGTATTTAATACCATTTCATTATTCCAACAGCCCATTTCTGATGAGTAGTCATACTTTCTGCAATAGATCTCTCATGGGATTTAATCAATTCAGCCCATGTTTTATTTTGTAATACTCTACTTTTTCATATCTACTACTTACAACTTTAGATTCAATTCGTTCTCTTATGATGTTTGTTTTCCCTATTTTCTGGAGAATTATGACATTGTGTTTGGCTATAATGGGAACCGTTACATGCAGTCTAATTCTGATGGTAAAAGTAGACAATTTCCTCCCTTGATAATCCATATTGACTGTTCCTCTACTTGAGCTTCATCCTATTCCATACCAGCTCTCATCAGCACAGTGTTGTTGTGACCTTCAAACTTCAAACCAATCCAATTCGGTGTCATGCTAGGTGTGAGACCAGGCACCATAAAAGTTGATGATAAAATATTAGAAATGAAACATGACAGGAATACTTATGATCAAAATTGCAAGACATATATCTGCTCTTAAAAATAGAATAAATATGCACAGGCACGTATGCAAGAAGAGCAGGTGATATTTGTATGTGTTCTTGAGAATCCAAATTCGTTGACTCTTGTCCAATTCAGAAAATGGACTGACCTTATCAATCTTCTTGTATACAACATGAAACCAGTTGTATTTGTGACCTTTCCAGAATGTTAATCCTTCCAAAACAAACACATAAGATTTTTTTTTCTATTCAAATCCACGTCTTCAAGAGAGAAATTGAGATTATTTCCTAGCTCCCATCCTCGTATTACATGCTATGTATTTGCAATTTTCATTGTACTTATAACATTTTAAATTTTACTGATATCCACACAACATATTCCGACAAATGAGAACATTCCCCAACCCAAAGATGGAGGAGTTAACAAAAGTAGATTAAGATTTTTTCTAACAGAGGTTTAAACCCAAAATCTCCAATAATCCTCTCAAGAACAAGAACCATCTATGAAACAGTAGAAGCAGATAACACCTATCACAACAATTTCTTGCCTAATAATCTTAGAAATGATTTTTCTGGCAGTGTGGTAGTCACCACACATGCAGAGATTCTCGATAACTCGAGTGGTTGTGCCAAGTGGAATATTGATAATTCCAAAAGATATGGCCGATTTTCACCATGGTAGCAAAGCATGTGTTCTCTATACTCCCGTAAAATATCATGAAGCACAAATTTTATCCCAGGCACATACCCCGCTTCCTTGATCTACTTAGACGATGTCTCCAAGGTTTAGATGTCAAGTGTTTGTAGGTGTGATGTGTCATCTACTACAATATGTTAACCCTGTTTTGGAACTCAATCCAACTGCACTGTGGATCCTTTTTCATTCTGTATCTCTCATCATTATTATAACATAATTTACATCGTCCCATCTACCAACTACAACATAATTATTTAGCAAAAGTGCATAAGTTGATGCACATTATGGTTCCAGATCTATAAGTCTTTATGCCACACATGTTTATCTCAAAATCGGAGTGAATTCTAACGGCACTAAGAAATAATCTCAAGATAACAACATCTGGATCAACTGGCATATTGTTGATGAAGCACTCTACATCATCAAAGCACCTAGCATGACCAAGAAGGTCAACCATGTAGGCATGTTGGACCACTTCCGATATAATGCCATGATTCTGTCTCATGGAATTGAAGTAAAGCCCACCTTTATCTATACAGCCTGCATGACTACCAGAAACCAAAACATCCATAAAGTTGATGGGATCAGTTCTTGTATCAATTTAAAATGACAGATCGCCTCAGAGCCATAGCCATGATGAGAAAATCCAACAATCATCACATGCCATGAGATTGCTTCTAGTTGCAGCATGTTCTAAAAAACTGGTGAGTATCCATAGTGCTTTCGCTTTTGGCATAAATGTTAACAAGAGCTTTTCCAACAATTGCATTAGACTCAAAACCCAATTTGATAACATTCAAATGAATTTGCTTAACCCTTTCAGTAGTTGTCGCGCTCACACATGCTTGAAGAACACTAGAAAAGTACATCCATCTGGCTTGATACTGCCTTATTGATGCATTCGAGAAAACAATTTGAGTGCCTCCTCACTATATCCATTTTGTGCATATACTGCAATTATCCCATTCCATGTAGCCACATTCAGGTTTGGAATTTATGTAAACAAACTGTGTGCCTCCTCCAACATCCTATTCTTATCAAAATCACTGATAATTGCATTCCATGCCATTACATTTGCCAGAGGAATTTTTTCAAACAGTTGGCATGCATCCTCCACTCTCCTATTTTGAATCATCAGCTTCATAATCGTTGATATTTTAGTCATTGAAAATCAGGTTTTAGATTTTAATCATTGAAAATCAGGCTAAATGTTTGATGGAATGTCAAAACTTGAATTTGGAGAGTTTTGGTAAGTCTAATGTTTGGAAATCATTTTACTAGATCTTGTTTGAAGTTCTGTAGGATCACTTGAGACTTTGAGTACCAAGTCGTAATTATTTATAAGATTTGTTTTGGTGTTAGCCTTTTAAATCTGGGACAAGGAAAATCCTTAGATTCTCATGATATGAGTCGTGAACAAGTAAAATATTCCCCTTCGGAAGATCACATTGAGAGTGCCTGACAAGAAGGAACAAAATTGTCCTGAAGAAAATCAAGATGAAACGCTCAAATAGAACCTTAAGAGTTCAGAAAATATATGTTTAACTATATTTTATGCAGATCATCAAGCATTGTCATATTTGAGAAGCAAGCTTGTAATGAATGGGAAAAGATCACAATGGCTATTATTACTTAAACACTATATTTTTAACCTTGTTTTCTGGGCAAGGAAATCCCATGTAATTGTGGAATAAATTTCAGTTATTTTCAAGCTATATAAATTTACGAGGATGAGGACGAATGCTGGTTGTATATGGACTAATACATGAATATTGGGTTTGCAAAATCCACCTCAATTAGTCTAACATAGCCAATTAGGCTTCAATGAATTAGGCCAAGTGTACATACAAATGAAATCAAATCCATCTTAGCATTTTTCAAATAGAAATTTAAGATATTTGTACTAGTTTCACTACCCTGCTACATGTCTACAGGGTTTCTTCTTTTGGGTTTTCACTTTTCAATTTCACTATTATTTCACGTGTAGCCTATTATTATGATTTATTTGTAATTCAAAAATATATAAGACATACATAAGTACATATATAATTAGTAAATATATGGAGACTTCTGACAAGATACTAAAAATGCTTCTAAACTTCTGCAAAGAGTAAGCTAAAATGATTTTCGGACTGAAATTAAGTTTCAATGTCTGCTATGGATTCTTAAATTTGAGCCTAGCTGGGGATTAGATTTCCTAAATTACAATGAATTTCAATTTACGCAAAAATCCACAAACATCTCCAAAGGAGTAATGAGAGGCTTCAAACTTCTGACATATTGCAGACTGGATTTATTTAAATTTTGTTAAACAGTTTGTGTACCTTCAGTATGCTTCCACATTCTGGTGAAGGTTGCGGAGTTTGACTTTAAACCTGCCAACTAAAATTGCATAAATTCCTCGTAGGAATTTTCAACAAACCTGTTATATGCATATCTTGCAACCATGGAATTCCATGAGATGGCTTGATGAAACTTTTATTTGAAAATATTTTAAGCCTTTTCAATAACACCATTTATCTTGCAAGCATTGCAACTTCTGAGACTGCATTTCTTTGAGGCACTTTGTCAAACATTACACATGTTATGTATGCTTCCACATTTTGCATACATGTCTAATAGGGCATGTACAACTATAACATCTGACAAATATCCTTTTTTATTAAGCTTTGCGGAATTTTGTCAAAAATTTTACTTGTAGGTCACCACCAACAACTGTCCTTGGAATGGAGAACCCAAGTGTAGTTTTCTTGTGAAAAAATAAACTCTTAATGTCTTAGAACATTCCATAGCATCTTATATGCCAAGGTAGGTATAGAATCTTGAGGATTATGGTCAAGTAAATAACTTGCTGATTGCATTATGCCTATATTGGATTGAGTGTGGCTGCTCCCACCGCATTTGATGAAATCAATTGTTGATGTTTATTTAGTACTCAATGTGTTGACGATACATTTAATCCCCACCTTTCATCAGTGATTTGTTGTTGAGATACATTTAATCCCCACCTTTCATCAGTGCTTTGTAGTTTGCATGTAGTCAATGGTTCACTACAATCCATTGATGTGAACCATTGATTGAACTGTCAGGGTGGTGTTGTGTGCAGGAGTGCCTGGGAGTATATGTAGGGTGCAAGTTTAGATAGGGTGCAAGCCTAACTTATATGAAGGCATGGAATTTTCTCACGATTGTGTGTTCAAATCCTGCAAGGAGGGTTTATAGAATCTGCAGATAGGGCCCCTGAATCCTAGTGGAATGTGTAGGACGAGATGGAGGATGTATTCAGGATGTATTCGCAAGGGCAAAAACATGAGGGATTTAGACATTTGCAAGTTTCCCTATCTGTAGGCGGTGGTGAAGGGGACCATGCAAATATTTCAACTTGGTCCCACCTCTCTACCCAAGACGCCAAATTTAAGGTGGGCTTTTTATCTTTGCTGTCTTTCTTTCCGGGTCTTAAGAGTATGTCTCCGTCAAGTTTCAAATTATCAACATCAAAATTGGAGCTCCAAAATTTTATGGACATTATTTGATGGATTTCCAGCTTGTGGAAGAAGCTGTAAATACTGTACACGGAGCCGTGGGTTTACTCTGGATTGGAAAATGGTAAGTTTTTTAGGTGGCGCTTAAGGAGGTTCTTAGGAGAGGCACTCTACAATCCTCCTTTGCAGCTTGGAGTTATTTGTCAGTTGACACCAATAGAGGTGCCTTTCCCACTTTCTTGTCAATAGACACCAACAGAGACGGTGTTCAAAGCAAATATCTGTAATTCTGTATTCAGCGAGCTTATCTCATATATACAAGTTTTTCCGGAAACTCTACATCTTGGGCTTTAAGTGCACCTTCGACCATTTCGCATCCAATTGGTGAGTTGGCCATGATTGAGGAGCTGAAAAGAATATGCAACTGTCGCCAATATTGTTGTTAGCACAAATCAATTAATCTGATAGCTTTCTGCGGACTAAGATGGGCGGCGAGGACATGATCTTTGTTCTCTAGGTACAATACAACATATTCTTTATTTTTCTCTCAAATTTTATGCTTTCATTGTTCTTGGCCGGTAATTCATTCATGTTAATGGTTGTTTTAGCTTTTAATGGTACGCAGGAAGTGATATTTTGAGGAACCAATGTGACGTTGGTGCTTACGAAGTAGGGCATGATCGAAGTGGTTATGAACTTTAAAGGTCGAGGAAGGTACATGATGCGATGGAGAGTGTGGTGGACAAGGGCAAAGGCATGAGGGATTTGGACATATATGCAAGCTTCCCTATTTGCAAGTGGTGGTGAAAGACGTTGAACAAATGCATCCCCCATGCCCCTTCCTATCGTGGGCCTACCTCTCCACCCAAGAGACCAATGTTACTGATGGAATGTTCTCGGTCTCTCCATTGTTCACCTTTTGGTCTTTGTGTCATTTCCACTATGATCTCTCTCGTGTCCTCTATCTTGTGAGAAGGCATCTCCGCTTTATGATGTTACGTCGCTATCTTTTTTTTTTGCTAGTATTAGGGAATTATCCCGTAATGATTATCAAACATTTTTATGTAAGTTCTTGAGTCTTGAATAAGTGTACACATGTTTTGTCTTGTGAATCTTTGAGCAACTTTAAAGATTCAATTTTGTAAACATTGCTTAAATGCCCCAAAATAATTCTCTCACCAAATTTAACCCGTTATTATACAATTCATGGGTAGGATTATTGCTAATATATTTTTGAAGTTAATTACATCACTTAATTGTGCAAGGAATTAAAACACTCAAAGGTTAACGATTAGGTTTGTTATATATATACTTGTTGAGCAATGATCATACTCTGTGGAAGACCAATTCACACTTCCTTGATTAGAAGGGGTAATTAGAAGATTTTCTCTTTAATTCTTTCAAAATACTTTTAAATTTTGTGTTTTAAAGAATCCTCACGTGCGACCAAAGTCTCATTCTATAACTACAACCAAGCTCTTTGCCCAAGACCTTGGCGGAGCGCTTGCACGATAAACCTTGATCAACACTAGGCGAGTGTATGGTGGGCTTTGGGGGTCAACGTGCACATTGTAGTCAAATTGTGAAGGTGCACGAGGATTTTGAAAGTCCGTTGTACTCTGTGTTGAGACCATTTCAGGATTTGGAGGTTGGTACACAATTTGCATGCAAATTGCGTGAGTGTAAGAAAGTTCCGAACCCTGACTGAGGCTAGGTGGGATCCAGAGCTTGACAAGTATTTTGCACAACTTGTGCAAACATGCATGAATAGCCTAAAGTTTGTCTTATACATGGTCGAAACCTTTAGGGAGCAAAGGTTTTGATGCGTTTTGCATGCAAAATGCAAGCTTACTTCGAACCTCTAAAAGTCCAAAATGCAGAGGACAAGTGCTTGGTGGGAACCAGAGTTTTGGATGTAATTTGCTCGTAAAGTGCAAATGTGCATAAGAACTCCAAAGTCTGATAGACAAAGGAGAGAGTGCATTGCGGAATCTAGAACTTTGGAAGCAATTTGCACTCAAAGTGCAAATGTATGATAGAGTTATGAAAGTCCACCTAACACTAAAACAAGTGTTTTAGTGGATTCAGGGTTCTGAAAACAATTTAGATCCAAGATGAAAACTTGCTTCAAAACTCTGAATCTCTGCCCAATACTATAAGTCAAACGTGGGATTCGGGGTTTCGGGAGCAACTTGCAACTTGCTTGCAAAATTGCTCAGACAGTCTAAAAACCCGATTTGGTCTGGGTTAAGCTGGTTTATTCATACTTAACCAAAATTTGGGATTACATTTGCAATGTAACATGTAAATTTTGCACATCAACCTTTAAATCTCATGCATTCAATCATTTTCATATTTCTCAAATACATTCAAATCGTTTACATACCCAACGTATTTTCTCTGTTTACATATTTTACATTCACAACGCCATTTTTTCGATTTCATACTCATTCAAACCTTCAATCAAATAAAAGGAACTGTCACATTCTTGCATCTCATCATTTAAACACAGCCTTCCATAAACTTACACAAGACAATAACTTCACCTTAAACATTACAACTTTCTCCATTGTTTCTCATATTTCTCAATGATTTGTACAATCATATAAAACTTACAACACATTTCAAATCTTTGCAATACATATCACATTTAACAAATTTTCCAGCCATCCAAAGACCTTAAATAACTTTTCGATATCTTCACAAGTTTCTATTCTCATGACCAAAAAGAGAATCCCAATGACATTTACCTCCCAACTACACAATCGAGGGCATGATCTCCTCTTCGTTGCCCAACTAAACCCCAACTCATGTGGGGCTCCTATAACCAACACCTAGATGCATGTGACAATGACATAACATACAACCAAAATGCATATAATTCATTCCATGCAACCAAAATATGAATTGTGCTCGAGACAAGGAGAGATAACCTTACACCAAAAGAAAACAACGCACACTACCAAATCTTTTGATAAGACTTGCAAAGCAGACAAATCACCACTAAATCCTCATTTTCTCTCCATGAGGGAGGCATGGTAGGACTTTGTTTCCTCTGGTGATGCAACACTACACATGTTAACATGCCCCCTTCTCTCCCCACTAGAATGAGTTCATTTTTTGTCCACTAAGGCAAACTGTGCTCTCGCTCGGGTGTCAAATTTCATGCTTTCACTGTAATAGGTTGGGAATTCATTCATGTTAATGGTTGTTTTAGCTTTTAATGGTATGCAGGAAGTGATATTTTGAGGAACCAAAGGTAATCTGTTTCTTTGCCTAACATGGAGGGATCTCTATTTCATCTGCGATCTGTCCTAGTTGCTTAAAAATTATAGCCCGGCTAGGGATTAGGGTATTTTATGTCAGAGTACATGAAATCAATGCTGCAGCAAGGAAGGAAAGGCAATTTGGGTTGATTGACTTGAACTCAAGGGGTCTATGAAATTGCTTGGGAGCAGGCCAAAATAGTGCTTGTTGTGGCATCCTCAGGAAATGTAAATGTCAGCGGTTTTATATGAAATACAAGGTAATACCTAAATCTGCATTCAAGAAGGTAAGAAATTAGATACATGTCCACAATGATAATAATTGTTCAATAGGGCTGTAAAAAGTAGAACTAGTTTAGAGGAGATGAGATGAAAGCTCAATACTGAAAAGACAATTATCATATTCAAACCCAGTGATGAATGGAAACCACGGCACAGAGTTAATGAAGGCAATTGGCGGTATCTGATCATTGATATTCATTTTACTGGATTGCTCTTTCCAAACTTATATTTGTGAAAACAACTGCCTGATAAAAAAAAAGTTATTTAAAGATAACTCTTAGATGGAGATTTTGTAATGGAAGTAGTCAAGATAGTGTAAGACTAGCTGTTAAATTGACATTTTTTTCAGAACAATGCTTCTGAGAAATAGTGCTTCCACAGCCTATATGAATTGGAAAGCAACTTCTGGAAAAACTGTGTATCCTCTTCAATGTCCATCAATAAAATAAAATACACAGTTTTTTCTTCTTCCAGAAATTTCTCTCTAAAACCATGTTTATGTTAGACTGTTTTGGTACGGATACGGGTATGGGTACAGTACGCTGAAATGACAATTTTTTTAAAACCTCGGTATGGTACGATGTGGGTATGTTTATATAATATATTTTTAAAAAGTAAAAAATATAAATATATATAAAAATTTAAAGAAAACAACAAGCTTATAGTCTCAACAACCTATAAAATATTAGAAGCCAACAACAAGCTTATTATGAATTGGAAGCCATCTAAAGCAAGATTTCTTTGACTGAATACAAGAAGACCACAAAACATTAAATCTATGAGTCCATCTACTAATGGGCTCACAAACATTCCACTTATTGTTAAGGCCCAAGGAAAGGTTTGAGGGGAAGGCAATCTTTTCATAGAGTTGTTTGGAGATAGCCTCTTGGAGAAGGGGTCCTTTGAGCCACCTCATAGTATCCCAAAAGTCATTCTCATCCTCCATAATTAGTCCAGTAGAGGGAGCTGTGAAAGCATTTCTGAGCATTGTATACATTCTGAACTGAGATTGAGGAAGCTTATAGAAAGCTTTAAGGTCTGTCCATTCCATCCACTTCCCAAATCTGTACAAGTCATGAGATATTTTAATTCCTTTCTCAAACCAAAGGAGGCAGAGTAGCCTCTTGTCAAGGCCAGGATCTTGTCATTATATTTCAGATTCGACAAAATCGATTTGTAGGCTTGGCACCTAGTGTCAAAGGAAGAGAAGATAGGCTGCCCAACCACCAAGTGCTTCACTTGTTCCCATGCCTTCCAAATTGACTGAAGAATAAAGGACCCATGAGGAGCAACAAGAAAGCACCCAAATAGTAAGTCAACCAAATGAAGTCATTTTCATCTCTCTTGACCCTTCAGAGCCTATTGGCAATATTGAATCTCACACGAACTTTCCAAGGTTCAATTCTAGTCAAAGCCCTCAAGTTTTATTTATTTATTTGCACTTAAAAATTAAAAAAACCATGTGGGTACGTACCTACAGCGTACCAGTACCTGGTACATATCAGGCCTGGTATGGGGGTACTTAGCGTTTCCCTGCAGTCTAGTGTTTATGCTTACCAACTTTGAGTTATGCCCTAAAGTTCACCCTTGATGGTCCCGAGTTCTGAGGAGCAAGAATTCCCCTTCTTGTATCAGCAGTTTGTACTGAGTTGGAAAGATGGAGCTGCTGCTACAAACTTCAAAACAGCCTTGAAACATCAAGGGTGAACTTTAGGACACAAAAGGCATTGCTATATGAAGTCACTAAACAGAATCACCTCTCACAGGGTGCAAATGGTGCTTACAATGTAGCTTGCCAGTCCAGCGCTTAGTAGTACAAAAACTTCCAACACGGATGGTTTGTAACATAATTGAATATAAATCCACATTGAATAATTCAAATACCTAAAAAGAAGCAAGTATCTGTTCCTATAACTAGCGGCCCAAGCTTCTTTTCAGGTATTTAAAAAGAAGCAAGTAGTTGTTCTTGTTGTGGCATCCTCATGAAATGTAAATGTCAGCTGTTTTGTAATATTCAACGTAATCCTTAAATCTGTATTTCAGAAGGTAAGTCGTTATATTAATGTCCACAAATTACCATAATTGTTCAATAAGGCAGTAAAAAGTGGAACTAGTGTAGAAAAGATAAGATGAAAGCCTACTACAGAAAAGAAAACTATAAAATTAAAACCCTAT
The DNA here is from genome assembly GCA_018340775.1 of Taxus wallichiana var. yunnanensis. Taxonomy (NCBI): domain Eukaryota; kingdom Viridiplantae; phylum Streptophyta; class Pinopsida; order Cupressales; family Taxaceae; genus Taxus; species Taxus wallichiana. The sequence continues at coordinate 589,905,558 of CM031241.1, read as the reverse complement.
GATGAATGGAAATCAAGACACATTTAATGAAGGCAATTGGTGGTTTCTGATTTCAACAATGTTTGTTTTACAGGATTACCGTATTTGAAACTTACATTCGTGAAAAACACAGCCTGACAAGAGAAGTTATTGAAGGATTGCTCTTAGATGGAGCTTTTGTGATGAAAGTAGCCATGATAGTTTAAGACTACCTGTTGGATTGACACTTAATTTTTTCAGCACAATGCTTATGACAGAAAGTGTTTACATCCTATTTGAATTGAAGAGCAACTTCTCAAAAAACTGTGTATCCTCTTCAATGCCCATTAATAAAACCACATACACAATTTTTTCCAGAAATTGCTCTCTTAAATTTGTTTATGCTTATAACTTTGAGTTATGACCTGAAATTCAAACTTCATGGTGCTGGTTTCTGAGGACGGGTAATTCCCCTTCTTGTAACAGCAGTTCATACTGAATTGGATATGGGAGCAACATTTAGGATTGTGCAGCGAGCTAAAACAAAATATTGCATATAAACACAATCAGAAATGGATTCACAAACCAGATCTTTCACACACAACAAACAATTTTATTATTCATTAAAAACTCACCACATCCACATCCGGGAACAACAAATTAAATTGGCTGAATACCACGATTATCTTCACCTTAGCAATAGGTGGGACAGCCTATGTTGGGAGATAGGGATATCTCCACAAATCAAGGAAACAACCAATCCACAACTCCTTTCCAAATGTATTCATGAGTGAACAATAATTCACACAAAAATAAAAAATCAAATACATTAACTTTCTCGCATGACCAAGCTTCCTCTGGAGTCATCCCTTGAATTGCTTTGTGAGGAATTCTATTTTGAATGTAGTTGGCACAATTCACTGCTTCAACCCAAAACTCTGGTGATAAGTTCTTAGATTGAATCATGTAGTTAGCCATCTCCTTGAGTATTTTGTTTTCCTGCTCTGCAACACCATTCTGCTGAGGGGTGTAAGGAACTGTATACTGAAGCAGGATTCTATGGTCAGTACAAAATCTCTAAATGCATTACTAATATATTCCCCCATTATTAGTGCAGAGCTTTTTAAGTGATAATCTTGACCGCTTTTCAACAAAGACCTTAAAAGCCTTGAAATTATTAAATACATCACTTTAATATTTCACAAAATACCCTTAAGTTCTTCTAGTGAATCATCTATAAATGTTAACACGTGCTCATCTATAAATGTTAACGCGTGCTTAGCACCAAAAAATGACCATGTAAAAAAGTCATAATGTCACTATGTAGTAACTCAAGAGGAGCTTTTGCATGGGTGACCCATTCTTTTGGGAAGGGATCTTGATGTTTCTTACCAAGCATACAACCTAGACAAACACTATCATTAGAAGAAGTCTTAGGAAGGCCAGTTACCATGTTTTGAGATGAGAGCTGCTGCAAATATCTGTAGTTGAGGTGACCAAACTTCTTATGTCATAGTTTACTCACAGAATCAGAGTGAGCAATCAATGAAGATCCTGCAATTTTCTCAAATTTGTTAAAGAGATACAATCTAGAAGATTGATCCATCACTCCTGTAGCTACTATATCATTATGGTCATTCAATTCTTTAATTACAACACCACTTGGTGAGAATTCAACAATTTTCCCATCATCAAAATGACAAATTTGATAAATAATAACAAATTTGATGAGATTTTGGGAACATGTAGAACTTAAGTTATAAGACCATTTGGCATATTGACAATGGCAGCTCCCAAAACATCAATAGAAGTAGAGTTTCTATCATAATTTGTGAAGTGCTGCAAGTAGAAACTAAACTCAACAAATTTCCAAAATGAGTTAGATGATGTGTGGCACCAGAATAAAAACCCACTTATCTTTCAATGGAGAGAAGGCCCGAGCAGATAGAGATTTCCCTTTACCAGTGTTGGAAGATGATGATAGAGGTGGAATTGAAAGCTTGTGTTGTTTCAAGGTCTTTTCCAGTGCTTCAATTCTCACAAAACATCTAGACTTAGGATGATTTGTCTTGCTACCATATATACATGGATCATATACTTTCTTTTTGAGAGACTTTTTCCCTTTATCTGGACTGAAAGGTTTAGGAGAATCGGTATTTTTAGGAGATTCTGCAATGTCCCCTTTTCATAGTTAATTAATTCTCGATATTTGAAGCCTATTCTTTTTTATTTCCCATAGATAAGGTGAATTAATGAGGAAAATAAATTTAATTTAAGTGATCCAACGGTATTTTTATATTTTAATTAGAAAAAAGACACTTAAATTAATATTATTAATAAGTGGGGCCAAAAGTAGAAGTGGAATATAATATTATATTTCCAATATAGGGTGCCAAAAGCAAAAGTGAGTGCATGATGAATAAAATAATAATAAAATAAAGAATTTCTATTATGGAGTGCCAAAGATAGAAGTGTTGCTTGAACATCAAGTTTTTATGTGTAGATGAGGTGCCAACCTTGGATATATCAGTTAAATAATTTTTAATTGTTAATTTAGCATGCATGAAGCTCTAAAGGTGGCGCCACTCTTTGGGAGAAGATATTAAGATTATAAAAGATTATAGGAATTCTATGGTTTTGGGGATTATTATTGTTAGGAATTCTATGGTTTAGTGCTTATCATATGGTTTTATATTTATGCATTGTAAAATGTAAATGTTAATGGTGAAAGTAAATAGGGTGAAAAGTGGGTGGTTAGTAAGTTAGAATAATAAAACAAATTAGTATTGTTTTATTATTATGTTTGTTTATTGTTGAAACTATTCGGAGAATTGGTTTCATGAGGAAACAAAATTTGTTGAGAGATTTGTTATTCCTCCACTCCTATATAATGGAGTCATATGTAACCGAGAAGATAAGAGTTGTATGTTGCAACAATTATAATATATTTGTGTGGAGTTTGAGTTTGTTAAATCTCGTAATTCCTATGAATTAATATGAGTTTGTAGATCCATTAATGGTGTTTTAATCACACAATATAGAGCTTTGATTTCAATTATTAGATCATATTGGAAATTTGTCAACTACTTCATTGTCTGCAAGTAACTTCTATTTCTGCATTAGTAATAGAGGACGAAAATCCTCATTTACACACAGATCCGAGGACCGAAACCTTCATATCTAAGCTTGAAATTCCATCCAAGGGTTGCAGTGATCATTCAAAGTACAAATATTCATCCAATTCAGTTCAACTAAGGCATCATATTCAAGGCTTTTTTAGCATCTAGAACAAACCGGTTCAAATATGATGTTCCTCTTTGGGAATAAAATACATCGCGACGCCACATCTAGCGGCATATTTCAGTTAAACCAGTTTGCATGCTTTCATCTTATGTTCATCTTTCCATTCGGTTCAACAATTGTAAAAAAAAATTGTATTAAGACATTCTAGTATTTTCATTAAATCAGATTTGAAATAAATAAATAAAAGTTTGTTTTTCTACATATTGGGGTTTGTTGTTTTTATAAAAAAATCAGATTATTGTTGTCATAAAAGATAAGATTTCGTAATGCTACCCTAGGGTTTGTGCAAATATCCAGAATTATTTAAAATTATTTGTCGGGGATATTACAAATTCAAAGGATGGTAGGAGATGATTTTGGGAATTCTGCAGATTAAGTCTTGATTTTTGCTTAGGTTTCCATTTATCCTTAGGAGAATTTGCTACCAATCCCTGATTTGAGTTTGGTAAGGCATCAAGCGGCATTAGCTTTGTTTGTTCACGAGATAACCTATCACAAAACACCTCAAATGATGGCATTTTAAACTGATCTCCTAGGGCATCCATTGTGGAAAAGAAATGAAATGTAAATACAATAAAGAGATTTTTTAGTTTTGATAGAATTAAGAAAATGCATTCATCATCTTTTTAATCTCTACCATCATCTTTCAACTGACTTTTGAGTTCCTTAAACTTAGTGAAAAATCTTTAATAGAAGGGAAATTTGAAGGTGAACATAATGTTAACTCCATTTCTAGTTGCAATAATTTGAACTCATTTATCTTGCCAAATAAACTTTCAATTTTTCCCATACCTTTTTTGGAGACTTGGCAACAAAAATGTGGAACTATAAACTCTTTGCAACATTCAACAAATCGAGCCCTAAAGCTTCGTCTTACTTGCACGCATAATTGTACTTGTCTTTTTCACTAGTGAAGGCATATACGAAATCTTGAAACACACTCTAGAGACCCTGAGATTTGAGCAATTGTTCCATTTTTGATTTCCATGCATGATAGTTTTTGAATTTAATATGTGAACAAATGAATGTCCATTATGTTGGCGGGAACTGAAGAGGAGGCCGCACTCTTTGATATTTTGATTAGAAAAAAGTACTCCCCCTTGAGAACAATAATGGAAATAATATTTCCTCGAAAAAAATTAAGTTACAAAAAAGATGATCTTGTACCTCCAATAATAATCCTTCGTTTAGAAAAAATCTAGCTTGGTGAGTTGTTTAGGTAACTTGGCGAGCTGAAGGGCGAGCCAACACACAAGTTGGTGGGTGAGTTGAATGGTTGAGCTAGAAGTGACCACAATGAGGGTGAGCTCGACGAGCCAAAGGTATAACTTGATGAGTTGGAGGTCGGTGAGCTTCGAACTCATGACCAAACATGCAATACTTTAGTGCTTTCACCACTGCGCTACACTCCGACCACATACATAAATATGACATGATTTTTTATATTTTCCTTCGAATTGGGAAAACAAAAAGAGACGTTTGAATTAGGGTTTTAACTTTGATCGTTCAAGCCTCAAAAAGCATGGTTGAGCAAAGGAAATTACGTCGAGTTAAAATTCAATACAAACAATGCGATGGAGATCGAGGATACTTTAGACCGAGATGGAGTTGTTGGAGGAAGGCACACCGAGCGAGCTGGGATCACCTACCCGAGATAGAGACAAAAACCGCTAAGATAAAGGGTCAAGTTGAGGCCGATCCAGAGCAGACAGAGGAGGTTTTCAATGTGGCCGAGTCACCGCTGAGTTAGGATCCGCTAAGATTGACAAATAGGGGAGCCGAGTCGCCACCAAGCTAGGGCAAATAATCCACCCAAATGCAGCTGAGCGAGTTGAAGTCGAAAGGGCTGAGCCGGACGAGTTACATGTTTGAGTTAGCACTGATGTATATGTACATGGGCCGAGCCAAACCTGTCGAGGTGGGGTCAAAACAAAAGGCTGAGTTGTAATAGAGAACCCATCGAGCAAGATGCCACCTTGATGTAAAGTTGCAAGCTGAGTTAGGGTCTAGGTTAGTGTCGAGCAATGTAGAGGTGAACCAACTCGGGTTGCTGAGTTGCACAAAAAACTAGCCACCAAGCCAAGAGAAGATGGGGTTACAAGAACTCGGATTGGCGAGGTAAAGAGCGAGTTGGGCTGACAAAGATGCAGAGCAAAGGCCAAGCTAGGGCCAGACAACAAATGAACTCAGGTCCTTTTAAAAACTTGTCAATGCAAATCAATTCACTAACCATACACAGATATGCAATCAGATAACTTTGAACCTAATTCTAAGCAGAGTGCAAATTTCGTTTCTGCTGCAACTCTATTCGTGCACCAACAAAAAACATGAAGGTGGTTAGGAAGAGATCCAAGGGCTCTGATACCATAAGGGAGCAGCCTATATGATTGTGCAGCAAGCTAAAACAAAATATTGCACTTAAACACACTCAGAAATGGATTCACAAACTAGATCTTTCTCACACAACAAACAATATTATTATTCAAGAAATTCACTGCATCCACATCCGGGAACAATAGATTAAATAGGCTGGATACGTGATTATCTTCACCATAGAAATAGGTGGGACAACCTATGTTGGGAGATAGGGATATCTCCACAAATCAAGGAGACAACAAATCCACAACAACTCCTTCCTAAATGTATTTGTGAGGGAAAAACAGCTCACACAAAAATAGGAGATAAAGCCAACTAAGCTTACAACTCCCAAATGGAGCTTATTGGTGTGAATGCACAAAAACGAAACTAGTTAGGAAATATCCCTAAACCTAGTTTGTGTGTTCACACTTACAACAACATTGGAAAGAAGATGGAGCTGCTGCTACAAGCCTTTAAACATCAAGGGTGAACTCTAGGACACAAAAGGCATTGCTATATGAGGTCACTAAACAGAAGCACCCATTGCATGGTGCAAATGGTGCCTACAATGTAGCTTGCCAGTCTGATGCTTAGTATTACAAAAAATTCCAACATGTAGGGATTGTAACATAAATGATATAATTTTGCATTGAATAATTCAGGTACTTCAAAGGAAGCAAGTATTTGTTCATATAACTTGGTGGCCCAAGCATCTACTGTGACTGCACTTTTTATTTCTTGTAGCTTACCAACACAAACAATGGCCCTGTTTTGACAGTGTGTTTGAAGAACAAAAACACTAACATAAAACAAATTACTGGATTTTATCTAAACAGCCTTGAGAACCTACATCCACTATGTATTCAAGACTTCCAAACCAAAAAATCAACTTATTATTAATTTTAGGCAAAAGACCTTGAGCTGCACTATGATGATAAAAGCTTTATATCATAAAAACAAATAGAAAGAACATACCTTACTGATCTTGTGGATAGAGTGAAGCATGTAGAGCCGGTAATTGAGATTCCTCCTCCGCCTCTCTACCATAAGGTTCTTAGCAGGAAAAGCCTTTTCTTGCCCGTCCACACCAATACTATTGCTATTGTTAGCATTCTTCCCTGACAAAAATTATATGGAACTTCTGTTACAGCAGAACTAAAGAGTTCTGTAATGATATAAACATGAACAATGGAACTCCATACAAAATTCATTGAACTCTCTGTTCGATGTCTTGATCTCCCTACTCTGTTTTCAATAGAATGGATGATTTCTGTGTAATTTCCTGTGAAGAAGTCTGTTCAATTCTAGTCCTCAATGAACATAGCGCAGAGAATTGTAGTTCTCAAAAAGTAACATAATTTTTTAGAAAAAAATGCTAGATTTATGCTATGTGAATTGCCATTAGCATCAAAATCGAAGTGGTTTGGTGTGGCTTTATATAAGGAAGCAGAGAACCTTCAAGCCTTCCTATCACACCTGATGTCACAGCTAGACACAAATGTAGTTCTGCCAACAAAAACCTCGAGACTCCCTAATAAACATGGAAGGCTCAAAACAAATTTGTTACATAATGTTATTGACCTAATTATATATTGCCTTGAATCTCCTTTCACGATATAATAATCCTAAAACTCTTACCTTTTCAATTACTCAAACTTGTTTTCTGTTAATGTTATTGATGCGAATTTGTTATACATGCTATCACCTCACCCCATCCTGAAATCATGAGTTTTCATGGCTTAACAGGTTCTACCCTGCAATCAGCCATATATTGGACCAAAATGGTTGTTTTACCTGTTTGTATTTTCTATGTCCCTATGGTTACTTGCACAGAGGTGCCACTGGGAAGCCAGGCTGCAACTCGAACCTGTGCCAACACAGTAAACACATTACAGGTTATCACTGGACTATGGCACTCAGCAAAATGTGACAAAGCATGAAGAGAACTTTTGGCATCTATTTCTTACTGGTAAGAACCTTAAAAGAGGTGTCATCTTAGGAAGTCAGGCTGCAACTCAAACCTCTGCCAACACGGCAAACTCACTAGAACTTACCACTGGACCACAACCATTAGCAAAATGTGAAGAGCTATGTAGAGAATTTTGGTAGCTATTTCTCAATGATAAGAATCTTAAAAGAGGTGACATGTTAGAAAGTCAGGCTGCAACTCAAACCTCTGCCAGCATGGCAAAATCATTAGAACTTACCTCTTGACCCAGCCATCAGCAAAATGTGGAACCATGTAGAGAAATTTTGGTACTTATTTCTTAATGGAAATAATCTTAAAAGAGGTGACATGTTAGGGAGTCAGGCTGCAACTTGAACCCGTGCCAGCATGACAAACTCACTAGAACTTACTGCTGGACCACAGCCCTCAGCAAAATGTGAAGAGCTATGTAGAGAAAGTTCAATACCTATTTCTAATGATAAGAATCTTAAAAGAGACATCTTAGGGAGTAAGGGTGTAGATCAAACCTGTGCCAACATGGAAAACTCACTAAACTTGCCGTTTGTCCACATCCCTAAGGAAAATGTGAAGAGCTATGCAAAGAAAATTTGGTACCTATTTATTAATGGTAAGAATCTTAAAATTTAACCTTTCTAGTTGATACAGTGTTCTACTTGAAATTTTGCTGTATATCTCCAAACTCTAGATGGGAAATTAAGATTAAATACAACTATATTAAACACCCCGACCTGGTTGGAAAGACAAAAGGTTGGTTGCATTCGGTTTAGCAAATAGGTGCATTGGCAACATGACATAAAATAAATCAAATTTTAGTGCATGGTTCAAATTTCACTACATTGGCAACATAATATGAAATAAATCAAATTTCTTGACTGTGCATGATAAAAAATGTAAATAAAGTCAATTTGCAATTTGTCAGAAGTTCGAAGTCTCTCATTTCTCCTTCAAGAAGTTCACGGATTTTTGTGTAAATTGAAGTTTATTGTAATTTATGCAGACCTAGTCTCCAAGTAGGCTCAAATTTAAGAATCCATTGCAGACATTGAAACTTAATTTCATACTCTGAAGATAATTTTAGTTTACTCTTTGTAGATGTTTAGAAGCATTTTTATTAATTTTTCATAAACCTCCATATCTTCACCAATTACAGAAGTATGTGTTTGTCTTATATATTCTTGAATTACAACTAAATCATAATAATAGGCTATATGTGAAATAATAGTGAAATTGAAGTGAAACCCAAAGAAAAAACCCTTGTAGAGATCTAGTAGGGTAGCGAAACTAGTACAAATGTTTTAAATTTCTATTTGAAAAACGTTGAGATGGATTTAATTTTATTTATATGTACACTTGGCCTAATTCATTGAAGCCTCATTGGGCATGTTAGACTAATCGAGGTGGATTTTGCAAATCCCAATATTCATGTATTAGGCCTTATACAACCAAAATTCATCCTCATCTCGTAAATTTATATAACTAGAAAATAATTGAATTTCTTACCATAATTGCATGGGATTTCCTTTGCTAGAAAACGAGGTTAAAAGTATAGCGTTGAAGTAATAATAGCCATCGTGATATTTTCCGATTCATTACAAGCTTGCTTCTAAAATATAATAATGCTTGACGATCTGCATAAAAATATAGTTAGACATATTTTCTGAACTTTTAAGGTTCTATTTGAGGGTTTCATGTTGATTTTTTTTTGGACATTTTTGTTCCTTGTCAGGGATTCCCAATGTGATTTTCCCAAGTAGGATATTTTACTTGTTTGTGACTCATCATGATAATCTTTAAGGATTTTCCTTGTCGCAGATTTACAAGGCTTATAATAAGACACCGAAATAAATCTTATAAATGATTACAACTTGGTGCTCAAAATCACGTGATCCTACAAGATTTCAAACAACATCCAATAGAATGATTTCCAAACATCAAATTTGCTCGAACTCACCTAAGTCAAATTTTGACATTTCATCAAACACTTAGCTTGATTTTCATTGATTAAAATCACAAGCTGTTATGGAATTGATGATTCAAAACAGAGACTTGAGGATGTATACCAATTGTTTGAAAACATTCCTTTGGGAAATGTAGTGTCATGGAATGCAAGTCTCAATGGTTATGATAAGAATAGGAGGTTGGAGGAGGCATACAATTTGTTTACATAAATTCCAAACCTGAATGTGGCACTTGGGAGTGAGTGGACCTTGTGTGGACCGAATTGATATGAATGGCAATTATCATCGAGGTTGAAAATATCTAGTGGTTGGCGTGATTTACAAATACTAAGGGTGAACCATCTCATAGATGGATTAGAACTTGCGTTGTTATTGAACCATTAATCTTAGGTCACTACATTTGATTTATCTCTACTATATGGACTTGGATTGATTGCTATTACCTAGTTGTTACAAATTAGTGTGAAATATGGCAAAGTTTGAAATCCTGAAAATCTTGCAATCTAGTTTATTATGAAGTTTGAAAAGACCCTCAAAACCTAGAATCTGTATTAGATCTCTTAAACATTTGAAACCTATGTTGCCAGGATATACGTACGGGTTCGGTATGCGGATATGTCGATTTTGAAAAACCCTTGGGTACAATATGTCTTGGATACGTCTGTGCATATATAATAAAAACTACACACACACACTCATTTTACTCATTTTTAGTCCATAAGAAATACAAAACTTGAAAAATATAGTAGGATCAAGGTTCAAAACATTCAATATGCTTAAAATTTTACATTTTCATTGATCATGTGGCTGCCATACATATGATATATGAATATCATGTCAATATGAATACAAATAATCTAGAATATATCATCTAGATTTTCCTCAAAATCAAATTACTGCCTCTAAAGAATGGCTGCCTCTAAACAAACTTGAACTCCTTGCAAGCAATGACTGTCTCCAATCTCGTCCTCCTTGCAATGGCTGCCTCCTCAATTTCTCTTTGGCTCTTTGCACTTACACTTGCAAAACCAACAATGAATTGTTTGTGTTTTGGTAATGCTCAAGTGCCTTTTATAGCTTTTAGAGGAATTTAGGGCTTATTTTTTTATTGATTTATGAGTTTAAGGTTTGATTTTTTGGTGCATTGATTAAGTCAAGAAAATAAAATATTATAAAACAAAATCTACCACCAAAAACCTGCGGGTATGTCCCGGATACGTACAGGTATGTTTGTGACATACCAGGGATGTATCCATACTGGGTACGTATCCAAGGGGTTCAAGAGGTGGGGGACGAACCCATGCTCCCAATTTGAAAGCATTCTCAAACATTTTAGAAGTATGGATATAAGATATAACTTAAAAGTATTCAACTTAAATATTTATTTTATGTATATACTTCCGAACTATATTTAATAAACATTTGATTTATATATGGAATATGTAATAAGAATAAAAAATAAAAACAACTGCAACAGAGTGGTGGGTGTCAAGGACCTAACGAGAAATATAAAAGAACGTGGAACAGTTTGGAGTGTGGTATAAGCTGGCATTGACCTTCCATTTTAATGCACTATTCTGTGAATGATTACTCCATTCGAAACCACTCTCAGACATTTTGGAAGTATGTATATAAGATATAACTTAAAGTATTCAAACTTATACTTTAAATATTTATTGTATGTATATACTTCATGAGTATATTTAATAAGCATTTGATTTATAATATGGAATATGTAATAAGAATAAAAGATAAAAACGACTGTAACAGAGTGGTGGGTGTCAAGGACCTATTGAGAAATAGAAAAGAATGTGGAACACTTTGGAGTCTGGTATAAGCTGGCATTGACCTTCCATTGCAATGCACTATTCTGTGAATGATTACTCCATTCGAAAGGTGTTTGCATGAAATCCTACCTGAATCTTTGGAAGGAAAACTTGAGTTTGGGAGGAGCGAGAATTTACCAATAAAGCACCATAACTGGACATGGCTGCCAAGTCTATGGCATTGCACAAATCACACACAAATTTGGGAGACATTTTCTCGAAAACCTTAGCAAACTGACTATTATGAAGGGCGAGTGGGGAAGTTATAAATTTGGAGGTCCATGTGTTCTCCCTTGAGCTTGGAAGAATGGAAGGGTAACCTAGGGCACGACATTTTAAAGAATAGGGTTGTAGGATTTGTGAAGCTCGAGCCTAAATTTTAGGATAAGGCTGGTAGATTGTGATATGGCTCGTGGTCGAGCAAGGGCATGACTGCCTTCTATACTCAGGCATGGTTTTCCTTTCACTCGTCTATTTAATTATATATGGGCATTCAATTATTCTGGATTAGGATATTCTGAATATGGTTACCATGTTTTCATATATGTAAATATATGTAGAAACGTATATGGGTATACATCTCTGTATACACGCTTTATTATGTATAAGAGGTATATATTCTTCTACGCGTGTGTGATCAATATTTATGTTTCTTTGTATGGTTTCGATATGAAGTATATTCCCTTTGTGGTTTGATGAGTTAATCCCGAAATCTCTCTATATTTATCCTTTCTCATATGCTTGCCATGATGGAATTGTATGTTGAATGTATTGGGTGAAGATAAATTGTTGTTTCTCTCTTAAATCCGAGTTATCACGTTGGAGCAAAACAGAAGCTTTCATCTCTCTTTGCCTTGCTAAAAGTGAAATATTGTGTTTCGTCTCTAACCCTATTCTCCTTGGATTAATAATGATGATTTGGGGCTATAGTTGGATTCACTATCTTTCCTTTTCATTGCTGGAAAATGTGTTAACAACATTGAATATTTCCATATTTTATTGCTTAACAGATAAAATGGGAGCCATGCCAGCAAGTATGCTGACCCATGTAATATGCAGGTGCTTGCCATATTACATGAATATTTTGTTTGATTTTATGCATATATAGTTGATTTAATCCTTTACTTTCTAGAACAACAGCGATCATTGGAAGTTAGTAGTTTCTGTGCATTTGTCATTCACGAGGAGCTCATAGAACGACTCTGTTTGCATGTATGCAAATAATGGAAGTGTTATATGGTTTTTATGTCATACTTTCCTTGTTGAAATGTAAATTGTATCTTGCAACTGGAAATTGCTTTAATTACTGGCCATAATATCTTATGTTGAACTTAAGCATTGGAAATGTACATTTGTTATTCCTCAGCTTACTGGCTGAAACTCCATGTTGAAGAAAAGAGGAAGTGAGACTTTTATTTATGTTTTTTATGGTGCATATTTCTAAATGTTAGAGAAATTGAAGAATGATAGCTCTGTTTTCTGTGGAGGAGTTTGGTGAATCCCTTATCAGGGTTCTCTGTCTTTATAAATATTAAATGAGGTGTGGCTGATTCGGTTGAGTTTTTTTTAACATACTGTGGATTTTATATAAGGGTGCTAAGTAAATGGTTTATGAAACAACTATGATTCATATACTCATTGTGGGTAAGTACAATAGGCATGCCCTTGTTGAGGGCACTTGGTCTTTTACTAGGTTGGCAATATAGAGTTACGATTGTTGATTCTCATAGACTTCTAACTTGTGAGCTTGATCGAATTAATGTAGTTCTCATCTCTTTTTAAAGTATAATTCTTACCTAGGCATATCTTCAACAACCCCGAGTTTGACCTCATATTCTTACTATATGGATTGAATGAAATCATGTTCCATGACACGCCGTTAATCTAAGGTTAAAATTTTATAATTACGAAGATGAGTGGATCCTTTACAATTGAGAAAAGGTCTAAAAGGGTTTCTAGAAGCATTTCTGGCATGTACCCCTTTTCAAATTAAAATAATTAATAATATTATTTAAGTGGGGCTTGATCATTCCTAATTTTTGGACAACTAATAATAAATACTTAAAAAAATATAATAATTTTAAATACTTAAAGAAAAATAATAATAACATTTAAATAATTAAAGAATAATAATAATATGACTAAGTTTGAAAAAAAGTAATTTTATGTCATATTGAAGACAACTTACATTTTATTATTTAATTAAAAAGGTGATTTTTAATGTAAAATAAAGTTTGTTAAAATAAAAATAAGTGTTATTTTATTAAAAATAAAGAAAATTGAATGGGTTGTGGCCCAATAGTGCGTATGATGGTGTAAAAGGTGTTGCCTAGCCATTCACCAGGGTTTTATTCCTAAGAGATACAAGTAATAAGGGATGAGGTCGGGGTTGTGCCTTGGTGACTTTGGCGGAATGGAAACCTCTCAATACTTGATAACTAAGCATAAGAATTTTGTGTAACTAATCTCTGCAATTTCAGATTGAAACAAAAATAAATAAAGAAAAGGCCCAAAGTAGAGTGTCCAACTTGAGAAAGACAAATGAAAAATTATAAAAAATAGCACGAGGGTTTCTTTTAAGGATCATCTTGAAAAATTTACATTACTTTCTTGTGTATGCTTGATGCAAATGCTTTTTGCTACAACAATAGAGGACAAAATCCCCCTTTTGCAGACAAATTTGAGCACGAAAACCCTCTCATCTTCCAAAGTAATTCCGTTTAGGAGTTGCAATTGTGTTTCAATAGAAAAATTTAGCTTCTAGTTCGGTTAGGGCACATTTTCAGCCTCAGTTTTCAATCCAGACCAATGACTATAGTTAGGGCATCACTAGATCCAATGTTTGTAGCCCATTTAGGGATTGATGTCACCTTTTGGAGACAAATACCATTGTTGACATTATTTTGGTGGTTGGATTTTTGTGGTTATGATTTGCATGCTCATCTTTTAGTTCCATCTTCCCACCCGATGTGTCATTTGTGGAGGAACAATTGTAATCACCCTCTAGGTATTCTTTTGTGGCTTTGATTTGCATAATAAATAAATAAATTTTGGTTTGAGCTATTGTTGGTTTCAAGGGTTTGTTGCCTTAAATAACTAAAATCATATTATTGTGTTTTATCCACAAGGGTTTGTTGCAATTCAATTTGGATCTTAATTGTGTTGCCTTAGTATTTTTTGGTAAATTTAGAATTGTTTCAAAATATCCGATTAGGGACATTACATTGGAAATAAAGTTGATCTCGAAAGATGTGAGAAGTTTTTTTTTGGTGCGAGACTTGTGAATCATGGAGTTAATGAGTAAATCTGATTTGGGAATAAAGCTTTGTAGAGTAGGGAAGAAACTTGAGCAACCACCACATTTATAAAATGGTCTACTTAGTATTTTGGAGAAGGGACAAACTGTTTGTCCATGGTAATACATCGTAAGACAGTTAGATTTTGAGTCTATGTTTTAGGCAATAATTCTATTGAGGATTCATTTGACTAAGCCCAAGCTTTTGAGACATCCAAATCCAATGTGAGACTTGTAGTTATCACTTGTATTAGTGAAATACAAGAATAACAACTCTTGAAAAGCTATACAACACCATTAATTATTGAAAACTTTCAAGGTCTAGAGGAACTATGGAACAAAATTATTATTTTTTGCTAGGAGAATCACAATTCTAGAAATTATGTTAGTAAAAATCATACAAAAAATATATTAGCTCAATAAAGACAAATATGACTTTGGTTTTGAGTAAGAGTGATGATATTTTCTAGCCACTCCTATCAATTTTATTGACTAATATGAGAAAGGATGAGCAGGGAGTCTCACCAGTTGCACATGCATTGGCTCAAAAGGTAGTTAATCAGTGTGAAGAAAAGTTGAAGCCATACTTAACAGTAGGAATGACAAATTACAAGAACCCAACATGCAGATTGAAGGTAAAGATTCTTTGATAGTAGAGAATGTTTTATTGATTTCTAATGATTGCATGTATCAACAAAATAGTGAGGAAGTCAAGGGGGAAAAGCATCACTTGATGAATGCACAAGTGAGGAAGATGTTCTAGGTTTAGTAACACTCATCAATCCACTAGGGATTGAGTCCATGCTACAAAAGAATGTGCCAAGTCAAGAAGCCTATGAGGCTGAGTTTCCGGATGATTATGTTGAAAGACATGCACATGGGAAAGATGCCTCACCGAGTACTAATGTTGATTTTCAGCTTGCTGAAATATTCATATCAACAACTATTGATAAGCATTGTGATTACAGCCCAAGGTATGATGGTCATATCCCAAATTTATTGCTCCATACTATGTCCTTACAAGAATCTTGTCATCATGGACAACATGCTAAAAAGGGTGATAGGGTAAAGGATACTACTTGCAGACATAGGGCAAATAGATTCTTTGATTCAAGCTCCAAATTGTTTTTGCATATGGGATCAGTGATCTTTTGAGGAACAAAATGGATAAAGGCTTTAATAAGATTAATATTACTATTTCTAGTGAATTCTTCATCCCATGCATTTGGATAAAAAGGAAGATCACGAGGAATCATATAGAATATGTTGTGCATTCTATCGAAGTTGTAAAGGATCAATGCTCACGATTCATAGATCACTCCTTGGAGCTAAGTCTCACATTTGGAGACAAAATTGAAGAAGGATATGTTGGAACAATTGTAGCATGTTGTCAGCCTAAGGTATGTAATGATCCCTATATCATGGGTCTAGGTGAGACATGGATCAGTGTGGGAGTTGTCTCCAATTTTAGAGTTGTTGTTACCCACATTTCCAACTTGTCCGACATTCTAGTTGCAGCCATAAAGGAAGGTTATATCACAAGGAAAATATATTTCCTACCTATTGTCATGAATGAAGTGTTTGCAGCTGATACAAGAGGGTTTCCAATCACTACAATTCTGATTTTGAGTAAGAAAATGCAATGCTTCCAGCCATGGTATAATGCTCTTCCTAGTTTCATGTGTTGAACTGATAGAATCTACATGGAACAACCATAAATTTGCAGATATGGAGGAATTCTTTTGGCATAATGTTAGTTGTGAAAGGGTTCACTTGTTGAGATCAATTAATGCCAACATCCCAACATCCTTGGTATTGTTTGGGAAGAGATTCAAGGTAATGTATGTCTGTTACACTTGCTTATCAGCACTCATAAGGTCTGATCCGAACCAGTTTTCAAAGAGAATAGCTTGGGCAGTAGGGTAGGAACTTTTAGAGTCCAAAGTGATCATTATGATAACAATATAGAAGAGAGGAGTATAGTTGTTGGCATGCAAGGGTTACATTCTATTGGAGAGTTCACTATGGGGTTGAAATCCAAAGGAAGAGGTGGTAGTGCTTTTAGGCATCAAGATGGAGCTCCAAGAGTTGTCATGGTCAAGTGGATGGAATATCAATTGATGACAACCACGACTTCACCCATAGGTGAGACACTTGATCATGATAGCATATTGCAATTATGTTGCAAAGGAAACATAACAGGGGCTGTTGTCATCATAAATTCCAGCTTTAGGGCTAATGTCATCACCATTTCCAGCTGCTACACTACAGCCATACAAGTGTTTTCAGTCATAGGATTGAGGGATTTTCAGTTTGTTGCTGCTATTTATTTTCAGTCATTGTATGGTTGTTTCCAGCCTCTATATTACTGACATTGCTGAATTGTGAAGGATTTTCAGTATTACAACTGTTGTACCATTCTTATACTGCTGATTTTTAGGGTTATTGATTTTGGACTACTGTTATCAGTCACATTCAGCACCCAGTTTGCAAACTTTAAGGAATTTTTCTTGTATCATGTTGTTTGTGAAGGGTTTCAGCCATTGGAGCTGCTGAAAGCAATCACTCCAGCTGTCATACTGCTGTTTTGGGGAAGGTTCCAAATGAACCATGACTGCTGCAACTTTGTTCCAGCTTGCATACAAGCTGAGTGGTACAAATTCATGAGGGTTTCTACCTACAATACAGTTGTACGATCTATTGGAACTCAAGGAAGTTATTATGTGGCTTAGTGGGAGGACTCCAAGATACTTGATCCAACAAAGGCACAACTTTATCTTGCTCTATTGCTGATTTTGAACAACAACATTATGAGATTGTATGTGAATGCTTTTGGGAGTTTATTGAAGTTTTCCCACAGTTTGAAAAATTGGGTAGTTGGTCACACCAATTCCCAAGGATGATATGGGATCCAGGTTATGGGAGCTCCAAGTCTGCAGCTCGTGGAGGCTTTTTAGCTCCCAATTGTATCAAAATGGTGCAGCAAAAGCATGATGAAGAGTTCTTGAGATTGGTTTGGGATCTTGGCATTGACAGAAAGGTTCAGGTTGGAGGAGTTGTCCTACTCCACAGTACAAGCTCTAGATTACATGGGCATTACAGTTTGATTCATCACATTGGCACGATGATACTTGAGCATATGGGCTAAGCAAATTATGGGAAGGGTGGATTGTCATCTCCTTCTCACCTTAGAGTTAGAGGTCTCACCAAAGAAGAAGTCCCTTTAACATGGTAAACTTTCTCCAACATAAACTTAAAACAATAATATTATACTTAAAATTGAAAATGGTATCTACCAGATAATTCTCTGACCATCAGATTCCACAACATACAGGATAAGCTCACTGCCTTGAAATTGAAAATTTGCCTCTTCAACCTTGACCAAAAGGTGTACCTTGATGAAGACATGACCAGGCTACAATATGAGGAATTCAAGAATGAAAGGGCCAAAATGATTGAAGCTAGAAAAAGTGGCAAGTGGGCTGTTATGAGGAGTGGTAAGGCTGTGAGATAATCCACCTCCTTGGTGGGACAAGCCATGGCCTACTAAAACATCTTGACGCCATAGGGTGGAGCTCTGCCCTCATACATCCATCTCACTCTCATTATGGAATTCTCTTTTCTTCTCTCCAGGGTCCTCAAATGATGTTATCCGGGGCAAAGATATTATTTTCTTTACAGAAACCCATGAATCAAGAGACAAGCCCCTACCTATTTTCCTTGGGTTCACTTGGTTCTCCAAGTACAGGACAAAACTTCATCATGGTTCTAGAGGCTCGGGTGGTATCGCTTGCCTTGCACGTGACAATCTAGCCTCTAAATTTCAATTGAAGAATATGATACACATGCCAGATATGTGGGTATCACTTGACAAAGGAGCTTCACAATCCAGATTGTTCATCGCAGTATGCTACTTCCCTCCAAGATACTCACCATATACTATGATAGGGGATGATGAATCCCCATTCATTGATCTATATCCTGCGACCTCCAAGTTCTTGGCAATGGGGGACGTGATCCTCTTGGGAGACTTCAATGCCCGTACAGGTAACAAAAAATGCTCCCAATATGATCATATCTCAGATCCTTTAAGACTACATGAGCTCGGAGGAGAGATGGACAGTTATAGGTAGTCAATTGATCATTCCATTTCACCTTATGGAAGACATTTAATTAGATTTGGGGAATCTCACGACTTGATAGTGTTGAATGGGCTTTCTTGTTTTCCTGGGTCTGGGGATTTTACTTGCTATCCTCATGTTGGTGGAGCTAGTGTGGTGGACTATGTCATGAGCAACATTACTTTATAGTCATCCATCTCCAATCTTTGTGTGGAACCTCTCCCACCCCTCGCAGACCATGCACCTATTTCTTTTAAGGTCCTACTCCCCACTCTTGGGGCTGCACATATCACCTCTTATACTTTCCAGTCTTCCACCCATATCTCCTTCGACCATGAGTTTGATGATATTTATACTGAAAACTTGACAACCTAACCTCCAATATAAATTCTATCCATTGCCCAATGGCAAGAGCTGAATATCTTTCCAGAACAATTTGGAATACAACTCTTCAATCCTTTCCCCATTCCACTCGTAATCATCCCACCAGTGTCCCACTTGGCCATTGCACCCAGAATGTTTGGTTTGATAGTAGTTGTAGATCCCTCCACAAGCTTGTGGCTCACATCATTCGCCAACACCCTTATAGGAAGAAGTCAGTCCAAAAAATATACCACCGGCTCCTACGGAAAAAGAAGAGGTTATATATTCACAAGAAAGAAAGGGACACACTCAACATGTTGAGGTTTAAAGCGAAGTCTTTTTGGCAAACCTTCCTCCCAAGGAAATCCTCATGTGTTATACAAGACATAGATACATGGTTCAACTACGCATCCTCTCTCTACAACATCCCCAATCAAGTTCCAATTTCAGTAGAGAACAGGTGGCAGGGTAAAAATCTCTTCATAAACCGTATGGTGTTACGGGCTATCTTCAAACTTCAGGCAGGGAAATCAGTAGACATAGAGAACTTGAGAGCTGAATTTCTTCACCACAGTCCAAAACTCTTAGCAATGCACATTGCTGATCTCTTTAATCTAGTGGCTTCCCATGGATTCCCACCAGCATGGACGTCTCACATCATCTGCCCCATATTTAAATCAGGGAATCAACAAGAGCCAAATAATTATAGAACCATCATGATTGGGCATACTTTGAGCAAGTTATTTTCTACAGTGTTAGATGATTTGATTTCAGATTTGCTGAATCAAAGAAACTCCGTTCAAAAGGACAAGCGTGGTTTAGGGCATTTCATTAATCATCGAACAATAGACCATGTCTTAACACTTAGAGCCATAATTGAAGAAGCAAGGGCCAACAAGTGTAAGGTTTATTGCTATTTTGTTGACTTTCAAAAGGCATTTGATACTGTACCTAGACACCTTCTAATCCAACGGCTTCATGACCTTCAAATTCCAGAGCATTTGGTTCTTCTTGTGATGACACTCTATGAAAAGGTGGTTGGCCAAGTCCGAACTCCTACTGGTTATACAAGTGATATCAATAGCACCATCGATGTTAAACAAGGCTGCCCACTTTCTCCTACTCTATTTGGTCTTTACATTGATGAACTAGAGCACATCATTGCAAATTCGGTCTTAGAGATGATGGTTGTCTTTTATATGATATCATCATTGCTATTTTATTATTTGTAGATGATATCATCCTCATGTCACATATTGTTGCAGGCCTACACGACACCTTGACATCTTAATCTCTTTTTGTGATACTCATGGTTTACAAGTGAACTTGAGGAAAACTAAGGTCATGGTATTTAATACAACCAAGAGGGTTGCCCATGCAACTAACCTCATGTACAAAGGAAACTTGGTGGAAGTGGTCTCCTCTTACACTTATCTTGGAGTGAATTTCATGGGCCCTCCTTTGAACATGCTTCATGCAACAGAAGAGAGATTATGTAAAGGTTATGCAACTCTCAATACACTTGAGAGACAATGTTTCCAACTTCAATTTCAAGATGCCAAAGAAAATTTGCATTTTCCAAACTCTAGTGACACCAACAATGTTGTATGGTTGTGAGATTTGGGGCCTTGATCTTTAGCACATTGGTTGGGCTCATGTTGATAGAGTACTTGTCTCCATGCTATCCAGGACTCTCCAGGGAAAAATGCTCAGTTCCACATGCAATCATCTTGGCTGAATTTGGCACGCACCCTCTCCGTATCTCAACTATATTTCATCTTGTGATGCTACTTCATAGACTAAGATGTATGGCAGATACACCAATTGGGCAGAATAGATATCCCTTCAAGGCTCTCCAATCATCCATGAGGCTATGTGAATTGGGGATCCAAACCACTTGGTATGCACATTGTACAACTTTCCTCCAAAGCATTGGATTGGATATTAATTGTCTTCCCCCTCTCACATTCTCTATTAATTCTCCCCACATGCTAAGAAGGGAAATTCATAGAGGAATTAGAGAGGAGATCTACAAAGCTTACATAAAATCAACTTGGATTGAACCAATAGAACCATTGCCAACAAAAATGCACCACTATTTGGAGCATTATCTCCAAATTGAAGATGAATGTGTCATTCCCCCCAAATACATCAGGCTTCCACTTGGTTTGAGATTCCCCTTGGGCCAACTACGAGTTTGTTCTCCCATCTTCGCATGGAGACAAAGCATTACATTCCTAGAGACCAACGCACTTGCACACTTTGCAACAATGAACTTGAATCAGAGGAGCACTTTATATTTCACCACTTTTAATCTATGTACTATGAAATCCGTGGCATGTACTATTGTCTCTTTTGAGAAACTCAAGGCTCATTACAAGCCCTTATCCATTATGAAGACCAAAGGTGTGTAGCTTTATTTATCGGGAGATGACCCAACATAGATATGGCCTCCTCAAACATCATCATGGAAGCCTTGGGTCTCAACTATTGATTCATTCCTTCAGCCTTCTACACAACATCGGTGGCATAAACAAGCTCATGACTCCACACACCAATCACGATCTACTAGGCGTAGAACCTCTTAAGCATGACACATAGACTTGTTGTATCTTGTCTCTTTCCTGTTGCTTCTTGTATTTCTTTTGTCTTTGTTTTTGTTTTCCTGCATTGTCTTGTTCTCTTTGCTCCTCTTGTAGTCCCATTAACCTTTTTGGACATTAATTTTTAACTTTAAATTTAAATTTAAATTCTCTAGATTAAAATAAATAATATTATTTAAGTTGGACCCAATCATTCTAATCTTTTGGGCAACTTAATAATATTATTATTATTAAAATGAAAAGTATTTTTAAATACTTAAAAGAAAAATAATAATATGATTAAGTTAGCCAAAAAAAATGTTAACTTAATGTTATATTAAAGGTAACTTACGTTTTATTATTATTTAATTAAAAAGGTGATTTTAATGTAAAATAAAGTCAATGTTAAAATATAAATATAAGTGTTGATTAAAAATAAAGAAAAGGCCCGAAGTGGAGCCCCAATTCGGGAAAGGAAAATGGAAAATTATAAAAGGCAGCTTGGGGTTTCTTTTAAGGATTGTCTTGAAAATTTTACATTACTCTCTGTATGCTTGATGCAAACAATTATACTATAGTAGTAGAGGACGAAAATCCTCCTTTGCATGCCTATTTGGGGATGGAAACACTCTCATCTTCCAAGGTAACCCCGTCCAGTAGTTATAGCTACGCTTCAGTAGAGAAATTTAGCTTTCAGTTCAGCTAAGGCACATTTTTAGGCTTGATTTTCAATCCAATACAATGACTACAATTAGGGCATCATCAGATCCAACATTTGGAGCCTATTTAGGACTTGATTAGGGGTTGATGTCACCTTTTGGGGACAAATACCTTTTCGACATCATTTTGGTGGGAAAATATTCATGGTTCAAGTTTGCATGCTCATGTTTTGGTTCTATCTTCCCATTTGGTGTGTCATTTGTG
The DNA here is from genome assembly GCA_018340775.1 of Taxus wallichiana var. yunnanensis. Lineage (NCBI taxonomy): Eukaryota > Viridiplantae > Streptophyta > Pinopsida > Cupressales > Taxaceae > Taxus > Taxus wallichiana. Next base: position 589,882,901 of record CM031241.1, on the reverse strand, counting down.
GAGGAAGGATTGTAATCAACCTTCGATTATTTTTTTGTGGCTTTGATGTGCAAAATAAATGAATAAATTTTGTTTTGATTTGTTTTTGGTTTCAAAGGTTTGCTGTGTTAAATAACTAAAATTAGATTATTGTGTTTTATTCTTAAGGGTTTGTTGCACTAAAATTCAGATCTTAATTGTGATGTCTTAGGGTTTTTTGGTAAATCCAAAAATTGTTTCAAAATGTCAAATTAGGGACATTACAATTTCCCATGTGTAGTCATTTTATTAAGCTACTATGGGTAAGCTATTGGCTCATTGTGTAATATGGAAGAAGATAGATATACCACCTTGTTATGATAATGAGTCAAAGGGGTTGCTTAATAATCAATAATTGAATTTAATTCAAGTTGAAGAAGAAACTTTATGATAACTTGTATTTAGGATGTGTCATAAATTATTGTTATCCTAAGTTATATAAGTGGTTTATGGTCATCATTTAATGATCTTGGTTCATTAACTATAAGGTTGTACTCAAAATACATGCACATACACTTGAAAACTAGTATACAATATGATACATTGTATGCTTTGCAAAGACGTGATTGGGACTTGAATTCTTATCTTCAAAACTTAATGAATGCCTCATTTGGCATCCAATAGTTTAGAGTTCTCTTAAATACATTTAAGAGGAATTTGGGAAGGGAATTATGACTTTTAAGAGTCTTGATTACAAGTTTTGATTTAAACTACATTTATTATGTTATATTCTTTCATTAATACTGCCATTATGAATTATGCAAGAAGCCAATAACAAGTAATAATCCTTATGACTGGTTAGACCTTTGATACAACAAGGTTTCCCCCCAGTCAGTTAACTATGTATTGTGCCTTAATCACTAGGTCCTAATTTGAGAAGTTAGAAGTGCTTTGATCGTGATCAACATAACTATGGATTTTCTATGATAGTTGCTTGGAATTATAAAAGTGTATCACAATATGCCTTTGTATCATTGTTGTTAATGCTTGAAAGCAACTTGATTTTAAATAATTATATTGTATAGTGAACAAGATAATGGGATTAATGCAACCGTAAAGACAAAAGTTTGAATACTAAAGTTTGGAATGATATTTTAGAACCAAGAAAGATTTGAACAAAGTTTGGAACTTGAATAGCAAAGGATTCTATAGATTAGGAATATCCAAATCTAGAACAAACTCAAAGTTGTAAATCAAGCATAAGGATCAAGTTCCGACTCAAGTACTCGATTAACATTCGACAATCAAAACAACCCTACAATGAGAACATGGGAAATTGGGTAATTAGATGCATATGAAATGAAACTAAAAAATGAGTGGATATGCCATGTAGCAAAGTTGTATAGTGAAAGGAAAGTGTGTCCAACACACACATGTAAACAACAAAAGATTAAATGAAAGCAACTAGACAATGTTAACTTTAATGAATGGTTAGTGGTGTTAATTGCGAGTGACTAGTGAACCTATTTGGATTAGTTTAGCGATTCCCTCTATCCATTTGTTGAAATGTGAGGGGAGGAACTACTCTATATAGATAGCCACTCAACTCTATATTCTCTATATAGCATAGCCCCACCCCGACCCATATATATAGATGATTTGGGAGAGGAGAGTGTTTCCCAATATGTAGATAGGGCTAATAAACACGGACCCAATAGATTTCAAATAGAGATATAGAGAGAGATAGAGAGAGAGTCTCATTTAGATAGAGATATTCTCATTCAGATAGAGATATAGAGTTAAGATAGAGATAGTCTCATTCAGAGTTCAGATAGAGATATAGAGAGAGATAAAGAGCATTTCATTTCATTCGAGTTCAAGAGTTTAGATATGGGGGAGAGCCATATCTATATATAGAGGGCAGATGACTAGTATCATTTCCTTCAAATAGAGATAGAGGGGCATACATGATATCAGTTGTATCACGTATAGAATGGATGGCCCTATCCATATATGGCTTGACCCCCTATCTAGATATGGCCTGTTCTTGTCCCTAGGGCCGCCGCCTAATTATGTAAATACATAGGGAACAAAAAAGTTCAGATGTATTTCTAATGACCAATGAGGGCTTTTTTCATGTACAACCTCCCAAGTGTTTCCTAAACTTAGTATACTTACTATGGGGGCATCAAAAGCCCTTCGTTAAGTCATTATGGTTATTCTTGTATAACATGTTACTTTTCTTTCTCCTAGGATCAATACCATTGTTGCACCTTTTCCTTATGATACTTGCCAATAATGAGATGTTTTCTAATATTTCTACACAAGTTGCTATAGATCCTCGTATAGATGCATATGACCAACAACTACAAGACATACGAGTGAAACTCACATCGCTAAAACAAGGTGCTAACATGTTGCATACCACAAAAAGTCTCTTGATTTATTGTGTAATTATTGAGTTTTTTAGCTATCTCGTAGTTACATGGTTTATTTCACCTAAGGATTTTTAATATGAAATTAATATTGATCCACAACATCATTGAGCCTTTGTTACTATATATGCGCAGATTATACAAGTATTGAAAAACTATTGAGCAAGTTATTTCCATAAAGCCTTAAGGAATACACCCTTCCCCAAGGGTTTATAATTTTTACAACATTTAGCTAATAACTTTCTAGCTCAATTTTCTATTAACATTGATCAAAGAGACCCTTTTTCTTGAATTGTTCATCTCAAACAAGGAACTTGTGACATACTACATGCTCATATACAAGGCTATGCTATCCCAAGGTCCAAACACATTGATGAGGGTGAATTGTAGAAAGTATTTATTATAAATCTCATTTTTTAAGCAACTCACAAAAATTGTTATGTTCTTCAACTACATTCTTTGAAGACCTTTTCCATATAGTTAAGGTTTGTGAGACTAATCCCATTGCTACTAACATGCTTATATACAAGAGCAATGCTTCCACCTCCACAAGATCTAAATTCCAAAATAAGACACCTTACAAAAGGTAAATGATACAAACAAAATTGTAACTCTAATGCCATAACCAAGTATAATGTTTGTCCTTACTATTCCTCAATGGAAATAATTTACACGTCTATTTGAGCCTTCTCATAAGTTAATCCAATAATTGCTTGAATTTAATCTTTATTTCCTTGCCTCAACCCTTAAAATTTATCACATCTCAAATGATACCTAAGATCCATGATATTTATGCATATTGTGATTATCATCAATGTGTCAAACACTCGACTAGTAGATGTTTCAAATTGTGACATTAGATTAAGGAGCTTATTGAAAATAAAATTATTCAAATTGATGGAAGTGATACACAAAAACAAATCATTTTACAACCCAATTCACATCTTAATATGTTTATGGTTCCTCTCCTAATCATCAATACAAGAAACAAAGAAGAGTGAAAAGTTACATATGGCTTTCCATATAATGCCTCCCACATATTCTACTATTGATTCTCATCCCATAGATGGTCTCACTACTATGTTACCGAATGCAAGATTTTCCTAACATATGATCACATTCAATGACCTTGAGATCCCTAATGGTGACGAGTCTATTTTATTTATTTTACAATGTGAGCCAACAATCTAATAAAAGTATGATATAAATTCGGACCATGTGATTAGGGCATTCTAGTCCATTCACACAATATTTTGAATTTGATTTAAAAAAGTAAGTATAACAATTACACAACCAATAATTAATAACACAAAAAAGGTAGACCACTTCTCTAATTGTAGATGTCGATCCATCATTAGTGGGGCGCCAATAGCTGGAAATTGTTAGAAGGTATTATGTCAAATTCTTAGACAATGAATACGAGATTGATACGTCTAGACACTATCGAAAAGAGGTGACACATGTGGTAGATTGAAATAGTATGAATTTACCAGCAATGACCTACAAAAAAATTGAGGATTTTCTACTTTTAAAACTACTTCACCACTATCGGCTATACGCTTCTAAGTTCTTTTAACTCCTTCAATCTTCTACATGGTACTTGTTTCTTGTCTTCTTTTTCATGACCTTGATTGTGCTTGCAAGATAGAAGGGACCCTTAAAAATGGATTAGTGTTTTTATTCGAGTGACCCCAACCACCACAATCGTTGAGTGTTGCCTATATAACACTACTTTGAAAAGGCCTCAAAACCATGCATTTCTTCCACCTAGGTGAAAGTGTGTGAATCATGCTCAAATAATTTACCTTCTTTTAGACTTATTGACATCACACAACTCGAACCTCTTTGATTTCATATGTTTCTATGGACTACATATTACCTTGACATCCTTAAGACAATATGTAGGAAATATGTGGGAAATTACAAATTACAAATTTATATCACCTTCAATTTCTCAAATTACCAATTAAATATCTAAGTCATAATGATGACAAACATTAAAATTACCATTGAAACACATATACAAAAGTGTAGGAAATTACAATTACAAATTACCAATCACCTCAATTACAAATTTAAGACAATTACCTCAATTACAAATTTAAGACAATTACCTCAATTAGAAATTACCTCAATTTCCAAGTGTATAAGGATGTCAAAGTATGAAAAAGTTTATGTTGCCAAAGACCAAATTTAGGTGTCTAAAAATGCCCACTTTGAATCTAGTATTGAAAATGCTAAATGAAAAATAATATAATTGTTTTGGTAAATGAAAAGTAATATCATTATTTTGGTAGGTGATATAAATGTGTTAGGTGTTGATGGATGTTTTTTGAATGCGCCATTTTCTCCATGGGAAATCATCAAGAAAATTTAATTGTATTAATTTCTTCTCATAATGTAAAAATTGAATTAATCTAAGCCATTGTAAAAGTGAAAAGATAAGAAACTACTACACATGATGGTATGTGAATCCAAGTTGTCGTTGGAATGTTATCATCTAGATTTGGAGAGTAAATTGTTAGGATATAATACCCAACTTAATTGATCATCAGTTTAAATTTAATAATGTAATAAGTTAAATTAATTAATTTTTACTTTAACTTAAGATACTAGGTGCTAGTTGTCATTAGTTAACCAAGAGATAAGTTTCTATCCCTATGTTTGTGGGAAGTTTCTAGAATGTTTGTTCTGGAGGATCTCAAACAAATATGTATTTATGCATATTTCTTAGTTTAGGTTGATGTGATCCATTTTACATGGACTGGATAGAAGTTGTATGATGCCTACATATTGCAACTCTCTCTATTGTTTGTAATGATTTATTTTTGAGATTAATAAAATTTGTCAGGCTTCGCCATAACATTTGGTATCGTGAGCGACATAAAATCGTAGAGTTTGTGAGGGTTTGAGCACAAGGGTGAGCCAAAGTTGCCATCAACCTCTCCATAATCACCGTCTTGTTTTCCCACCTCTATGATTGTACCCATAGTCAAAGTCTTTTTTTCCCACCTCCAATAGTTGTAGAATAAGCGAAGTAATTGGGCACTTGCGAAGTTTGCGAAGTGGTATAAGTGACAAATTTTTAATTTTTGGAGCACTTGCTAATAGTTACAGAAGTGGTAGAAGTGACAAATTTTTAATTTTTGGAGCACTTGTTGATAGTTACAAGATTTAATTTTTGGAGTGCAATCACAAGCACTAGCCTGGAAGCATCTTATGTAGGAATTCTAATTGAGGTGATATAAATTGAGGTAATTTGTAAGTGAGGCAACATATTATCTTTGATTTCATACTTTGACATCCTTAAGACAATATGTAGGAAATTGAGGTAATTTGTTTCATTTTCTAAAAAAATTCAATAAGGGTTTTATCATTATTTTGGTCAATGAAAAATAATATTATTATTTTGGTAAATGAAAAGTAATATTATTATTTTGGTAGGTGATATAAATGTGTTGGTTGTTGATGGATTTTTTTGAATGTGCCATTTACTCCATGGGAAATCATCAAGAAAACTTAATTGTATTAATGTCTTCTCATAATGTAAAAATGAATTAATCTAAACCATTGTAAAATTGAAAAGATAAGAAACTACTACACATGATGGTATGTGGATCCAAGTCATTGTTCTTTGGAATGGTATCATGTAGATTTGGAGAGAGTAAATTATTAGGATATAATACCTAGCTTAATTCATCATTTGTTTATATTTTGATAATGTAATAAGTTAAATTAATTAATTTTCACTTTAACAAGTTATTATGTGCTAGTTGTCATTAAATATTAGTTAACTAAGTGATAGGTTTCTATCCCTATATTTATGGGAATTTTCTAGAATGTTTGTTCCCGGAGATCGCTTCTAGCGATAGTTATTAGAGGCATTATGCTATTTCTGCATATTGCTAGTTATTAGAGGCAATATCTAGCAATATGCTATTTTTGCATATTTCTTAGTTTATCTTGATTCAATCCATTTTACATGGACTCGATAGAATTCGTACAATGCATATATACATTACAACTCTCCATTGCTTGTAATGATTCATTTTGGAGATTAATAAATTATGTCAGCTCCACCTTGTTTGTGCCATAACATTTGGTGTCGAGAAAGGTTACGCTCATGTGAGAGGAAGAGGAAGAGGAAGTTGCAAAAATCTGTAGAGTTTGAGAGGGTTTGAACACAAGGGCGACCTAGAGTTGCCATGAACCTCCCCATAGTCATAGTCTTGTTTTCCCACCTTCGACAGATTTTGTAAAAGCACCAATAACACAAGCCAAAGTAATTGGGCACTTGGAGAAGTGAGAATTTTTTTCAATTTTTAGAGTGCAATCACATGCCCGATCTTGGACACAACTTCTATATTAGAAATTGAGGTGATTTGTTTCATTTTCTAACAAAAATCAATATGTTTTTATCGCTAAAATTAGCGACATATTTTAGTTATAACTAAATTCTACTCTCACTAAATTTAGCTTTGCTATGCATTTTATTTTGGTGAAAAATCATAAAGATTGGAGGAAATTCAAAAAATATAAAAATTCCCACCTCCATTAAAATAAAAAATAAAAAATCTTGAATTCCACGGAGATTTTTTTTAATACACATATGTATTGGCTTGTTGGCATGTGTGAGTTTGTGAGTTGTCATTGATGTAAAATCCCATTAATGAAAAAGAGGATGATGGAGGAGTGCTAGAGGATGCTTGACATGTTGATGACATGGACATTCGAGTTGATTCATGGTGCAAGTGTGGAATTTATGAGAATGGCTTGGCTTAGTGGGCCTAATCAGGTGACCTAGTTAGCCTAGGTGATAAAGCTTCATGGATAAAGCTACATGGTGGCTTGAAGAACATGGTAAAGGAATGAAGAGCATTATAGGAGTTTTTTGAGACACTCACATGAGTTTCATAGTGCAGGTACAGGTGAAAAACTCAGTTGCAGGTGTTCATCTCAACCTAGTTTAAGTGCTTGAAGACCAAAGGGAGCATGAGAGTGAGTTGTAGAGATATATGAGCCCATGAGGGAATGTAGGTGAGTGATACACGATGTCTCAAGGTTTTTAGGACATTTTGGAGAGGTTTCATGCTGAGGTATATTATTCTTCTACTTTGTTTTGGCCTAAAACATGCAAAACCCAAAGGCTAGATACGAAAATGAAATGTGATGTGAATATGAAGACCTATTCGAGCTAAGATGATGTTTGGATATGTTAGAAGAGTTTTTGGTGTTGTGATCAAAATTTTGGTTTCCATGATGAGAATTTTTCAAGTTATGAAGATTAGACCAAAACAGGGTCCTTTAAGAGTGCATTTTCCATCTCGAAGTGAGAGAAATGCTCATGGTTGGCACGTGTAAGGTTTGCATGGGATATGAACCTTTAAAAGATGTTTGGGCATGGAATTAAAAATATCTAAAAGCTATAATGAGGTCAAATGAGGCCCAAACATTTATGAATGATCGTTAAGAAGGTAAGTCACTTTTTATGGCTTTGAAACCCTAGTTTGAGAGCGATGGAGAAATATTCTTGGTATGGGAAAAAATGGATTGTTTTTGAAAATGTGATAATTTTAAGTTGTATAGGAATCTTTTATCTTTCCAATGAGGTATGTTAGAGCTTGTGACAGTATGTGGGCCCCACTCAAATAGGCTTGTTTATGAATATTTTCAGTTTGTGCAAAATATGTCCATTAAACCTATTGAATAAATCACCATTTATGGAAGCATGGGAGTTTTAATACATTTCTATGATATTTTTAGGTCATGGTTGAGGTCCTAAAGTGCAAAAGTGTGCCCTATCTTTGAAGACTGGTTTTTGGGCCTAAAAGGGCAGTTTAGCAATGTTGGAAAATGGAAGTGTTTGAGAACTTGTGAGATTTGTGATGGAGTATAATGGAATTGGAGGTGTTTTTACATCTCATATTAAATGTTTCATGTTTTGGTTGAGCTCTGAAAGTGTACTTGAGGTGGCATGGTTGAGGTCACAAGTTGACCTAGTTTGACTGGTTCAAGACAAGCTTCTTTGGCTAGAAGATTGATGTAGAGACAAATAATTTGGCTTAGATGATGATGTATCTATCCACTTGAGAGTGAATGAGTGTTTTTTTTTCCTAGTGACTGATTTTATAGGTCTTGAAAGTGACAGAAAGGGTGCAAACTAGTTGAGTTTCCAAAATTGCTTCTGGGTAGTTCAGTTTGTTGAAGAGGAAAAGAGGTGTGATTTGCATTGATGGATGTTTCATGAGGTATATAATGAATGGATTCATTCTATAGGTTAGTGATTTTCAATGAGTGGTTACATGGAATAGTTGAGGTGTTTTTGGGTGATCTTGAGCTTCATAGGTGAATATTGGTTCCTAAAAGTGCTTATTTTTGATTAGAAATAGCCCTACTTGGTGGTGTTATGAGATGAAAATGAATGGTGCAGATGTTTGTGAGCTTGTGTATGATATTTATATGGTATGTTTGACATGTGTGAATCCTTTTTAGGCTTGAAAATCATGATGAAGTGTTTGGAGGTCTTTGATGATCTTGGTGATGGGGTTTTAGGCCTTTTTGGGCTTGTCTTGTGTCTTGGTGCATGGCCAACCTACATGGGTCCATATTATGAATTTATATGAGTGTGTTGTAATTTTTTAAATTTTAATGACCAAAATTTTGGGTTTGGACCGAACTATGTTGTGTTTTTGAGTTGAGATGCATATAAAGTGAATGTTTTGGTTCATTTTTGAACTAGTTGAAAGAGAGGAAAAATGGTGAGCTAGGTGAGAGAGTGAAAGTGTTAAGGGAATCAAGATAGAGCTGAGAGTTGTGTGAAAGTATGAAATTTTAAATAGCTTGTGTGCAAGGGTTTGAGTCCAAATTAGTCCATGAAGATCAAGATTGAGCGAGTTAGGAGAAGGTGTGTTTGAAGAGGGTTTGAAGGTGTGTGAGTTGAATTAGTGATCTCCATCAATTTTGGCAGCAAAAATACATTAGATATATTCATCTAAAGGTGGTTTAGTTGTGCTTGATCACCTTAGGGGGTTGTATCCTCCTTGTGGAGTTGGTGCTTCACTAAAATTAGGGGTTGGTGCTCCTTGTAGGGTTGGTGCTCTACTAAACTAGGGTTGGTGCTCCTTGTGAAGTTGGTGCTTCACTAAATTATTTTTATTTGAGTAATATAATCAAAATTTTAGTGGGTTTTCTTCCCTTGAGGGTTTCCCACTTATATCTTGTTTCCCACTTATATCTTGTGTTATTGTGTACTCTTTCATGGTTATGTTCTTGTGGATGGTTGTTGTATATTGTTAAGATCACATTAATGATGGTTGAATGGTAAATGGTGTATGCATGTTAATTTGAATTTTTTAAGGGTTTTAAGGAATGATTCACCCCCTCTCAGTCCATTGTTATAGCTTCCAATAATTGGTATCATAAGGAAGTGTTAGGAAATAAGTTTATATGTCCTTTTGGAAGAGTTTAATCACTTGACAAAGATCCTTTTCACAAAATTTGGGCTAGAGTCACTTGCAAGTTACAAGTCTCTTAATACAATACCTAGATGGCTCTTCTTTCTATGTAATGTTACAAGCACAAAACCATATAAGGCACCATTGTTTGATGGAGTAAACTATGAATTTTGGAGTCTTAGGATGAGGAATCACATCATGTCCCTAGGGTTTGATATTTGTAAATATGGGTTGGATGGATATATTGTTCCTCAAATCCCCAACAATTGCTGAAACAAGAAGTTGAGTAGTGACAATTCAAGGGATATGAATGCAATACTTTGTATACACCTGATAGTCAGAATGACACCTAATATAACCTCTCCATCAATGCACATTACCTAATTTCTTATACCATTGACGTGGAGGCTTGGTTGAGCCATAGCCTGTGTGGCCTAGCTAATTGAACTGAACTTGTGAAGGTCATGCATTTCAAATCAGAAAAAAAATGTGGGGAGAAACTTCAGGTCCTTTATGAAGGAGATTCCAAGGTAAGAATAACTAAGCTTCAAACCTTCAAAAATCAATTTGAAGGGCTAAAAATGAGTGATGAAGAGTCATCTATTGTATTTTTAAAGACTTAGAGTTGAAAAGGTTGTCAACACCATGAAAGGATTAGGTGAATAAGTGAAGGAAGAAGTTGTGGTAAAAAATTTATTGAGGTCTCTTACTCCTATATTTGATTCCAAAGTGTCTACCATTGAAGAAGCCAAGGATTTGAATCTCTTGAAAATGGATGAATTGCATGAAACTTTGAATTCTTATGAGATGAGGGTTACTTGATTCTAAACCAACCAAGAAGGATATTTCCTTCAAATCTGATATATTACTCTCTTACCAAAGAAAGTGAAGGATGATGATGATTCTCTTGATCAGATTGATGATGAAGAACTCTTTGTAATGGTTAGAGATTGAAGGTTGGCTATGGAAAGTACAAAGGTAAGCTTCCATTTAAATGTTTCAATTGTGGTGAAGTAGGTCACTTTTTTGTTAAGTGTCCTCATAGGCATGAAAAATAAGGTGATGAAGACCATGAAGATGATCATGACAAGAAGAATCAAAAGTATAGTAAAGGTAATAAATGAATTTTACTTGTAAAAATTTGATGATCTATAAGAAGAAATGGGAAAGAAGAGTTTTTTATACACAAAAACAAGGAAGAAGTTGCTTGTTCATCTTGAAGCAAGTATTGATGATAGTTTTTCAGATTTTGAATTTGAATCTGAGAGCATGAAGATGTTAGGAGATGATGAGTTCTTTGTTCATGACCAAGTATGATGTTACTAAATTATCTATGAGTAATGGTCCTACTTTTTGGTTTGATGACTCTCATGGAAAGTGACTCTGAAGATGATCATGACATGATCAAAAGAAGAAGAAGATGATAAGAAGAGTGAGATGCTTGAATTTGATGTTTGTTTTGAATGGTGTTTCAAATTTTGAATCTCAATCGAGTTTAGAAACATGATCTCTATGATCTATGTAGTAGTGGTCCTATTTAAAACACGTATTACTCTTTGTGACTCTAACAATATGAAGAAGTGAAGAAAAATGATAAGAAAATAAAAGAAGAACAAGAAAATGAAAGCTAAAGTCAAAGAATATGAAGACAAAATCCATCAACTAGAGGAGAAATTGATTGGTCACAAACAAGAGAAATTGATGAGATAATCAAAGGATAGAAATGCAAAGATAATGAGCTCCATGAAATTAATCCTGCAAAAAAAGAAGAAGTGATATTTCTTAAAGGAGATTTCTATAAAGATGCTATAAAAGAATATAAGGCTAAAATCATTCCAAAAAATTTGAAAAAACACCAAGACTCTTGATGACATTTTGAGAAATTAAAAATCTGCAGGATATAGATAGAAGGTTTGGGTTTAGGATGACACTCAAGGAAAAGAGTGATGCAAGAAGATAGTTTTATAAGGAGATTGAAGATTCAAGCACTAAATAAGAGAAAAGAGGAGAAAGATGCCAAAGACAATGTGAATACAAAGTCAATTAGGCAACCTAATGCTTCAAGGTATGAAAGGTAATTTAATGGTTATTGTTTCAATTGTAATGGCATTTGGACATAGAGCTAAGGAGTGTAGGAGGTTTTTCAAGGATGACCACCCATGAAAGGATAGTAGGAGTGAGTCAATCAAAGAATGTAATGTGCTACAATTGTCATGAGAGAGGTCATATTGCTAGATATTGTTTATATGAACCTTCAAGTCAGAATTGGGGTAATGAAGGTTACATGGGGTAGAAAGTGAAGTTGTGTGTTTCAGTTGTAATGAAGTTGGTCATGTTGCTAGAAAATTTCATTATGGTCCTACAAGGAAAAAAATGAGTTTTCAAGGTCCTAATATGCATGCTAGAAGGCAAATAAGGTATTGGGAGCCAAGAGTGAACAACAATGTTCCACCAAAGGCTAGTATGAATGCAAATAAAGAAGTTTCTCAAAGTAAATAAAAAAAAAGATGGAAAAGGTGAGTTTTAGGTATCTAAGAGTGCTTGGGATCTCTTCAACTCACTCTTCTAGGTTCATCATAATCATATATGTCTCTATTAGCCTTCTTAGAGGCATAATTACCCATATGAAGCATTGTAAGAAGAGGGAGCTGATTGGTTTGGAGTATACTATTGTAGGTGTGTCTTCAAGGTGTCAAGGTATGTATATCATGTCCATAAAGGTATTTATTCTATTGTAGGCACTATCATAGTGTAAGGGAGCTAGCTCAAGAATAAAATGTGTATGAGGATATTTAAACACTAGTAGGACTGTGAAGGTCAATAAATGTGTGTTCTAAGTTGATGACCATGACTGTATGTTGTATATGGATGCTTAGAAGTATATGATTTTGTATCAAGTAGGTTCTTAGAGTTTCTAGAATGCTAGCTAAGAGGATAGATTTATGACTAGAAGAAGAACCATGGAACTCTACAAATGCTTTCAACTAATAGGTATGTCATACTGAGTTTACTTTTGAAGAAAAGTCTTGAAGATCATTTAGTTTAGTAGAGAGGGTCATGTATCTCTTTCAAGAGATGATCAATTTAATTTTGTGATGTTTAAGCCATAAGAGTGATTATTACAATATGTGTGAGGTAGATAAAGATGTTCACAGGAGAACCTTGAGGATAATCTAAAGACCATGTTAGCACAAGTCACTCATGCAAGGAAAAAGTTAGAGGTTGAAATTGTAACATAGTAGTAAGGACATACATGAGGACAAAGAAGTGCTTATCATGTTATTGAAAGTCTTCAACATGCTTTAAAGATGGTTTATATTCTAAGGGTGAGCAAGGAAACAAATTTCAAGAAGAAGAAGTTGGACTTCAAATGATAACTTGATTAGAGGCAGGGGTTGTTGTTGCTTTCAAGTATGACTATGTTTTGGAATGGTTTTAGATGATGTGTCTCATGAATTGATCATGAATGAAGTGTATCTAGTGAGATTTTACATCTTGGAGGAAGTTTTGAAGGGATATAACACTAAATTAGGATTGTGAAGACAAAAGGCGAGTTTGTTAGTGATTAAATCATAGTTGTAGACATAGCACTGTGCATAACTACTTGAGGTCTATAGTGGTATTTTGAACAAGAAAATGGAAAGTTAGTGTGGTTATATGTATATTTGTGATGGTTCACCAAGTTTTACAATGAAAAGGAATGTTGGGGTATGTTAGATGATTTGCAAAGGTATACAAGTTCAAAATGGAGATTGATGTAAAGATTGAAATATGAGGATACATTTGGTCACAATGGACTAAAATGAGATGCTACAGGTGTATAATAGGGTATGTTGGTTTACAAGGTTATCAAGACATAGAAATAAGAACTATATCTTGATGTTAATCTATGAAGATTGATCAAAATATGAAAATTCCAAGGTATTGTTTTGATTCTTATCACTTGAAGTGGCTTTCAATGTGCAAAGGCTAGTGTATACTATTTAAGCCTATAATGGAGATTTTATGATGTTTTTCACAAGAAGGTATGTGTTGAGGGGATCTTGTAGGCTCATGATTCTTAGAGGATAAGTTAAGTTAGGTATGTTATAGGGATTTATGAAGCTGATATTATGCACTATGAGAAGATGTTACCCTTTATCGGAAATTGTAGAAAGATGAAAACTGTAATAGTGACCTACAGTCTAGAGGACCACTATAGACAAGGGGAGTCAGCATGATCTTAGATCAATGATCTAGGCATCAAGGAGACCTAATAAGACTCAATAATGAATGTTAAATAAATATGTTTGTAGGGAATACTTGAGGGGAATAAAATTTTTTTATTTAAAAAAGTATGATATCATGCAAAGAAGGATGATGAAAAGTTGCTTCACGGATATGGTGATTGTTTCTATTCATCTCCATGGCATGGATGAAAGGTATGAGATTGAAATATTGAGATTTCAGTTAGATATTAGTAGTACCCTCTCAGGGGGAGTTATAAGGAAAAGGTTTATGTGATGAATGATCTCTTATGAAGTGACAAATATTGGCTTTTTGGTTTGAAGGTGAGCTTCAGGGATTTAGATCCTAATTGTTCCTTACAAATGATAATGCAAAATACAAGTTTGTATGAGAGTGTTTCTGGTTAAGAAACATATAGGAGTTAGATGATTTTTGTGATGAATTCATGCTCAAATGATTGTTGGTATGGCATGAGTAATATACATCTGTCCTAGGAGTGTTATATGTGCTCAAGTGCTCTTATGAAGACAAAAATAGAGTAAAGGAGAAGAAAGACATGTTTGTATGCTAAAATGAAGACTTTGGTTGATGTTTCCAACAAAAAGGTGATTCAAAAGGCTTAAGATGAAGATCATGCATGTACATGTATGATTTATCATTAATCTAAAAAGGGGAGAAGAACTAGGTAGTTTTCCATCAATGATAAAGGGGAGATTGTTGACATGTGTGAGTTTGTGAGTTGTCATTGATGTAAAATCCATTAATGACAAAGAGGATGATGGAGGAGTGTTAGAGGATTTTTGGCATGTTGATGACATGTACATTCAGGTTTGATTCATGGTTGTAAGAGTGGAATAAGTGAGAATGGTTTGGCCTAGTAGGCCTAATCAGGTGACCTAGTTAACCTAGGTGATGGAGCTTGATGGATATAACTGCATGGTGGCTTAAGGAGCATGGTAGAGGCATTTAGATCATGATAAGAGTGTGTTGAGACACTTACATGAGTTTTAAAGTGCATGTACATGTGGAAGACTCAATTACATGTGTTCATCTAGACCTAGTCTAGGTGCTTGGAAGACCAAATGGAGAATGAGAGTGAGTTGTAGAGCTATGTGAGATCATGAGGGTATGTAGGTGAGTGAGACATGATGTCTCAAGGTTTATAGGACCTTTTAGAGAGGTTTCATGTTGAGGTATAATGTTCTTATACTTTGTTTTGTCTTAGAACATGCAAAACCCTAAGGCCCAGTCATGCAATTGAGATGAGATGTGAAGATGCAGACCTATTTGAGCTAAGATGATGATTGAGATGTTAGGATATTGTGTTGTGGTGATGTGGGAAAAATTTTAGGTTTCCATGATGAGAAGTTTACAAGTTATGAAGATTAGACCAAAACAAGGTTCTTAAGAGTGCATTTTCCAACTCAAGTGAGAGAAATGCTCATGGTTGGAATGTTTAAGGTTTTCATGGGGAGATGATAATTTTAAGGATGTTAGGGCATGAAGTTAAGAATATCTTAGAGTTTGAATGAGGTCAAATGAGGCCCAAAAATTTATGAACGATCGTTAAGAAGGTAAGTCACTTTTTATGGCTTTGAAACCCTAGTTTAAGAGCGATGGAGGAAAACTTATTAATATGGGTATAAAATGGATTGGTTTTGAAAATTTTATAATTTGAGGTTGTATAGGAATCTTTCATATTTCTAATAAGGTATGTTAGAGCTTGTGACAGTATGTGGGCCCCACTCAAATAGGATTGTTTCTAAAGATTTTCAATTTGTGAAAAAGATATCCACATAACCTATTTACTAAATCACCATTTATGGAAGCATGTGAGTTGTACTACATGTCCATGATAACTTCAAGTCATGGTTAAGGTCTTAAAGTGCAAAGTGTGCCCTATCTTTGAAGACTGGTTTTGGGCCTAAAAGGTAGTTTTAGCATGTTGGCAAATGGGAGTGCTTGAGAACTTGTGAGCTTTGTGATGGAGTATAATGGCCTTGGAGATGTTTTTAACATATCATATGACATGTTTCATATTTTTTTGAGCTATGAAATGTACTGAGGTGGCATGGTTGAGGTCACAAGTTGACCTAGTTTGATTGGTTCAGGACATGACTTCTTTGGCTAGAAGATTGATGTAGAAGATAAATGATTTGACTTAGATGATGTTTGTATCCACTCGAGAGTGAAGAGGAGTGAATTTTATTTCCTATTGAATGATTTTATAGGTCTTGAAAGTGATAAAAGGGTGAAAACTAGTTGAGTTTCCAAAACTACTTCTGGCGAGTTTGGTTTGTGTAAGAGGAAAAGAGGTGTGATTTGCATTGATGGATTTTCATGAGGTCTATCATGCATGGATGTGTTATACAGACCAATGAATTTCCAATGAGTGGTTACATGGAATTGTTGATGTGTTTTTGGGTGATCTTGAGCTTCATAGGTGAAGACCATGTTATCCCAAATTAACCCCCGAATTAATTTAGATCACTTATTTAAATGGACTTAGCCATTTAGAAATCTTGAGACATTCAAACGGTTGTCAATTTTTACCTTCTCAAAAGCACCAACCGTTGGAATTAAAAACCTATGGGAGACTAAGGTTTAAAGAATTAGCGGGTTACTTTAAAAGGTCACCAAATGTTCATTTGGCCATCAAATTCAACACAAAGCATTAACATGGGCCACGTGGCATCATTCTATTTCTTTAAGGATTTTGGCTTTGGAAGAATTTTAAGTCTATGGAATAAGCCGCATTCTATAGCTTTTGGGCCGGGCTTGAGTCAATACAAGTCAAAGAACATGTGGTGGTTGGAGGCGACGATATATCACATAAAATCAACGAGAATAGGAAGGACATGCGTCACCATTCTAATGAAGCTTGAAGTGATGGACTCGATGCGACGTCAAGTCTCACGAAATGAATGGATATTGATAAAAGAGAGTCGGATCCGGGAAGGTTTGAAAAGTCAAGAAAGACACATGGAAACATCTATGGAGTCAATAGTTTAAGTCCGCCCAAGTTAGAAATTACAATCGTAGGTGTATCATACATGCCTTCCATTACAAATGTAGGCATATTATGAATGCCTTATTCTTCTTGCGAATTTAAATCTATTGTGCTTCATGAAAATGATGATGGTGAATGTAGTTTAGGATTATGTCTCTCATGTTTGATCTCTCCCTCTCCATTCTTATCCTCATTTTTACTCATTAGAATATCTCCACCCTTTGTTCTTAATGTGTATCACCTTCCTTACTTTAGGATTTTAGAACATCTTCCTCTCTCCTGGTCCCTTGAATTATAGGTAGTGTTAGGTAGTTGTATTTCCCTTCGTAGAAGTAATTTAACAAGTAGAGAATAAGCATGAATAAGCATACTGAAGCTGGCCTTCTCTGGAGGTATGTCTCAATTCAAGTCCCACAAATTGGAGACAATCCCATGTTGCCTCAAAGCCCGATATCAATCTAATTTTTGACAGGTGAAATTTTGAGCTCCAATAGTTTTGGCACGCCTGGTGGGACAACTTGAAAGCTTTATATTCAGTATTTTGATAAGTTTTGGTGTGTAACTTAGTAGTGTATAGCCTTTGGAGGCTTATTTCTACACATTTGGCAACTCCAACTTTCAAATCAACTAGTTTTAGTAGTCAAGTGCCTCAGTTTCATGAGAAGAATCCAAACAAGATCAAGAACATAAAAGGAACTTTTGAGTACTTACATCTATCACCTAGAGGAGAAGGGGAAGATCAATTCAATTATCACCTTCACCACCAAATATGACTCTGTCCACACCACCTCCAGTAGGCCTTTCTTGCAGTCTACTATAATTCTAATACCTATTAGAATGGCACAACCAAAAAATCTACCATTTGTTATCTTTACTAGTAGTACTCCTCTTTCTCTTAATGCCCAAAATCCCATTCCAGTAGCAGCCCTAAAAATATTCCTTTCTTTACTAGAGGAGAATCATATTGCTCTAGTTAACCATATTCAAGATATAACTAATATTTGTGTTGTTCATCAAATTATTGAACAATATGTAGCTGTAAAGTTGTTAACTTCTTCATTCAAAGGGAAAGCTCTTCAATGGTTTAGGATTTTGACAACATGATCAATTACTAACTGGAATGAACTTAGAACAACCCTTTGTAACCAATTTGGGGAAAAGGTAGATAACCTCTCTTTGCTTAGAACAACTTCTATCTTTTCATTCTCTTGACAACTATAAAGAGAGCTCTCAATAAGCTCATGCAAATTTTAATTTCAGATTTCAAAAACTTGGGACAAAATTCAAGTCCTTGTAAAACCAACTCCAAAAGGTGCTTTTATTTTCTTTTTAAGAGCATTAAATTCAGATTTTGCTGTCATGATTCAATTTATGGGGGGTGCAACATTCCTTGGTGCATATGTAATATGCATTAGGGATGAAATTTTTGATACTAGCCATGGGAAACTAGCTCCTAAACCATCCATGCCCTTGTACCCTAAATTACCTCAAGCTTCTCAACCTTCTATTTCTCTTATTCCATTTACGAACAAAATTCCCAACCCATTGCCTCCACATCCTACTCTCCTGCACAACAAAAGTTGATTGAAAAGATGAAGGCCTTGATTATAAATATTTCTAACAAAGTCATATCCTTGGAAAAACAACAAGCCCAACCTTATAGAAATTATTCTAATTAGGGCAATCTTCAAACCAAGGATTTAACTAAGGTTATCTAATTAGGGGCTATATAAGAACCAACAACCTAATCAAAGATATGGGAAAAATCAACAAAATGATAAGTGGTAAAATAAAAATGCACCTCTTCTACTAGCAAATTGCTCCTACCCAGTCACTTCCTGCTCTTAGTACAAGTCAAGCATTGGTTCCAGTGTAAAATAATGTAATACAAGAAACATAATGGTGTTTCCCATGCAAAGCTCCACATAATTAGTTGGTTTGTGTAAATGCATTACAAGCTCAAGATTTCATGATTCAAAATTATTCCAATCAGCAGGAACCAATTATGGAAGAATCCAATCCGAATGAGGAAGGAGCTCAAGAGGTCAACCCAAACACTAATCTCATGTTCTTTAGAGCTGATGATTTCTGTATAATAAATCAAGTAGTGGGTAATTCTAGCAGACCTCAAACTAATGTTGCTGATAATACAAGGTCTAAGAAAAGGATGCTTATAATCTTAATCTTCAACTTCTTCTAGTCAAGATAATGTTGTCAACAAAGAGAAGGAAGTTGGAATAGATAAGAAAAATTGCCTGAGTTTCCTAGTAAGCCCCTTTTTGACAAGGAAGTTGTTGTTCAGCCAAAGGTGCCTATCCCAACATTGCGGTAACAAAGAAAGGAGAACAATATGCTACATATGCAAAAGCTTACGAGCCTTCATTTCAACATTGTTGAACAAATGAAGAAGACATATGTCAATGTGACAATGTGGGATGATTTGGCTATTCCATCATAGTGAGACCTCCTATGTGAATCCCTCAAACAACTTCCCCAAGCTGGCCCAGTGGTGGAAAAGACTCATGTTGTTGTCAACGTATGTCAAGCACAAGAAGAGAGATAAGAAAACTTGTTAAGACCCCACCATTTTATATGTCATTAATTATGGGAAAACACTTGGTGCATAATTGTATGATTGATTCAGGGCTAGTACCTCTGTAATACCCAAAAATATTGTTGATGTTCTAGGTCTCAAGTAAAATCTTGTTTCTAAAGGAGTCTTGCAACTTGATGGTTCAACCGTTATTGTATTAGGAGTGATTAAAGATCTTGAATTAACACTTCATGCTTGTCCAAGCCTAACTATAACCCATGACATATCAGTGATTGACTTTCCTCCCATGTTTTCCATTTTCTTGTCAAGAGATTTCACGACCAAAGTAGGTGGCTATTTTTCTTCAGATTGGACTCATATGCTTCTAAAGACTAGGTGTGGTGCCATATTTACCATACAAACTGAGCTTATCTTTTCTTATCATATTGAGTCTTATGACCTCACTCCTCTCTTACAAATTTCCTTATACAAGATAAGCATGAGCATGAGTCAATTTTGGAAGAGCAGACCAATCCTCCTCCTATTCTTGATCTTACATTAGATGAATGGGCTGAAGAACACTATGAGTTTGATCCTTATGATGAATATTTGGAGACTGGACTTGGAACCTACTGCATTCTTGAAGAAGGATCTACTCCACCCACACCACTCATCAAACCTAGGCGATCATGAGATAAATCTCCCTCATTTAACCGGTGAGGCTCTGTGTCAGATTTGTCAATTTAAGTATGTTAATATCTAAATGGGGTTTTACTTTAACTACTCAGTTCATGAACCATAACTGAATAGATTCTGCGCAAGTAAGCAGTTGTTTAAAGAAAGGAAAAGTTATAGAAGAAGGTAATTACATAAACACATAAAAGAAATGGGGAAGATGTGCATCCCAATCAGTAGATGGCAGAGTTGATTGCATGCACATAGAAGAATCCAATAGATATAAACACATAATTCTAAAACAAAGGCAACTCTAGATCCAGATCTAAAATAACACAAAGTTTATTAAGAGATCTAAGATTAAAAGTAAGAAACACAGTACACCGTGACACAAATTTCTCCGAAACACTGCTCCTTTATATTCCTTTGCTCCAGTGGCTCTCGGGGTTCACACAAATTCTAGAACACAAGATTGCTTTGCTTACAAATTCCGATCATTAACTTGAAGGTTCTTCCTCTACTTATAGAATGTAGAGGGCAATTACAAATCGGAAGCTTTTAGTTGAAGCGGCACATGTGGAAGTGGGAAAGGAAACAACAGCGGCAATCTCCCTCCTGGAATTCCTCTTTGCATGACATGTATGATTTGCTGTTGAAAATAGAACCTTTTATTTTGCACGTGCCACCTATCTCCAGTAATTGACTTCTTGAAGTAATGGCTTTTAAACCAATCACTTAAGTTGTATAATTTAATTGATCACTCAATTAATTTTTGGAGGAAAGAAGAACAAGAGGAAAGGCTGCGGTCTTGTCCTTTTTCATGTCTGCATCTGGTTGATTCTCCTACCTTTGATTCTCACCAAATGGACCTTAGAGTAGTTGGATCTGGAAGCAAGCTGGATTTGGAAACAAGTTGGATGTGGCTGGATCTAGAAGCGTCTAGAAGTAGTTGGAAGCAAGTGACCGTGATTTGCTTGCGGGTATTGCCTTTGACATGTCTTTGTTCTTATCCTTGAAGCTTTTGCAGTTCTTTTCCAGTACATGCATCAATGCGATGTTTGCCGTAGATAACTTATCATCCTTATTTTTAATTACATATGAGCAATTAAAAATTCTGGAAAGCACTCTAGATGAATGAAAATTCAATGAAGGCTTCAACTGGAAGATGGGAGCATTTACACAAGATCTTGGAAGGAATTTTCCACGCACTTGACTTCTTCATGGGCTACATTTGAAACAAGAGGATGAAGCCTTTGTGCTTGGAAGCTTTTGCAACTATGAGATCTGGATCTGGATCTGCATATGGATTTGCATCTGCATCTGCATCATCTCGATATGGATCTTCACTGCATAACAAACTCGCAAGCTGGGCTGTGGATGGAAAAGCTACTGACTTTCGAATAATTCCACTTGCTTTTAATCTCGCATGAGTGAAGTTTTTCTGCACGCATGAGTGAAGTCTTTCTGCTCTGGATCATCTCATCAATTGGAGAGGTTTGAGACCTTGATCCATGTCTCAATATCTGCAAATTTAGAAGTGATGCATGACTCCGTTGTACTTTCTTTTTCATCTTTCTTCGCCATAGCTTTGTCTATCTTTATCTGAACAATTCTTTTTCTTCTTATTTGGTGGAATTCTTCAAAAATGGTGCGAGATCTGGATAATCCTTCAGATTTGGAGGAAATATTCAATGTATTGGACATTGATATAAGTTCCTTTTCTTTTGAAAAACACCTATAATGAATTCCTTAGCACAAAGATGGCAGAAGCTGGAGCATGTAACACTTATTCAATTTTAATTATGCAAAAAGATCAACCTCCTTGAAAGCATTTGCCAAATTTGGAAGCTTTTAGCCTTGTTGTCACCACGCTTGAGCAAAATCCTTCTTCAAATGCCTTGTTTCCACCTTGCCTGAGCAAAATCCTTCTTCAAATGCCTTGTTTCCACCTTGCCTGAGCAAAATCCTTCTTCAAATGGGGCACACTTTTCCTCTTGGCTGCAATTCTTTACCTGTGAATTAAATAATTCACCCATATGGCAGCCCATGCTTATATAACCCTCACAATTCTATAATTAATAATTGCCCTTCCTATTCCTGGCAATTAATTAATTAAAAATCATGCTTCTCTCTTTAAAAATAACATGTTTAAGGACAACCATCCAATAAATTAAATTAATCCAATTTAATCCTTCACACTTCACTTCACTTAAGCTTCACAGTGTGCCTTGACCATAGCCACTGAAAATAGAATTTAATTTAATCAATTAATACTTTAAAAAGTATTATTTCCTTCTCAAAAGGGGCTGCATTAAATAAATTAAATTTATTTAATTTTAGAAGTCTAGTTTTAAATTCCTTTTGTCCACTTCCCTTTGTTGACTTTTCCACAAGCACAGGTGCGAAATTGGGTGAATAAATATTAACAAATATTTATTTAATGCATTATTATTCACCCAAGGTGGGTCACACTTTTGAATAATAGAATTCTATTTTTAAAAACACATGGCAATGGAAATTTTACCTGCAAGGCAGCCCCGGAAATTCCATGATCCATTTAAGTGATTTGACTTTGTGATGGGATTATTTACCTGCAGTGCGACGAAAAAATCCTTTACCTGCAAGATTTAGCCACAGAAAATCCCATGATTCACTTAAGTCGTTTGACTTTCATAATGGGATTATTTACCTTGCAAGTGAGGCAATAAAATCCCATGATTTCACTTAAGTCACTTTTCTTTTATTTCACCATGGGAATTTTACCTGTGAGGCGACAATAAATTCTGCCGCTCTTTGCATCTAATTTTCTCACTGCAGCTTAAGTGAATTTTCTATCACGGGAAAAAGTACCCTACTAAGGCAAGCAATAAAATCCCACACTTTTCTTTGCTTCTATTTTTCCCACTGCAGCTTAAATCCTTTGTTTTTCAAAAATGCACCCATCCCGCATAGGGCTTTTTAGTGCTGCGACTTCACTTTTTCCCAGTGAACCAGACCTCCGATGGTGACTTCCTCTGGGCATAATGTGTGTATATGTTCTCCAGCTTCTCTAGGCCAAGAATCGAGCTTACCTAGTAAAGGAATTGTTCTAGAGAAATTTCATAGAAAACAAAACGGGAAAACACAAAAACACGAAAAATTGCCAAAAGTTACAAATAAAGCCCAGAACTTATTCCAAGTTAAAACCCTTACAGTACATAAGAATAATGACATGTTTGATGATAACGAGTTGAAACAAAGTACAAATAGCCTCAAACGGGGCTTAAAATAATAAAATACAAATTTCCTGCAGACAAATCGCGACGACATAATATAACAATTTTGGGCATCCGGGTATTTGGCAAAAAAGGCTAATATGGCTCTTTGGGAATATTTTAACGCAATACATGAACTTTCAGGAAATCAAAATACAAAACGCGACCCACTATTTTAAAAGTACGAAATTTTTCGGATAGGGTAATCAGATTTCGGGATGAAATGCAGGTGACACCAATGCTCTAACAATGTAGAAGAGTATGAGGCATTGGTGCATGGTCTCCTAATTTTTGAAAAGAGGAAAATAAAGGCGGTGAAGATTTTTGAGACACTCATTTGGTTGTTCACCAAGTGAGAGGAAAGTGTGCTACAAAGAATAAGCTTTTGAAAGCTTATAAACACAGAGTTTGGGATCTTCTAGAAAGTTTTAATGCTCTTAATCTACAAGTGGTGCCTAGGAAATTGAACAAGGAAGCATATAAGATGACAACTCTTGGTTCTCAATTCTCACCTGCTAAAGACCTGGTTGAAGAAAATGTGCAAAACATCAAGGTAGTGGTTAGACCATCCATTTGAGATAATGCAACCAAGCTGGAAAATATTTTACGAGTGATGAAAAAATTGTGCAATTTATCTAGAATCGGGCTGAATTTTATTCAAAAATGCAATTTGATTTGCATGACATTTATGGTGAACAAATTATTCAGCTAAACACAAACAACTTTCCAAAAGGATTGGTCACTTGGAGCATATTTTTAGTCTTGATGATGAATTCAAAGGACAGGTAAAAGAACATAACAACAAGCGAGAAGGCGCGATTAGTCGCTTATTGCACAAGGCAAGAAACTTACGCTTGGAAAAGTATGTGATGAGAGTGAGAAGAAAGACTTTATTTCCTTATGTCAAAAATTCAATGATGTGTTTTCATGGGATTATGAAGATCTAAAGGGTTTAATCCAAACATTTTACAACATGCCATTGATCTTGACCCTAATGTAAAGCCAATTAGGCAAAAGAAAAGGCTAGTTAATCCTAAGATAGAGCCCCTCATGAGGAAGGAGTTATCCAAATTCATTCAGGATAAGATAATTTTTCCTATCAAGTACTCTACATGGGTGGAAAACCTTGTCCTAGTGAGAAAGAAGAATGGGGAAATCAGACTTTGCATTGATTTCGGGATTTGAACAAGGCCTCCCTAAAGGATCATTATCCTCTACCTTCTATAAATAAAATTTTGCAAATAGTGGCAAAAGTCGAGAGGTTTTCTATGCTTGATGGATACTCGAGGATTCAATCAAATAAAGGTTAGGGAGGAGGATTAATATAAGATTGAATTTACAACCAATTGGGAACATATGCTTATCAGAAGATGCCCTTTGGTTTGTCAAATGCAGGTGCCACATTCCAAAGAGTAATGGACATTGATTTCAAAGGGTATATCAATAAATTTATCCTTATCTATTTGGGTGACATTACTATTTTCTCAAAATAGAGTAAATATCATATCACCCATCTTGAGAAGGTATTTGAGAGATGCAGGGAATTTGGGGTGTCTCTTAATCCCAAAAATGTAACTTTACGGTTCTGGGGAAGCTTTTAGGACATATTGTTTCAAATGATGGCTTGCCATTGATCGAAAGAATCTCAACCCTCTTTTCTCTTTCCCTTCCACTCAAAAGAAATCCCTACGGTCATTACTTGGAAAAATTAATTTTACTAGGAGATTTATTCCTAATTTTGTAGGTTTGGTCGGGCATTCTTTATCGATTACTCTTATGCTCAGAAAGGATTCAAGTTTCAAATGGACAACTAAGGGGAAGGAGAGTTTTGTTAAGATAAAATAGGAAAATTTTCAAGCTCCTACACTTGTCAATCCTAACTATGCTAAATATTTTATCTTGTATGCATATGGAGATTAATCTAGCATTGTTGTTGCTTTAAATCAGAAAAATAATCAAGGATTGGAGAACCTAGTGGCTTTCTTCAGTCAAACATTGAAGGATTATGAACTGAAGTACAATCATATTGAGAAACAAGTTTTTACCATCATGATATCTCTAAAGAAGTTCAAAAGTATGCTTGCCACTAATCATATCAAAGTTCTAGTCTCACATTCCAGTGTGAGAGACTTTATTATGGGAGCAAACATCAATGAGAAAAGAGTTGGATGGGTCACTAAAATCTTGGAGTATGATGTGACTATCAAGGCCACAAAGCTGGTAAGAGGTAGAGAAATTTGTGAGCAACTTGCTTTGGATGCTCAGAATGAACAAGAAACCTCCTTCATCAATGAAGAACATCAACATGATGTTGAAATTCAATAGAATGAAGGAGATGTAGTTAACAATCATAGTTGGATGGGTGATATGAATAGATTCTTGTCTACTAGTGCATATCCTCTTGTCTTAAACAATACTAAAAGGAGACATTTTAGGCTTGGTCCATTCCTTATGCATTGATTGATGGTATTTAAAAAAAAGAAATATTGATGGAATTTTGCTGAGTGCATTGAAGGTGAGCATTGTGACAAGATTTTGGCTGAGTTCCATGATGGTTTCTCTGGTGGACATTTCTCAGCCAAGGACACAACAATGAAAATCATAAAGGTAGGTTAATTTTGGCCCACATTATTTGTTGATTCTCAAAAGGGTCAAGAAATGCGGGGTTTGTGCTTTCTTCACTAGTAAGAAAAGGTTGGCTGCCCTCCCACTTCATCTAATTCAAGAAGATCAACCATTTTCCCAATGGGGTCTTGATTTCATTGGCATGATCAACCCTCCATCAAGTGTTGGTCATAAATGGGTTTTGACAATAACAAACTACTTTACCGAGGTGGGCCGAGGTTGTGCCATTGAAGGAAGGAATTGAATCAGTCATCCTTGAATTTCTTGAGGACATTATGATAAGGTTTGGAATTCCCCAAACTATCAATTTTGATAATGTAAAGGCCTTATTAGAATCTAAAATTTCTGATTGGGATCTTAAACTTGGTATTTATTTGAAGACTTCTTCCAACTATTACCCTCAAGGTAACGGCTTGGCAAAATCCACTAACAAGAACTTGATTAGGATCATGAAGAGGACAATGAATGTCAATCAAATATAGTGGCATACCAAGGTGAGAAATGATCTTTGGGCTGATAGGATCACAATGAAGAAGGTAATTAGCACTTCCCCTTACAAGCTTGTCTATGACAAAGAAGCTAGGCTTCCTTTGTCACTTGAGTTGCCTTTACTTGAATTGGCTCATCAATTGGAATTTGAAGGGGCATATCAAAGAGAAATCATAATGGCAGAACTAGTGGAACTTGAAGAACTGAGAAATTCTGCCATGATCAAATTAGAACAACATCAAAAATCAACCAAACAGTGGTTTGATAAAAAGGCTAGGTTTCATATGTTTAAGGTTGGTGATTTGGTCTTGAAATGGGATGTTGATTTAGATAAATCGGGAGACACTCTAAGTTTGATGTAATTTGGAGTAGGCCTTATATCATCACTCCTTGCAAAGAAGATAACTCTTTTGAGTTATCAGACCTTAATGGTGATGTATTACAAATCCTAGTCAATGGGATTTATCTTAAGCATTCCCATTGAATTGTATTTTACATCATGTACATATTATATTATTTCAATTCCTCTAAGTTCTTATGGCACATTGTTCTATTGTTAGGGTAGTTTCATTTTTCAAGAAGTGCTTGTGCACACTTTGCATGTTCCACTTGGACACGTATGTTTTTGTGTGGATTAGGAAATACCCAATTCTATGTATTCTCTATATTTGATACTTTCTCTACTAGTTCTCAACTATTCTTTCTTCATAAGATGGTCCAGTCAAGATGGGGTGATCCAGACACCTTCGAATGTTCCCAATCGATTTGATTCACCTTTCCATGCGTCCTTGAGTAGAGAAACTATAAATACAAGGTTTTAGAAGGATTCAAGTAAAGTGATTTTGGGTGAATTCTATTGTGAGAAAAGTTGGAGAAGTTGGAATTCTTTCTTGTTTGTTCATTTAGGAGAGTTCTTCATTTGTTGAGAAATTGTGAGCAAGTAGATACAATTAGAGGGAGTGTTAATCCTTCTTGAAGGCCAATTATTGGTAGTAAGTTGTATTATTGGAGAATTACATAGTGAAGGGGAGCAAATTTGCTCACCCACTTGGAGTTTTTCCCACATTGGGTTTCTCCAGGATAAACCTTGTCTCCTTTTGTCTCTCTTTTCTCAATTTACAATATAATTGTGTGTTGTTATTACACATTATCTTGGTTAACAAAGAACTCAACATATTTCATTCATTTTCATGAGCATAGTGATTTGTTTATTGTTAGAATTAAGCAGTTTACGATCAGATTGGTATCAGAGTAGTTAAGATTTCAGTTTTTGTGTGGTTAACTTGTGTTGAGATTGTAGTTAGATGCCCCTTACCCGAAAGGGAAAAGAAAGCGGTGAAGGTAGCCTTATTCCTTTTGAAGTAGATATTTCTACAAGAAAGTGGAAGCAAGGAATTCGGGAGATGGCTCGTAGAGAAGATGCAGATGATAGCGGTGAAGAGCATTTCTATAAGTTGGAGGCAAATGTGGCAAGTCTGTCCAAAGATGTGGGCAGTATTTCCTTGTCCATCGGGAAATTGGAGTCCATCATGGGACTACTCATGGAGAAACTTGGTGTTCCAAATGAGACACCAGAAGACCGTGAAGAAGAGGTTCATGAAGAAGATCCATCTCATGCCATTCCCACACCTCCTCCATTCAAAGAGGCCAAGATAGAAATTCAGCCTTATGATGGAGATGTGAATGTTGAGAAGCTAGACCATTGGCTAGCTCAACTGGAGGTATATTTCAGTTTGCATCAAATTAATGAAAGTCAACATTTCCTTTGCTTGGTTAAAATTGACCAAACATGCTTTAACTTGGTTTGAAATTTATGTTCATACGTTGGTTGTTAAGAAGCTTCCTCCAATTACTAAGTGGGATGTTTTTAAGAAGCTAATCAAAAAGTAGTTTTATCCTATTTGTTATGAGGAAGAGAGGTCCATGTATTGGTAGTATCTCAGGTAGAAACAAGGCTAGAATGTGCAGGAGTATACCAGTGAGTTCCGAAAGAAATATATTCAGATGGGAAAGGATGTAGCAAATCGGACCTATTGATGAAGTATATTGGTGGACTCCATAGCCACTTAAGGAGACTCGTTCTCTTGGCCAAGCCGATGGATGTAGATGAAGCTTGTACACAAGCTCACTACTTAGAGATGGACAAGAAAAAGAGTTCATCTACCTCTCAGCATGCTTCGAACAAACAAGGTGACACCAAGCAGAAGGATAAAGGAAAAGGAAAGGGTAAGAAAAATGCTACTTCTATTTCTAAAAAGGATACTAAAATTCATTGTGGGCATTGTGATGTTGACACTCATTCGAGGAAAAATGTTGGAAGCTCCACCCAGAATTACATCCCTTCAAAAACAAGAAAAATAAGAATAAGGCCATGGCTTCCCTCCAGGGAGAGGAAGTATTTTGCAACGAAGAGGTGGATGAGACTATGTGTTGTGCCTCCATCCACATAGAGAGGTATGTTTGGGTAGTAATAATGTTGTTCAAGAAAATGAACTAACAAAGATTTTTCATTTAAAAATTCAAGTGAAGAAAACTAAGGTGGATGCTCTTTTTGATACATGTTCTCAAGCTAATTTGATTAGTAAAGAGTTAGTGGACATGATAAAGTTGGAAACTTACAATCACCCAAGTCTATATTCTTTGGGTTGGGTAAAGAAAGGTGTAGACATCAAGGTTACTAAGCAATGTAAGATCACTTTTGGTATTGAAAAAAGTTTATTGATGAAGTTATTGTGGATGTTGTTCCCCTTGATGTGTGTGGTGTAGTATTTGGCAGCCCATATTTGTATATCGGGATGTTATCTTCATGAGGAGAGCCAACCAATACCACTTGGTGAAGGATGGTAAGAGCTACATCATTTCAGCCTATTCAGGAGATTCAAATATCTCTTTGGTAAGTGCCACTGAAGCCCGGAAACTTATTAATGCTAGTGGTAAATTTGCATTACTTATTTTGAGGATATGCAAATGATGAGATTGTTACATCTAAAACCACTTGTAGCATGTTTTCTAATAAAGAGAAGACACAAATAGCAGAGTTGGTTCAATAGTTCAGAGAGGTCTTTCAAGAACCTACAGGGTTGCCCCCAGTCAGGGAAATTGAGCACGAGATCCACTTGCTACCCGATAGTCCACTTCCAAACTTGGGATTATACATAGAAATCTTTGAAAGATGCCAATGAGGTAAAAAAAAATAGTTGTAGTCTTTGATTGAACAAGGTATAATCCATCCTAGCACTTCTCCATGTGGTTCTCCTATTGTTTTAGTACCTAAGAAAGATGGTTCATGGAGAATGTGTGTTGATTATAGAGCTTTAAATAAAATAACCATCAAGAATAGGTACCCTCTTCCTCACATTGATGATTTATTAGATCAGTTACAACATGCTAAATATTTTACTAAGCTTGATTTGAAGTCTGGGTATCATCAAGTGTGGATCAAGGAAGAGGACATTTGGAAGACAACGTTCAAGACTAGGCAAGGGTTATATGAATGGTTGGTATTACCATTCGGGCTATGCAATGCACCAACTACCTTCATGAGATTGATGAATGAGGTAATGAGGCCATTTATTGATTCCTTTTTATTGTGTACTTGGATGACATTTTGTTTTTAGCAAAAATTTTGAGGAGCATATTGATCATTTGCATCAAGTTTTGCAAGTTCTTAAGGAGAACCGGCTTGTGTTGAATGAAAAGAAGTGTGAGTTTTTCACAACAATCACTGTCTTTTTGGGACATGTGGTTGGAGATGGAGAGTTAAGGATTGATCTGGATAAGATAGAGGCCATTCAAAATTGGCCTACACCATCAAGTTTGACAGAGACTAGATTTTTGTGGGAGCAAGTTCAATATTTACTGAAAGTTCATTAAGAAAT
The DNA here is from genome assembly GCA_018340775.1 of Taxus wallichiana var. yunnanensis. Taxonomy (NCBI): domain Eukaryota; kingdom Viridiplantae; phylum Streptophyta; class Pinopsida; order Cupressales; family Taxaceae; genus Taxus; species Taxus wallichiana. Next base: position 589,852,363 of record CM031241.1, on the reverse strand, counting down.
TTCTCTTCATAGCAACACCACTACATTTAGTGACAGATAGGGGGTAAGACATTTGATTGGGGTAAGAAACAACAAATTGCTTTTGAAACATTTAAATATAAAATTAGTCATGCTCTAGTTTTGGCCTTACCTAACTTACAACTTCCCTTGAAGTGGAAACCGATGCCAGTGACTATGTTATGGGGGTTGTCCTACTTCAGGGAGGTAGGTTGGTATGTTATCACTCTGAATTGTTTCATGGTGCAATTCTGAATTATTGTACTTATGACAAGGAATTGTATGCTCTTGTTCAAGCAATCAAGAAATGGAAACATTATTTGATGGGTAAAGAAACTATCATCCACATGGATCATCAACCTCTCCAATATCTGCAGGCTCAAAAAAAACTTCAAAGAAGCTAGACACTATAAATGGATGGGTTTCTTACAAAAATTTCATTTGATTATTAAATATAAGAAAGGTGTGACTAACAAGTTAGCTGATATGTTATCTAGACCTCCTTTTCTTTCAGCTATGGGCACGTTAACTCTTCTTGAGCCTTTTTTGTGTGAAGCATATCAGGAAGGTTATGAGCAGGATCCGGATTTTGCAGAGATTTTTTTAGCGAAACCTCTAAGCGAGGGATTTGCACCTAGAGGAGAATACTTATTTCTAGGATGGTTTTCTCTACAATAATGAGAAACTTTTGTGCCTAAGGGGAAAGAGTGCAGTTGATGAGAGAAGCACACACTTCCAGGGTAGTGGTCACTTTGGTGTGACAAAGACTTGTAGCACACTTACAAAGGTATGTTTATTGGCCAAACATGCAAGCCAAAGTTGCTAAATTCATCAGGGGTTGTGTTTTATGTAGTACAAAAGCAAGCCTAATAACAGAAGTTGGGGTTATATATGTCATTTCCAGTTCCTTCCCGACCATGGGAAAGTATCTCCATGGATTTTGTGGGTGGTTTTCCTACCTCCAAAAAGGTCATGATTATATATTTGTAATTGTAGATCGATTTAGCAAAATGTGTATTCTTATTCCTTGCAAAAAGACCATTAAGGCCAGTGATGCAGCTGAGTTATTTTTTTCTAATGTGTGGGTTCACTTTGGTTTTCCTAGTTCTATTGTGTTAGACAAGGACTCACGGTTCATAGGGAAGTTTTGGTCTACTTTGTGGGAAAAGATGGATACAAGCTAAAGAGGTCTACCACCTTTCATCCATAGACATATGGGAAAAAAAGGTGGTGAATCATACCTTGGTCCAACTCTTGAGAGGGTACAATAAGAAACATCCAAGGACCTGGGATGAGAACTTGGTGTATATCCAACATTCTTATAATAGGGCAGTTCATGCTTCGACTAGTAAAACTCCTTTTGAAACATGTTTTGGTTATTTTCCTAAGAGTGATTTTGATGTTGTTTTTAAGATTACCATGCAGAGACAATGGGAAAGTGGAACTGGAGGTCCACAAGGCTGAGAATTTATTGAGAAAATTCAGCAGATACACCTTCAAGTACAAGAGAGGTTGACAGTCACATGCCAAGTACAAAGCACAACATGATCAACATAGGACTGAGCATTCCTTCCTTATTGGAGACAAGGTATGGTTGTTTGAGCTGAGTGGGATAGGCTACAGGGAAAAGCTAAGAAACTCAAGCCTCTTTGATATGGCCCATTTGAAATTATAGAACAAGTGGGTAAGAATGCATTTTTCTTGGATTTGCCTCCTTATATGAAGATTTATTCAGTTGTGAATGTTGAAAACTTATGTCTTTTTGAGCCCTCCATGTTGGATGATGAAGAAGGAGGAGTATTGCTTCCATCTATTGAGGATATTTCTCTAGAAGTCAGCTAGAATTGGAGGAAGATGTGGTTTTACAATGGAAAGAAAAGACAACACAAAGAGGAGTGAGGACGACGGTGGTTGATTGGGTTGAAAGGCCAATTGCCTACCAAAGCCAAGTGGTATTCCAGAGAAGATGTGGGGAAGAAATTTCCTCACCTCATCAGTCCTTGAAGCTTTTAGGGACTTAAAATCCTCAAATTGGGGAGGTATGATCCAAAAATGGATTAGAAATGCCCAATTCTATGTATTCTCTATATTTGATACTTTTACTAGTTCTCAGTTTATTCTTTCTTTATAAGATGGTCCAGTCAGGTTGGGGGTGATCCGGACACCTCCGAATGATGTTACTAGGGCCTTATTGTTTTTTTTGGGATTTCTTAGTTTAAGGTCACACAACCACCTCGATGGTTATGTAACCACCACTTTATGCGAGTGCGGTGATTGCGTAACCACCGGTTAGTTTACGTGAAGTGGTGCGTGATGGTGGTCGATGTGTGAGACGGTTCCAAAATTTGGGATCTCAATAGTTGTAAATGTTTGAGCTTCCCAATCAATTTGATTCACCTTTCCATGCATCCTCTGAGCAGAGAAACTATAAATACAAGGTTTTAAAAGCATTCAATTAAGTGATTTTGGGTGAATTCTATTGTGAGAAAAGTTGGAAAAGTTGGAATTCTTTCTTGTTTGTTCATTTAGGAGAGTTCTTCATTTGTTGAGAAATTGTGAGCAAGTAGATACAATTAGAGGGAGTGTTAATCCTTCTTGAAGGCCAATTATTGGTAGTAAGTTGTATTATTGGAGAATTACATAGTGAAGGGAGAAAATTTTCTCACCCACTAGAGTTTTTCCCACATTGGGTTTCTCCAGGATAAACCTTGTCTCCTTTTGTCTCTCTTTTCTCAATTTACATTATAATTGTGTGTTGTTATTGCACATTATCTTGGTTAACAAATAACTCAACATATTTCATTCATTTTTCACGAGCATAGTGATCTTGTTTGATGTTAGAATTCATCAGTTTACAAATCATAGATTGTCCCTGAAAGTTATGAAATTGTTATCCCAAATTAACCCCGTATTAATTTGGATAACTTATTTAAAAGGAATTAGCCATTTAGCAAGCTTGGGATGTTTGAACAACCGTCAATTTCCACATCTCAAAAGCACCGGCCATTGGCATTCGAAAACCCGTAGGAGACTAAGGTTTAAAGAATTAGCAAATTACTTTAAAATTCTTGAGACGTTCATTTGGACGTCAAATTCAATGCAAAGCGTTAATAGGGGCCACGTGGCATCATTATGGCTCTCCTCAAAGCTTTTGGATTCGATGGACTTTAATTCCATGGAATAAGCTACATTCCATAACTTTTTGGGTTCAAGCTTGAGTCAACAAGTCAAAGAACATGCGATGGGTGGAGGCGATGAAAGATGTCGCAAAATCAATGAGCGAGGAATGACACATGCCACCATTATGATGAAGCTCAAAGTGATGGACTCAGTGGATGTCAAGTCCACAAATGAATGAAAGTTGATAAAAGAAAGTCGAGTTCGGGAAGGTTTAAAAAGTCAAGACAGACACATGACAACATCCTATGGAGCCAATAGTTTAAGTCCACCCAAGTTAGAAATTACAACGCGAAAGTGAAACTAATCAACTACAGACACGTCCCATACTTGGAGCTTTTCTATTGGCTTGTGTTTTGCGACAACCATAAGTGGATATCAAAAGAACTGAATTACGAAGGAACATGGAGTTGTTTCATTGGTTGATGATTCACAATAGCCAATATATGTTCAAAGGTGATCTGAAAACCCGATGGGCATGGAATGATCCCATTGGATTATGCTTCACAGTGGCCGAAGAAAGTTCAAAGAAGGTTTGAAACTTATGAAGAACGTGGAATTGTTCTATTGGCATCTATTTCTTAATACGACATACCCACTTATAAAGGAAAAAAAGGAAACAAAGCCAAAGCCTGCGACCCAATGGGAGACCGACACATGGATAAAGGAAAAGTAATGCACACATTAGGCAAAGCACAATGCTCAAGCTAATCAGAGGCTACCAAGTGTAAAATTCGTGTTCATCCCGATAGGAAAATATTCAAATGGCCATATTTCCCTCCATAGAGCTTTAAATTAGGAAAAGTTTATATCGATGGAAAAGTCTCCTTGAGCCCTTCAATTTGGCATCGAAAGAATCATATTTTGATGGTGTTTGATAGACAAAAAGGGGAAAACATAGTTCAACTATATGTATTCAGGCAATCAATTGACCATCGGATCAACCAGAATGCACCATGTTTTGTTGCAAAGATCAAATCCATACGTTTTGATCTTATCAGAAAGCTACCGACATAGACCACATCTTGAACCATTCAAAATCAGATTTAGGTAGAATTCGATAGGTGGTGGAGAGGAGAAACAATCATGGCATGAGTAATTACAGGTAGCTCAACCACTAGAATTGATGGTGGGTTTAATGGGCATGTCAGATCCCCATTCCCCCTCTGTAGATTGGTCCTTTGGGGCGGTGGGTAGTTGAAACCATTAAGACACAGTCGGTGACCCCTTTCTCTCTCCTTTCTTAGAAATATATAAATGTAAGTGCTGAGGCACATTAAAAGGGGATGTTCTGAAACGTAAAGGAACTCTATAGTAGAAAATGTTCCAGAACTTTATGAGTTGTAGGCCTCAAATTTTGGCATTCTGCAAGGCATTTCTTGCCTTATTTCTTGCATTATAATGGATTGTGCATCCTTTTGAGAAATAAAATTCATGTTTTGTGGATATTTTTCCTTAGCTTGTGTTGTATTGCATCTGTTTGCCTTCCATTACAACTGTAGGTGTATTATGCATGCCTTATTCTTCTTGCAGGATTTAAATTTGTTGTGCTTCATGAAAATGATGATGGTAAATGTAGTTCGGGATTGTGTCTCTCATGTATGATCTCTCCCCTCTCCATTCTTATCCTCATTTTCACTCATTGGAATATCTCCACCCCTTGTTCTTGGTGTTATCACCTCCCTTAGTTTAGGATTTTAGTTTTATGCATCTTCCTCTCTCCTGGTCCCTTGGAATTATAGGTTAGTGTTAGGTAGTTGTGTTTCCTTTGTAGAAGTGGTTTAGAAGTAGGAATAAGCATAGGAAGTCAGAATTCTCTGGAGGTCTATCTCAGTTCAAGTCCCATAACTTGAGACAGTCCCATGTTGCCTCAAATCCCCAGATCAACCTATTTTAGGATGGGTGCAATTTTGAGCTCCAACAGTGGTTCTTGGAAGTGCATGTTTTCATTAGGAAATATCCCTACTTGGTGGTGTTATGAGATGAAAAAATGGTGCAGAGGTTTGTGAGCTTGTGTATGATACTGATATGGTATCTTTGACATGTGTGAAGCCTTTGGAGGCTTGAAAAAACATGATGAAGTGTTTGGAGGTATTTGATGAGCTTGGTGATGGGGTTTTAGGCCTTTTTGGGCTTTTTTTGTTTTGGTGCATGAATGACCTACATGGGTCCATATTATGAATTTATATGAGTGTGTTATTATGTTTTCATATTTTAATTACTAATCTCTTTGGTCTGGACCGACCTATGTTATGTTTTTGAGTTGAGATGCATATAAAGTGAATGTTTTGGTTCATTTTTGAACTAGTTGAAAGAGAGGGAAAAATGCGAGCTAGGTGAGAGAGAGAAAGATTGTTAAGGGATCAAGAAAACTGAGAGATTGTGTGAAATTATGAGGAATGTTAAAGAGCTTGTGTGTAATGGTTTGAGTCCAAATCATTCCATGAAAGATCAAGATTGAGTGAGTTAGGAGAAGGTGTGTTTAAAGAGGGTTTGAAGGTGTGTGAGCTGAATTAGTGATCTCCATCGTTGTGGCGGTAACAATACATCATATATATTCATTTGAAGGTGGTTGAGTTGGTGCTTGATCACCTTAGGGGGTTGTATCCTTATTGTGGAGTTGGTGCTTCACTAAACTAGGGGTTAGTGTTCTTTTGTAGGGTTGGTGCTCTACTAAACTAGGGGTTATGCTCCTTATGAAATTAGTGCTTCAAAAATTATTTTTATTTTTGAGTAATATAATCAAGATTTATGTGGGTTTTCTTCCCTTTGATGGTTTCCCACTTATATCCTGTGTTATTGTGTACTCTTTCATGGTTATGTTCTTATGGATGATTGTTGCACATTGTTAAGATCATACTAATGCATAGTTGAATGGTAAATGGTGTATGTATGTTAATTTGAATTGTTTAAGGGTTTTGAAGGATGATTCACCCCCTCTTAGTCCATCGTGCTTCAATATTGGAAAAGTTTTTTTGCATTTGATGTTGCATAGAAGAGGTTTTGGAGGAGGCTGATTAATTTTAAATTTGAGACAAAGGAATAAAGCAACAACTAAACCGAGGCAATCATAACATAACCAAGAAAGCTACAAGCTAAAGGTAGTTAAATAAAGTTACGCGTTCAAGCTAGGTGAGTTATACACCAGTTGTACCATTAAATATCAAACGATCTAGAAATGGTGTCTCCTAGGCAAGAGAAGAGTTTGGAGGAACCCGAGTTTGATATGTGTGGAGTTTTAGATTTGAGGAAAAGGAATCAAACAACAACTAAATTTGGATAACTCATAACATAACCAAGCAAGCTACGAGATAAAGGCAGTTAAATAAAGTTACACATGCAAGGTAGGTGAGTTATACACTAGAAAAATGTACGGACCATGCGCGTCAACCATCCTTCTTATCGCATCAACCATCCTCTTATCACGCGTCGTGCCACTTGTTAGGTGTCTCCACGTGTCAACCATGCTTCTTGTCGCGTGTCTCTTGTTGGCGTGCAGGGAAGGGGAAAAGTCTTCTGTCACGTGATAATGCCCCTCTTCGATTGATTCTTACCACAACAAGTTTGATATGTTTGTGGGATCTATCTTCCAAAACCATTTTTTGTCGTGCATCAACCGTTGCCTCATGTCGGAACTGCAACACGTCAACCATTTCCTCCCAAATGGTCAATCACCTCCTCTCACGCTCCAATATTATGACATAGATTCTTCACAAGTCTTTCCTTCATCAATGATGACTCTTCCCTTCTTGTCATGCGTTAGCTAGTGGCTTTCAATGACAACAAAGAGTTTGAATATGGCATAAATGATATCATCAAAGTAGCTCAAAAACCATTTTAATGAAGCATGGTTCCCATGTATTTTATGACAGAAAAGTACCATTAGAAAGTGGAAAACCATCAAACCTCCGTACCTTAATGAGGGTTGTGGGTAGCAGACAAATTTTCAATATAATTTTTCCACGAGAGACATTACAGGAGTTAGGGAAACTCTTCTTTTTCCCTCGAACTCCATTTTCCTTGGGCCTCATTTATGATTTCAAATGTAATGGTCTAAGGGTAAAATTGATTTCATTTTTATTGTATTTTCTTTTCCAAATTGTTGTAATTTGCTTTACAGGTTTATGATGTTGTTTCCATGAGTTTATGGTAATAGGATTTGGGTCTTTGTCACAACCTTCTCGGCTTTTCCCTGTTTCATCCTCCCTCATATATTATATGTTATCACCCCCTTAGAACTTTTATCACTTTCTCTCTCCTTGTCTGGATGTGTTAGTGTATATTAGGTTTTTTAAGAAATTTCATTAGAGGTAGAGGAAGCCGACCTTCTTGGAGGGTTATCTCAAGTTCATTCAAAACCCACCCCTCCCCACACAAATAGAGAGTAAATGAAGCCATTTGACATTGAACTCCGCAACACTCCCAAATGGTCAATCAAGCATTTCTAATACTACGCAAGATTTTAGTTTAAATAGAAGCTCACACATATTTATATGTTATTGAACTTGTATCCCAATTGGTTGAGCTATATTTTGTAAGAACTTTCATTAGAGAGGTCTTGCGTTCAAAACCCACCCCTCTCACTAAGTTTATCCAAAAGCCTACAAATTTTAGCAAGCTACCAACTAAAGCAGTTAGTTATAACTAACTAAAGCAATTAGCTATACCTAATAAATCTAGAGGTAAAAGTCCCATTTGATCAAAAATATATTTTTTTGTAATTTTTTCAAAATAATTTCACATACAAGCATATTGTAACTCAAAAGAGGCCAAAGTGCCCAATTAGTTACAAATTTGTGCATTATTTTACAATAAACATCGTTTTCCCCTAAGTGAAACGAGGCCAAAGAGCCCAAATTAAAAAAATGCAAAATTTTTAATTTTTCCAAGGAGAAATAGTAAGTATTTTTCCTAAAAAGACAAAATTCATAAAATTGGCTAGTAGTGTGAATTTTTTTTTTTGTAGATCGGTCAATAGTGCCAAAAATTATAAAAAGACTAAAAAATGATCCCAAAATCAATAAAATATTTTTTTTTTTGGGGGTGTACTTATTTAAGGGGGCAAAGTATTAAATTTTTCTACTCTTCTTTCATTATTCAATTTTTACAATGGCCATATTCTCAACTTCTTCATACTGATAACTATCTTTGCGTGAAAAACTAAAATTCGTGCACACCTTGAATATGAGGATATTTGGCGTGTTGTTTTTGGTACATTAATACGATATGAAAATGATACTACACAAAAATGTTCATTTGATCACGCAAATCAAAAAATAAAGTTAATAATCTTATTTGGTGTTTCGACGAGGTTCAACCTCATATTCGTGAGGCCACAACAACATTTTGAAGCTTGGGATAAATTAAAAATTGTATATGAGTCGAAAAATAAAAAACAAAATACTACATCTCTAGAGTCAATGTTGAATTTAAAAATACAACCAACCAAAAAAGTTGAAACATTTTAAAAAGAGTTGTAATTTTGTGAGCGCCACTTTAAGCTTTGGAAGAAAAAATTACTAACACATCACTTATGCTAATAGTTTTGAGAGCCCCGCCTCCTTCATATAGGATTTTTATGACCACGTTACACATAATTGGTCAAACAAAAACTTTTGAATAACTTGTGAATATGCTACAACAACAAGAATCTATTCACTCAACTACTTAAAATGAAGAGAAAGCACTTTCTTCTAATCGATGCTACACCCTAAATCTACTTGCTCTGTAATGGGATATGATTAGCCAACATGTGGCTAGCATAATCTCTCCTTGGTCTTGTCACATCTTTCTATGCTTTCATATTATAGTAGGGTCGACATATGGACTAACCATTGCCTAAGTAGGATATATATAGAAGGTAGGGGTAGTACTTGAGGATCATCTTGAGCATTATAATATTATTGTAAGGTTTTGAGGTTTCCCCCTCGAAGTGGTGAGTGATATAAGCTATTCTATTATGTTCTATTTTGTTGTTCATTGATCATTTTGGTATTATCTGTGATATGTTATTGACAATATCTAAGAAGGTTCATTACAAGTGGTATCGAGCTTCGATCCGTAAGCTTCTCTGCATGATGATTTTTTCTAGTCTACCAATAATGGCGGTAGGGAAAAATTAGTTGTGATTTCGTAAGTTTTTGAATTTTTCCAACACCGTATTTCTTGGATTTTTTTTTTAAAAAAACGAAGTGTTTAAAAAAAAGAGTATGGAAATTTTTTGGGCCTTTCGCAATATAACAATCATTGGTTTCATCTTGTCATCAAGATCATAACAATATCATCCGCCCATAACATTTTTTTCTGTAATTTTCACTATTTTTGATGTCACCGCCACTAGTTTTGTTTTCAAAAGACCTTCACAACCATATAGTCCACAGAGACCCTAGTTTTTCCACCATGAACCCTAAACCCTAAACCTAAAACCCAAAACCTAAAACCTTTAACCCTAAACCCTAAACCCTAAACCCTAAACCCTAAACCTTGAGCCCTAAACCTAATCCCTAATCCATATAACCTAATATATAGTAGGATGCTCAACTTGTGGTAGTGGTAAAGGATCTAACACGTTAGAAAAGAAATGAGTAAGGAAGAGGTAGAGTCTGAGTTTGATTTGTTTGCTACAGTAGTTGAAATCTAGGTAGATGTTCAAGATATGGTGAAGAAATATGATTTGCACCAAGCTACAATAGAGTTTTGTGACAACATGGCACAAATACAATCCCAAATCACCTCTCTCGATGCATCAATTTTCAGTATAGGAAATACTGAATCATTTAGAAACCCTCTTCCATATACACCACCACCAATAAGTCCTAATGGAGGATTACATAACATGCTACCAAAGGTGGAGATGCACAAATTTGATGGGAAGGATCCAATCACTTGGATCAACCAAATGGAGATTTTTTTATCTACACCAAACCCCTAGTGCATAGAAGGTGATTGTAGCATCCTTATACCGGAACCAGACCAATTCATTTGGTATCACTGGTTGAGCGCACAAAAAAAAAAAAAAAAGGACTCAATCTCTCCTGGTCAACATTCACAGATGAACTTCAATTACACTATAACAATAGTGTCACTGAGAACTACTTCAGCCGATTTATTTAATTACGGAAAAAACAAGTTTGGTCAAGGATTACATTCAACAATTTCAGAATTTATCCTTGAGAGTGGAGGATATCACTGATGAGAACCTCAATGACCTATTTTTGGGAGGTCTCAAGGATAACATCCAACATGATGTTCGTATTTTTAACTTGAATTCGATCTCTGACTCTATGGTCCTTGCTCGAGAGAATGGAAGAAAGGGATCTGTCCAAACATTGGGTATTCACCTCAGTCGGGAATGACATATGCCAGACCACCAGGACCATCATTCTCCCAACCCATTCGCCTAACTCCTCAACAGATCGAAGAGAAAAATTCCAAAGGGTTATGCTTCAACTGTGATAGCAAATATAGTCGAGGTCACAAATGTGCTTTGAGAAGAATTTGTTCTACATCGAAAGGCATAAATGATGAAGAGGAGGAGAACAACATAGAGGAGGCAAAGGAAGATCCTGAGAGTAGCTTAGAAGACTCTCCACCAACCATTTCATGTCACACTTATCTGGAATTAGCACTCCTCAAACCCTTAAGGTGGTGGGTTTCCTCAAGAAGCAAAGAGTCACCATCTTGATTGATTCAGGTAGTACACATAACTTCATCAACCATAAATTAAAAAAGATTGAATTGCTTTATTTATCCAACCCCTAAATTTCAAGTCATGATTGCTTTGATGGGGCACAATTAGTTGTTTGGGAAAATGTCATAGTATCAAGCTATCCATGGGTGAGTACAAATTGGACTCTCCTATGTTTTCCATTCCTATGGGTGGTGTCGATATTATTTTGGGAGTACAATGGCTCACAACCTTGGGGACAATTGAGATGAACTTTGATGATGCATTTCCAATCTAAGGGTAACTTCTTCGGGGACTATAGGAAAAGGCCCCTTAGTGGTCCTCCCATCAAATGTAAACACTATTACGAGGGTAAGAAGTTTGAACTTTGGGGATTACAGGTAAAGGCCCCTTAGCTGGTAATCTCCCATCAAATGCAAACACTATTACATGGAAGGGTGTGGATAGATTTATCACCCTAGCTTGTTCTCCATCGAATCCAGATAGATGAAGACTTGTTGGGGTTAGCACATACCCTCTAGATTTACTAAGCATACATTCTAGATAACCACTCGAAGTTTTTTGGTGAGATGCCAAAAGGTCTTCCTCCAAAATGATCACATGATCATGCCATTCATTTTTTCACTTTTGCTTCTAGAAGTCAATCACCCATCATCTTTCTAATATAAGCACCCCCCTATGTCCAAAAGAGTGAGATTGAGAAGATGGTGCAAGAGATGTTGGAAGCAGGTATTATACACCCTAGTCGAGTGCATATTCTTCTCCTATGGTAATGGTGCGTAAGAAGGATGACAATTGGAGGATGTGTCTAGATTACAGAGAGCTCAACAAGTACACCATCAAAGATAAGTTTCTTATTCCTGTAATTGATGATTTGTTAGATGAGTTACATGGTGTTGTCTATTTCACTAAGCTAGATCTTTGTTCGGGTTATCATCAAATTTGAATCAAGGATGAAGATGTCCATAAGACAAATTTTCGAACCCATGAGGGTCACTATGAGTTTTTGGTGATGCCTTTTGGCCTAACAAATGCCCCCTCCACTTTTCAAAGTCTAATGAACACCATCTTCCAGCCATTTCTTCGTAAATTTATTTTGGTATTTTTGATGATATCTTAATTTACAACAAGACATGGGAAGATCATTTATAGTGGATCAAGTGCTCCTCACCCTCGAACAACATCAATGTATGCCAAACCATCCAAATTCTCTTTTGGGGTGAATGAAGTGGAGTATTTAGGTCACATTGTGTCACATGAAGGGGTAAAAGTGGACCCTCAGAAGATCAAAGCCATGATGGAATGGCCCATTCCAAAAACATTGAAATAGTTGTGAGGATTCTTGGATTAACATGTTACTATTGGAGGTTTTTCAAGCACTATGGGGGCATAAAAGTACCTCTCACAACTCTCCTAAATAAATATTCCTTCTAGTGGAATGATGTTGCTACTATGGATTTTGAACAGCTCAAAGAAGCTATGTGCACTACCCCAGTCTTGGCTACTCTAGACTTTTCAAAGCCTTTTATTGTGGAATGTGATGCATTTGGATATGGAATGGGTGTGGTGCTCATGCAAGAAGGACACCCCATTACTTTGAGATTCTCCAAATCACGGGAAGAACCTTCTCAAGCCCATCTATGAGAAGGAAATGATGGCTATCCTCCATGTTGTAAAACAATGATGACCCTACCTACTGGGTAGGCACTTCAAGGTAAAAATGACCATGATAGTCTCAAGTATTTCTTAGAATAGAGGTTATCATATGAGGAACAACAAAAATGGGTTACTAAAATGTTGGGATTTGAATTTGAAATAATTTACAAGAAGGGGAAGGAAAATGTTGTAGCAGATGCACTCTCGAGAAAGGATGAGCCCACTGAAGCACTACTTTGTGCCATGTCAAGTACTACAATAAATTGGATAGCAGAGGCTAGGAATGAATGGGAACATGATGCAACAACATAAGATCTCATTCATTAACTTCTTCAAGATTCCAAAGTGTCGAAAAATTTGTATGGGATGGTGCTACTCTTTGGTATAAGGATCAGTTGTACTTGTGTAACAATTCAATACTTAAGTATAAGATCATTTAGGAATTACACTCCTCTCCCATAGGTGGGCATTTTGGCTTCCTGAAGACATATCATCGGATCAAAAGGAATTATTTTGGGAAGGCCTCAAGGGGGATGTACATAAATTTGTGTCTGAATGTATGATATGTCAGAAAACTAAAGGTAAAAACAATTAGACACCTGGTTTTTGCAGCCCCTGTCTATCCCAAGCCAGTGGTGGGAGGAGGTTTCCATGGACTTCATCACAAGGCTTCCTAGGTCAGATGGTAAGAACATCATCATGGTGGTAGTGGATAGGCTCACTAAGTATGCTCACTTTTGTGCACTATCACAACCCTTTACAACTAGTACAATGGCCTCACCTTCATGGACATAGTTCAGAAACTCCATGGTACTCCTAAGATCATTGTAAGTGACAAAGATCCGATATTTACTAGTAATTTTGGACTGATTTTTTTTAGTTCTAGGTACTCAGCTAGCTCATAGTTCATCATATCACCCTCAATCGGATGGTCAAACAGAGGTAGTCAAAAAATTCCTTGAGGGATATCTACGTTGTTTTGTGTTTGATCAATAGGGAAGCTAGGCTCAGTGGCTACCCCTTACGAGAATGGTGGTATAACACATCCTTTCATTCCTCTTCCAAGATGTCACCATTTGTGGCTTTATATGGGTATGAACCACCCTCCATCACATCCACTTTAAGGATGCATCCTAAGGTTAGGGAAGTGGAGGATCACATCCAACATCAATAAGAAATCTTGGCAGCCCTCAAGGAAAATTTGGCTCTCTCCCAAAATAGAATGAAACAACAAGTGGATCAACACCAAAGTGAAAGACATTTTGAATCAAGTGATTGGGTATTTGTAAGACTTCAACCATACAAGAGATGTCACTAAAATAAAAAAGGAAGGATAACAAGTTGGCTCCCAAGTATTATGGTCCTTATCAGGTCTTACACAATATTGACACTATGGCATACAAATTGGACCTACCCCCTTCATCCAAAATACATCTTGTTTTTCATGTCTCCTACTTGAAGAAGGTCATTGGACAATGGGTACCCACCTAGATAGAATTACTAGAGATGGATGATGAAGGGAACATTATTCTTGAACTAGAGTCAAGTCCTTCAAATGTGTACAAAGAAGTTGTGTACCAGGATCCTCTAATAATATTTGATCAAGTGGAAGAACCTGCCAAATGAGGATGCCACTTGGGAGGATGAAGAATTCATTCAGAAGCATCCAAGCTTACTCAACATTGAGGACAACATTGGTTTCAAGGGGAGGGGCATGCTACGCCCTTAATCTACTTGCTCTGTAATGGGATATGATTAGCCGACATGTGGCTAGCATAATCTCTCCTTGGTCTTGTCACATCTTTCTATGCTTTCATATTATAGTAGGGTCGGCATATGGACTAACCATTGCCTAAGTAGGATATATATAAAAGGTAGGGGTAGTACTTGAGGATCATATTGAGCATTATAATCTTATTGTAAGGTTTTGGAGGTTGCCCCTTAAAGTGGCTGAGTGATATAAGTTATTCTATTATGTTCTATTTTGTTGTTTATTGATCATTTTGGTATTATCTGCGATCTTTTATTGACAATATCTAAGAAGGATCATTACATCGGAGATGGGTAAGAAGCATGCTAAGTCTAGTAAACAACATTTGAAGCAAGGTACAACTCAACAAGGTCAAAAGGCCCAACAAAATATCCTATGTGGAAGAAAATGACATGAGATAAATGATTGTTGGTACACACTTTCCAATAAGGATCATTAAGTGACAAGAAAAGTAATAACAAACAATAAAAAAGCCAACAAAAAAATAAACAAGGACAAAATAAGGGAAAGTGGAAGAAGAAACCAAATCAACAAGGAAATGTTTCCAAATAGGAAGATCAATTTGATGATGATTTCTTGTATGGTGCACAATCAACTAAAGAAACCAAATCTACAAATGGAATTTGGTATGTCGACTCGGGTGTAACCCGACACATGACAAGATGAAAATATTGGTTATTCACATTAAGTGACACACCTAAAAAAAACAATGTTTCTTTGGGTGATTATACATCATACAATATTAAGGGGATTGGTTCTATTTCAATTCCACTTGGAAAACACAATTGTAAAAGTAAAGATGTTCTATATGTCCATGGTTTAACCAAAAATATGTTATCCGTAAGTCAATTATTAGTTCACAATCTTAAAATTGAATTTGATTGTAAAGGCGGTAAAAATATGTGCCTATTTGAGATAAGTCACAAGGCTCGAAAATTGTTGCAAAATCTTCGAATGTGGGCAAAATGCTTCAGTTAGATTTTGTTCAATGGGATGATCAAACACTTGTTGCCAAGGATAGACCATTGGCACAACTATGACACAAAATACTTGGTCATGTTAATTTTGGCTCTCTAACACACTTCATCGATATGCCATGATAAGGGATTACAACCTCTTAAAAGGGTACATATAAGTCTCAACATTGTTTAGCAGACAAAAACATAGAACACTTTTTAAACATAGTACATTTCGGCAAAAACAAAACTTGACTTGGTGCATACCGATTTGTGCATACTAGTGAGACCTAGCCACTTTGGGTTTTAGTACTTCAAGCTCTTTTTGATGATTTTTCAAGAAAATTGTGGATATACTATCTTTGTAAAAAATACCAAGCTTTTAGAAGCCCTTGTTGAAACTGAGTTTGGTAGGAACATTAAAATGCTTAGCTTAGATTGAGGAGGAGAATACACCAACAATGAGCTCAACGAGTTTTTGGAAACACATGGAATTCATCATCAAATGGAACCTCCTCACACACCACAACAAAATGGTGTTGTTGAAAGGCAAAATTGTACTATCATAGATATGGTGAGATGTATGATAGACGATGCGGGTTTATAATTTTTTTGGGTTGAAGCAACTAAAATGATAGTTTATCTACTAAACATAGTTCCCATTGTAACTCTTGATGGAGTAACACCACAAGACGTATGGTCGGGGCATAAGCCATCGATTCGACACCTTAGAATTTTTGAATGTAAAGCTAGTATGCACATTCCTAAGAAATTGAGCACTAAATTTGATATAAAGTCAGAAAAACTTATCTTCTTAGGATATAATGATGAAGCACTTGGCTATAGACTCATGGATCCAAAAATGAGAAGGGTCTACACTAGCATGGATGTTGAGTTTTTTTGAAAAGAAAGACACAAATGCTCCTTCCAAGACTAACATGATGAAAAAGTCAGTCCTATAGTGAAAACAAAGATTGATAATCACCTTGATGACGACATTGATAATGGTTAAGATGGTGAAAATCAACCACCAATAGGAACCAATCAATGTATGCCTAAGTGGTATACAAGTATGATACAAGATGCAAAATTAGATGGTGTCCCCGATACATCTACCATTGGAATGAGGACTCACAATATGGCTTGAAATGAGGTCAATTTGGCCTTAATGAGTAAAGTTGTTGAAGCTACTGAACCATCCACCAACATGAACCAATCAATGTATGGCTAAGTGGTATACAAGTATGATACGAGATGCAAAATTAGATGGTGTCCTCGACACATCTACCATTGGAATGAGGACTCACAATATGGCTTGAAATGAGGCCAATTTGGCCTTAATGAGTAAAGTTGTTGAAGCTACTGAACCATCCACCAACAAGAACCAATCAATGTATGCCTAAGTGGTATACAAGTATGATACGAGATGCAAAATTAGATGGTGTCCCCGAAACATCTACCATTGGAATGAGGACTCACAATATGGCTTGAAATGAGGTCAATTTGGCCTTAATGAGGAAAGTTGTTGAAGCTATTGGACCATCCACATTTTTAGAAGCCCTACAATCTAAACCTTGGAAAGATGATATGAATATAGAATATAATTCAAATATGAAGAATAACACATGACAAGTTACAGATCTTCCACCAAGGAAAAGTCAGATTGGATACGAGATGAATCTTCAAAATGAAGTACAAAGAAAATGACAAAATTAATAAAACACAAGGCTAGACTATTTGCTAAGGGATATGCTAAAAAAGAAGGCATTGACTATGAGGAGACTTTTTCTCTGACAACTAAGACAATTTTTTTTAGGTTAATCTTTTCTCTAGCTGCACAATTTGGTTGGAAAATCCACCGAATGGATGTGAAAAGTGCTTTCTTAATGAGGACTTATAGGAAGAAGTTTACATGACTCAACCAGATGGTTTTGTCATACCAAGTAAAGAGGAAAAGGTATGTAAACTCATGAAATCATTGTACGGTCTCAAACAGGCTCCCAGGGCATGGTACATCAAAATTGATGAGCATATCATACATCATGGATTCAAAAGGAGTCCATATGATCCTAATCTCTATCTCAAAAAACAAGGGGGAAGATAGTGACCGTTGTAGTATATGTAGAGCTTTTTAAATATATACGAGACTCTTCGTAGAATTTATCGCATAAGAACCCAAAAGTAACACTAGTTCGACCTAAGAAGAGTGCTTGTTTTGAAAATATGGTCATTGCAAAGGAGGACAGATTTGGCCATGAAGATGTCATGTGTTGTTGAACCTTTCTAAAGCTATGAAACATCCATGGAGGAAATTACGAGATGTCCATAGAGGTGTATTAGGAGTCCTAAAAATATTAGATGTGATCATAAGAGTGCGAATATGATTGATAGAGATGATCAAGGTGACCTAGAGGTAATTGGAAGGGGAAGTGTGTCAAAATGCACATTTCCGACTGCTTACAATGCCAATGTCAGTGCCATCCACTGCCAATCCCAATCCCAGTGTCACAACATTATGTACAGGGGGTCGGCTGAAGGAGGCGCTGCACAGTCTGCTTACTACACCCAATCCCACTTTAGACATTAACACATATCTTCAACTGTTGCAGACTTGCATTGCCAAGAATGCGCTTTCACAAGGTAAACAAATCCACGCTCTCATCATTCACATGGGGTTTGCATTTGCTACGCGCACAGCTCTTCAAAACAAGCTTATCAACATGTATTTCAAGTGTGGTAGTTTGGCAAATGCTCGTAGAGTATTTGACGACATGAAAGAACGAGATAGCTTCTCATGGAATGCGATCATTGCAGCTTATCGAAAACATGGGTATCCTCACGAGGCTTTGACACTGTTTCATCAAATGCAACGAACAAGCGTCCAACCCGACCAATTCACTTTTGCCACCATTCTCTCAGCCTGTTCCAAAATGAGATCATTGAACAGGGTATGGATATCCATAAAAGCATAATAGCAAGAGGATTTTTTTCTGATGTTGTAGTAGCAAATGCCCTGGTAGACATGTATGCAAAATGTGGAAGCATACACAAGGCAAGTGAACTGTTTGACAATATTCCTCAAAAAAATGTTGTTTCGTGGAATGCGATGATTGCAGGATATGCACAAAATGGTGTTCTTGATGAAGCTATAAGGCTTTTCAAAGAAATGCCTCAAAGAAATGTGGTGTCATGGACTGCATTGATTGCAGGATATGCACAGAATGGGTTTGTCGAAGAGGCCTTGGAGGCATTTAAGCAAATGCATTTGCTGGTTTCAAGCCAAACTCCACAACCTTTGCCAGCATCCTCCCAGCCTGTGCCAAAATGGGAGCTTTAGAACATGGTATGTACATCCATCAAAGCATAATTGAAAGTGAATTTTTGTCAGATGTTGCAGTTGCGAATGCCCTGATAGACATGTATGGAAAATGTGGAAGCATAGACAAGGCACGCAAAATGTTTGACAAAACTCCTAGAAGAGACGTGATTTCATGGACTGCAATGATTGCTGGATATACACAAAATGGTGTTCTTGGCGAGGCTATGAGACTTTTCAAAGAAATACCTCAACCGGATATCATCTCATGGAATGCCATGGTTAAAGGATATTCACAAAATGGATTTGTCGAAGAGGCCTTGGAGACATTTAAGCAAATGCAGTTGGCAGGTTTAAAGCCAAATTCCACAACCTTTATCAGCATACTCCCTGCCTGTGCCAAGACTGGAGCTTTGAAGCAGGGAATAAACATCCATCAAAACATAATCGTAAGCGGATTTTCGTCAGATGTAGTAGTTGCAAGTGCCCTGGCAGACATGTATGCAAAATGTGGAAGCATAGAGAAGGCACATGAACTGTTTAATAAAATGCCTCAAAGAAATGTGATCTCATGGAATACTATGATTGCAGGATATGCACAAAATAGGTTTGTTGAAAAGGCCTTGCAAACTTTTAATCAAATGCAATTGGCAGGTGTAAAACCAGACTCCACAACCTTTGCCAGCATCCTCCCAGTCTGTGCCAAAATGGGAGCTTTACAACAAGGTATGGACATCCATCAAAGCATAGTTGAAAACGGATTTTTGTCAGATGTTGTAGTTGTAAGTGCCCTAGTAGACATGTATGCAAAATGTGGAAGCATGCAAAAGGCACATCAACTGTTTGACAAAATGCCTCAAAGAGATGTGGTCTCATGGACTACAATGATTGCAGGATATGCACAAAATGGGGTTTTGAAAAGACCTTGGATTCTTTTAAGCAAATGCAACTGGTAGGTGTAGAGCCCGACTCCACAACCTTTGCCAGCATCCTCCCAGCCTGTGCCAAAATGGGAGCTTTAGAACAGGGTATGGACATCCATCAAAGCATAATTGAAAATGGATTTTTGTCAAATGTTGTAGTTGTAAATGCACTGATAGACATGTATGCAAAATGTGGAAGCATACACAAGGCACATGAATTGTTTGATAAATTGTCTCAAAGAGATGTCATCTCATGGAATGCCATGCTTGCAGGATATGCACAAAATGGCTTTTGTGAGAATGCTCTCAAACTCTTCGAACTAATGAAGCATTTTGGAACATACCCTGACCATGTAAGCTTCTCTTGTGTTTTATTTGCATGCAGCCATGCAGGTTTAGTGGATGAGGGCTGCAAATGCTTTAATGGCATGAGTGACTCTTATTGCACTACACCTACAATTGATCATTTTGTGTGCATGGTTGACCTTCTTGGACGCGCTGGCTATCTTGAGGAAGCTTTAAACTTTATCATCAAAATGCCAATTAAACCTGTGGCGGTTGTGTGGACGTGTTTGCTTGGT
Source organism: Taxus wallichiana var. yunnanensis (assembly GCA_018340775.1). Lineage (NCBI taxonomy): Eukaryota > Viridiplantae > Streptophyta > Pinopsida > Cupressales > Taxaceae > Taxus > Taxus wallichiana. The sequence continues at coordinate 589,832,299 of CM031241.1, read as the reverse complement.
GCCTGTAGATCACATAAGAATATAGGCTTAGGAGTATTTACAGCAACTCTTCTTTTTGAGCTGGATCCTAAAAATTCTGCGACTTATGTTCTTCTGTCAAACATCTATGCAGAAGTGGGCAGGTGGGGTGATGTTCAAATGGTAAGGAGATTGATGAAAGATAAAGGAATAAAAAGATACCTGGATGTAGTTGGATTGAAAGCTATTAAATGGTACATACTTTTTGTGTAGGCGAAAGATCACACCCACGCACATAGGAGATTTATGCAAAGTTGGAGAAATTATCTTGGGAGATGAAGGCAGAAGGTATTTTCCAGATTCATGACATACTGGATGATATGGAGGAGAAGGACAAATAATTATTCCTTTGGCACCACAGTGATAAATTGGCAATTCCATAAGGATTTTTGAACATTCCCCCTTGAAACAACTATTAGATTTTCAAGAACCTTTATGTGTGTCAACTGCCACACAGCAACGAAGTTTATCTCCAAGACTGTTGCAAGACAAAAGTGCTGTGAGAAATGTGAACTGGTTCCATCATTTCAAACAAATGACAATGTTCTTGTAGAGATTATTGGTGATGCTAAGTGAAGGAATTTGTAAGCATAGGCGTGCGCTATAACAACGTGCACCATGTCTGATCTGCAGTGATAAAGAAAGGATCAGGTTTTATATTCAGTTTCTACATTTCCATTTTTCCCTTGTCTTGAGATCTAAATCATGCTGTTGACTTCATAAGTATGCAGTATGCATCACTGCCTGTATATACTGATGGGGTCTTTGTTATAGCCCTGTTTTATGATACCATGGAGGTGTCATGACATTGAACTGATTTCAGGAAATCTGTGCATGTCAGGATGAAAGGCTGGAGGAAGAGATGGAGAATGGGAAAAAGTGAAAGGAGAGGAATGCTTGAAGGATATGGAAAGATGCTTAGCCAACAGGAAATGTAAGACAAAGGCTTACGATCAATCAATGCTTGGAGATGATGGGATGGGGAGAGCATCCCTTGATAGTTCTTTACCCCAACCTTCGTCATTTTTATGTTCCTTTTGTTTGGATTAATTGTATAATGTTTTGCCCATGTCAAGACTGCCATTTGGGATTAAATTACACCTACCAGATTATGTTCAAATGTATATATGTTCAAGTGGATTTTGTCTCATTTATGGTTAGAGATTTCTAACATTGCTTCACATCCCTTTGCTTTACGGGAGAGGTAATATGTTTGTGAACTCACAATCTTTTATCATCCTTTGCCTTTAGAGGCAGGGACTTTGCATCCACTTTATTTTTTATAATCCTATTTTTAGTTGCCAAGGTTCACATATGGCAAGTAATATAATTTAAAAAATATACATTAAATCAAACCATTTCAAGAAATGGTTGACTGTTCTTCTTTGGCCCTTCTAGATCATGCCTGGACAGCAGCTATAAATTGCGTATCAATTGTTTGGGTGATAAACATATGAATTCCCAAAAGAAATGTTGGCATTCACATTCAGTCTTAACTCATCATCCACAATCAGAATTTCAGACGAGAAAAGCAGCAGCAGCAGGGTAGAAACACGTTTTAAGTATGGAGCGATTTGAAGTTTTTTTTGCGTTTGGCACTGGAGGATATTTCCACAGTGGATGTTCATATTTCTGAGCCCACATTCCTGCATTGGATCAATACCTTGCACGGCACAGGTCACTTACTTCCAATTTTCATATCTATTTTTTAACAGAAAATTTCCATCAATCTCTTAGGGCAACTTTTATTTTATCCATCTTTTTTTCCCCTTCAATGCTGTAATGAATGGGTTACCAACAGAATTGGTGCCCAAGGTGCAACATACAATGAAGTAAATAAACTCTTAATGAAAGATTCACTGGTGAGGTGTAACAAGGAAGTAATGGCCCAATGGGTCAAAGTCTAGAATGATCTTCTACATTTACTTGAAGATTCAATAGTTTTGCAGCTCAGTGTTCTCTTCACCTATAAAAACTCTACTAAACACATATATTGTTATCTATTATAAATTTATAAGCGTATGATGACAACATTTCCTGCTAACTGCTATGTTTTCCCAAGAAGAGGCCATAATCTCCAAAATCAAGGACATCTATCGCCAAGTGTTGTGTTGCCTCACAAACCAGTGGAATCCCCATTAGCTAAATATAGGATTATAAGTCGGAGTCAATCAATCAATACCACCAATATAGTTTGTAATTGTTGTTATGGTAACTACTAGCTAATAAACTTATGAGAGATTTGAGTTTATTGGGCATTTTGTGGAGGTGCAAAGTCTGGATTTTGTCCATGAGAGCGAGAGTTTGAGCCCAACAGATGACATGAATATACTTAACAAGCACAATTTCAGGTGCCCTTTTGTGTGAGAATGCAAGAAGCTAGGCATGTCGCTGAGGGTGTGGCATTGGTTAGGCCAGGGGGAGTCCAACCAATGACATGGTGGAGGCCATGAGAAATGTTTGCATCATGCTGGGGGATGCCAGGCAGCTCAATAGGCTGCGGTTTTGGTCTTCACAACCGTTAGCCAACACGGCCATGACAATGCAGATCGGCTGCGACAGCATTTTTGTTGATTCCTCCGTGTCCGAGTCTTCCGATCCGGCATTGAGGGTTTTAGCCTTCATTCAGGCCGCTGTGTGTTAAATGGCACAGTTTTCAAGGTGCTTGCCACAAGTAGATCCTTGAGAAATGCATCTTGCACCCTTTGGGCTCCTCAAAGCTGCAGGTTAGACTATACTTAAATAGATCCTCCTTCATTTTTATCTGTTTCAAATGTTTTTATTCTTGATTTGTGTTTTTGTGGTGTAATTACTTGCAGCTCAGAAACATGCTCAAAATGACCTTGATTTAAAATGGAGATTGAGATTGTGACAGTTGAAGGGATTAGGAGCCTCCCCAGATTGAACCCTGCCCTTGCTGTGAAGAGTGAAAAGACTGGCAACGGGCAGAACTTTTTTACATATCCTGCAACTGTGGAGTCCTTCATTAAGAGAGTCAAGGCCGCAAATTACATAATACATTCATGTCCAGAATACAACTATCACATTGGTGGTAGAAGACATTTGTTGAGAGTTTTATTGCAAGCAGTATTAATGCATAGATTATATGTATCTAATGCAGGTGCATTGAAGGATGCTGGATAGGGTGTGTGGTAGTCCAGAAAATGTATGGGAGGGAAAAACATCTGCTATAATCGCCGTGGATGGGCAAGATGCTCAGCATTGCAGGGACACCTATCATCTCAGAAAAATTGGGGTGAAGCTCAAATTGAACTTCATTGCAAAGGATTTATTCGCTCTTTGCTCAATCCGAAGAAGTTATATTTGATGAAAAGACTGGAGATTTGATTGATGATCATCAACAAAAAAGGCTTTCCGGCTACCCAAATTAATTGCTGGATGAAGTCCATTCTTGTTGCTCTGCGCAGAATTTTTTCCAATAGATTATGGCACTAATTAAGGTGCCTGACTATTTGTGATTATCCTATTTGCTTGCATTTGATCTAGTTTAATGACATTCGGTTGTTTCTACTATGTGTCTTGGATTGATGTTGAAAAATAACTGTTGTTTTGTTTTGTTTTGTTTTAAAGCAGATGGATATCTTAGCTCTTAGTGTGGACATAAAAAATGTCAACATGATTAATTACAATTAATTTGTCCCAAATATCCCAACATCATCCATATAATAATTAATTGTAAGATTAATTATTATTATTTAATCCATTTTATTACATTTACCCTTTATCCAATATTCATTTTATCAATCATTTTATCATCATTCATCATTTATACCATTATTTCATCATTAATCCTTTAATATATCATATTATCCTATTATAATCCCTATTAATATTTTCTAGGAATTTAATATTCCTATATCTACCTACCCACCTACCCTACACATCCCTACACCTAGCCTTTCCATGTAATCTCATCCCTAATCATCATTTATTAACCTAATCTAATTTTAATCCTAATCACATCCTCACCTCTAAATCTAGAGGCTTCTAAATCTAGAAGTCTCTCTAACCTTCTCCTTGCATTGAATCTTCCCTCCATGAATTTCGAATTCAAATTTTAGAGTCTTCCACACTAGAATCCTCTAATTCCTCACATGCATTCTCCACCCTTGATCCAAATCCAACATGGCTTTATCTTAGCCATTGAATCCTCTACCCACAAGCTATAAATTAAGCTCTCCTCCTCCATGAGAGTCAAGTCATAAATTCATATCAAAGTTCTACCATTTTTATCACTCAATCAATCCATCATTCATCTACAATCTATCAGCACACAATCAATCCATCATCATTTTTATCAAGCATTCCAAACACAATCAAGGGGAGGTGTTGTCCAAGTTTGTCCACAAAAATATGAAGCAATCAATCAAGCAATCCAAGAGCAAATCCACCACATCAAAGAAGGATTTGTGCAACTTGTAGGTAAGTGTAGGTATTTGTCTCTCCTCCTTTCCATCCATTGCTCTATCTGAGGTTTTGTTTGAAAATATTAGATTAGAGGAGCAAGTTTGTTTGTTTTCTCACATTTTCACAACTAATCTTTTCTTGCATTACACCGAGAAACAACCATTTGTAGATTGGTTCGGAAATGGTAATAGGTAAACTTGTCGTCTTAGAAAGATTGAATGCTACTAGATTATATTTTAATCTTGTCATTGTGCGGTAAATCCACAAAAAAAAAAAAAAAAACGCTGGCTTAGAATCAAAATTAAGCTCCACCAAGGCGGATCTTCATATCAATGATATGACTTATGCGGCGGGTTTTGAATTTTTCATCATCGAGCATTTAGAGTTCCGAGATGTTCGAAATTTGTGGCAATGCCCTATAAATCACATGGTTACCTACGAATCGAGATGGCGGACAGAGTTTCCAGGACGGCAAAAAATTTCCAAAATTTTGGGATGGCATGGGATGTTTCTTAAAATAATATATATTGGAAATAGATAAAAAAATTTAAAAAAATTATGAATAGCAATTTGTGACAACATTTGCACTCGTTTTTGTAATACAAGTAACAATGCAACCGGGTTATAGTTAACTCATAAACATTTTAATATGTATTACTACTTTTGTCATCTACACAACCTTTATATATATAGATATATATGAGCTTCCAAAGTGAATTTTAACTAGATTTATACATAAAGACTTTTATCCAAATAAATATGAGTGGCTTCCAAAAAATCTACGCTACAAGAATACAATATTTGAGTCCATATTTATTTCATTTTCAAATTTATTTCAGCCCAATTTAATGGTGCAACTAGATTGAGGTCTTCCACTATTAGCAAGGCTAAATTAAGGGTTATGAGCGCCCTAGGCAATACTAGAGCTAACACCTTCTATAAATAAATAAAATCTATAGTAGAAAAAATAATTAATCGTGACCAAATATCATATTACTTGATATGTTATGCCTCTACCATCTCGAGAAAAATTTCAATTTTTATTTTGTAGCTACTACTACCTAAAATCCCCAGTTAATACTCTAACATATAGTTTATTATAACCCTCCTTTTCTCATATATTTCTCAACTATTTTTTCCCACATTTTTTTAAATATTCACCCTTCTTAATTTCTCCTCCAAAAAAACTTCCAAGACTTCTAAACAATAAAAGTATGAAAAATATATGATTATGAATTAAATTGAAGAATCCCGCAACAAAGACACTTGCATAAATATTTTAGGCTTCCTATCATATTCTTAAATACATTACGTAGTTTTAATTTTATTTTGAATGAAATGAATTGAATTGGTATGTACGGTTGACACTAACTATGACTAGCATATATAAAACTAATAAATGAATCTACTCTTCATAAAAACTATAGTAAAATAGAATAAGTTAGCCCCCTAAATGTTAGTGCCTCTAGGTAGTTGCCTAGTTTGCCTAGGCTTTAATCCCCCTCTAACATAACTAATAAATTGATGTACTCTTCATAACAACTATAGTAAAATAAAATAAGTTAGCCCCCTAAATGTTAGTGTCCTAGTTAGTTGCCTAGTTTTCCTAGGCCTTAATCCCCCTCTACTATTAGACATCGGAAACTTGCAGAGAAGGAAAGTCATCATCTAAAATAACAATATAACTTTATTTTTAATTTTTAAAAAGTCGCTTTTAAATAGAAGACAACAAAAACAAAGACGCCGAGAACCTCCGGATGTTTCCCAACGTCTTGACATCCCCAAAGTCCCCAAAAATAGGAAAAACGGGGGACATGTCTAGAAACATATTCATGAATATCCTAGAGATGTCGCCCATGAAATTTCATTAACAAGGAATGTGGGGTGATGTTTCTCCCATCCCCAAAATGTCTGGGGACGTCTGCTTTTTGCGGGGTGTGTCTCCATGTAACATTGGTATTTCATTATTGGCATTTAGTCTTTGTTTTTATTTCCCGATTCTAAACAATTTTATAATTATGTTGTTTTATAGTGTTTGAAACATGTAGCAATGAACTATAAATCATTACTCAAATGTACTACTTTGGTTTTTCTATATATTTTTGAATCGCTTGTGGCAATGGTTCGATGATTTTCTTAAAAACCAACCCAATTTAGAGTCATGTTTTGATATTCATCCTTGTGAAGTCAACATTCTTTAAGGGTGGCTTCCAATAACATGCATTGTGCAAATAAATTCAACACATCTAGATCAATCACTTGTACATTCTCGGGGTTCTACTCTCAGTGATTGCACTCTCCCATCCCATATATTAAGCTTAAACAAATGATGGTCATCAAGGAAACTCCTATAAAAAGAACTCTAAGCGGGCACATTCCAAAAGTGTCGTCGGAAAATATCCGTTGGGAAAGTTGGAAAACACATACACTAGCCGTAAAAATAGATCCTCATAGTTAGAGCCTCCGACATAATTAAGCTTAAACAAATGCCACTCATTAAGGAAAATCCTATAAAAGAACTCTAAGCGAAAACATTCCGTAAAGTGTTGCGGAAAATATTCGTTGAAAACACAGACACTCACCTTACCCCTCCTTACAATGATGTTGCTAAGATGGTGGTAAGGTATGTCACATGATGGAAGGCCGTTATTCTACGCCTCTTCATCATCTTGTTTTGCTCAATCATTTTAGGCGCTTTGCTAAGGTAAGCCTTTCTTACTACATCCTACATTCATTAGAGAAATATGTCTTGGATGTGCAAGCCCATGTGAGAGCCCTTCCCCTGCATTAGGGAGTCATTTTCCTTTTACATCAGTATTTCCTAGACGTTTCTCTCATGATCATGTTCGCCCCTTACCTCCTTCTCCCCACAATGCCCATGGTTAGATCTAAAAATCCCATCTCCCCTTGCTAAAAGAGTGTTGCGTAGTATGGATAAAGGAAAAAAGATTGTTGTAGAAGGCCTCCTGAACATGAGCCACTCTGTCCCTGACCCCCAACTTAGCATTGATTTGAGAACACAATGAAGCAACAAGATGATGCCATTAAGGGTATTGAAGATAATGTGGATTTTCTCCTTAAAGATGGCAGCAAGGATGACTTGAGTTCCACAACCTACACTAAACTTGAGGAAAAATTGACAACCTGTCCAAGAGGCAACAAACCATGGAAGAAAAAATGCAGCAGATTGTCAACAAGCAAATTAACCAACTTTCCATGCACAAAGCTTTTCTTGACTTCATTCAGGTCTAGGTAAAGTAGATATGTGATATCAATGCCATTTCGGAGGACATTTGGAAATATGGTAAGGCCAAGAAGAAGGCCTTAGCAACATGTAGCTAGGACCGACAAACAAACGCACTTAACCTTTACAAGGCCTTGGTGGATGCTTAGAAGGTTTTTAATAAGTTCCTTAAATAGTTGTCTTTTGTCTCATGTTCTCTCTTGTCTCACTGTGGGTTTTTTTATGGTTATACGATTCTTTGTAGAGTTGTGTTTTGGTTGTTGTTGGGCTTCTTGTTGGCAGTTTTCCCCGCCTTGTTTTTCATCGTTCTATCTAGCTCTCTTAGGATTTTGTTATTGGGGCATGGAACCCACATATCAAAAAACCATTGCACTTTTATTGTTCCTCTGGATTTTGAGCCTTTTGTTCCATGGGGTATGGTCCCCTTTAAAACCATTTATCAATAATAAAAAAAACACGACACTCACTGGAAAATAACTTCTCACGGTTAGATGCCTCCAACGTAATTACGCTTAAACAAATGTCATTCATCTAAGAACCCCTATAAAAGGAGCTCTAGGTGGGGACTTTCTGTAGACACCTAAAATCGGTATCTATGCCCTCATTCGCTCATGTGCGCATATTTTAATTCAATCATCCTCCTCATCCAATCAAATGCCCATCCAATCCTTATTAATTAATTAAGCTACATTAATTAATTAATCATTTAATATTTTACATGCCCAACTATCCCATCCACATTAATTCTTATTAGTTAATTAATTCCTATTAATTAATTAATACCCTCATCCATTGCCCCAACCAACCTACTATTTAGGATGCTTTTATCCTAAACCCATCCCCTTGCTTTTCTAGCTTTCATCCCATTTATTTTTATGCCCTAACTACCTTGGATTCATCCCCAAGTCATCTAATCCCACCAATATGCTTTAAAGCATTTGGCCAATCCTTTAAAATCATCAAATCCCACCTTAAATCAAAAATCAAGCCCAAGAGGGAAACTTTCCCCGTGATTGGCGCCGACCCAGACTGTCGCCGTTGACTCTACTTTAAAGCAAGTGTTTTCCTTCCATTTTGACATCAGAGGGAATGCAATCATGGGTAATCACTTGGAAATCAATCCATCAGACATCAATCAGAGCTTCTTGGTGACTTTCGAGCCTCTCTGCAATAGCATCACGAGACATCCCATCATCATCCAACATGCTATGCATCATTCATGGTCTTCCACCGTGAGCTTTCTTACTTTTATAGTTCTTTTATCGGCTCATCTATCGGATTAACTGTGTTTTCTTGTAGATTAATCTTTTGCAGTCCGACGAAGATTCACCATCCTCAATGACCCTTAGTTCCAGCCTCCGAGCTTTCAGGTTGCCATATCCAACTATTTCTTCTTGGTCTTATCCCAACCTCGTTATAATTGCTTGCCCATCTTCCCTGGTCGCCGTTGACCAAGCCCTGTTCATCCAATAATATACCCAAATCATCCCTTTTTGCCTGTTTTCCGTACTTCCTGTCCTTGCTCCTCCTTTGCGAGATCCACTTATAAGCACCACGGTCCTTACCAACGTCCCGTTTGTATTAGAACTTTGCAGGTCTACATATTCCATCATCACTCGAGATTCATCTTCCTAAATTGCCATCGACCCTTTCGTGTAGAGTTTGGGTCGCCGCCAACCCGCACCATGTAACTCTTATTTTATAGTTATTGTCATCTAACTAGCTTTAGACCGCCGCCATTTCTAGATTCAATGACTATTCTGCTTTCGCATGATTTGCTTTCACATCTTTTTATTTGACAAACGGGGTTGAAATCATGTTAAGGAAGTCAAAAGCTTCTTGGAACTGCTTAGTCGGGAAACCCCGCATTTATCTATCTAATCCAATTTGTTTCAGTTTTGTAGATCTTGTTGCAAGCAGCAATAATCCATCACTCAACGCCTGTATCTAACATCAAGCATTCGAGGTAACATAAACCCTCCATCCTTATGAGTTGGCTAGTTTCTTTAGTAGTTAGTGCATTCATTTTCATTACAAACGAGAAACTTGGAACAACATTCCTGGCATGCCCGGTGGGACCACCCTTTAGGTGGTTTATTTCTTTTCTATATCTTTCTTTTTTTTGTTTTCCGCTAACACTACAACGTGAGGCCTTGCTTTATTGCTTGCTCGGTTTGTGGTTTGGATCCCTCATCATTCGAGAAGTGTAGACAAATAGGAAAAGCGTTATCCAGGTATTCTCCTTTTCCTTATTTGCTCTTTTTGCATTGTACCTTCCCTTCTTGTTTGTGTACTCATTGAACATCACATTTCATTTTGGGTTTAAAAAGAACCTTTCTTTTACATCCTGCTTGTGCACATAGTCTAAAGAGAGGGTTTAATACTTTGGATATCACATCTTATCACACAACCTGAAACTTCACAAATCAATTAACACATCAAAACATTTCTTTCACATGGTTCACTGATCGGGATTTGATCACTCAACAGGAGACCATTTCAGACATTTTTCCCAACCACAACTTACCTAAGATCAAACATAGTTCGCCATCTTCTAAGTCCGTTTATATCCGTCCTCTTCACACTTTCTTGATCAAAACATAAAAAGGAATTGTTTGCTTGCTTTCGTGTTTAAAAATGGATCCAAACTTTCCCTCGAGCAGTTCTCAACATTCTTTTGTGACCCCATTCTGACCGTCAGTTGCTTCTAGAGCTTCCTCTAACCCTATCTATGACTATCTTCATCGTAGACCTCCCGTCTCTCGACCATATCGATCTGTAGACCATGCTTTGCCATCATTGCCTTATGTATCATCCCCTTTGTCCCCATCACCCTTATCCTTGCTTGCTTCTCCTCTACCACCTTTGTCTCCCCTTTACCACCTTTATCCCCATTACCTCATGCTCTTCCATGGGGTTCTCCTCTGAGACCATACCCACCTCTCTTATGTGTATTCCTCACGAGAACCCCATCTGTGATTTCCTTCTCCATAGGTATTAGTCAATAGATACTAATCCATCTTATGACATCACTCCTCTCGTCTCACCAAGGGATACCCTCAATGAGCCTTCCACATTAGCCCTCTCCGTTCTTGCCTCATCTTCGTCATCTCATTATGACCCCACTCATCACCATACTCCTACATCCTCTCAAACTACACCACCCTCATCACATGACATATTTAGACATCCATTTCCTAATCCTCCACTAGCCAGTTCATCTTCACCTTTTACATCACATCAATTTAACCCCTTCTCAATCAACACCATACATCATACATCTATTTCCACATCAGTCTCACCCATCACCTCATCTACTTCCATCCTAAATATTGTGCCCTTGGCCCCTTCTTGTATTATTCCTACATCTATCACATCTACAATCACCTTGCCTACCTCCCTTACTTCTACTACTTCTCTTACAACCACATCTAGTCCTACTCTTACCACATCTGCATCAGCCTTAACCACACCTGTCTCTACATCTGAACTTGTCACCACATTTACATTGACATCATTATCACACATTTCTTTGCCTATGCCCGCATCATCTAACATTGTATCTCTCTCGCTATCTCTACCACCTATCTCCTCGATTATGACCTCCTCACTTATCTCATCCACACCTAGTGTCCTGACATATGTTATTCCCACATCTAGATCTATATCTCACATCTCCTCAACCTACCTATATGCCTTTTGAAACACGTGAAATAAGCATGGTTGACACTCATCCTTCTTCTAGCCCTATCTATCTCGCCATCTACACCATCTCACATAGACATCATCAACCAATGATCTAAACGCCCTGTTTTTATTCACACTTCCTCCTACTATTGATTTCATACTTGAACCTACTCAATCCACTACATTAGACCTTGTTCTCCCATCTACATCTCTTCTACCCTTGCCTCTTGTGCCATCATTGGATTCAGACGGTCCCTCTTTCTGTACTTCTACCCACACCTAATGCATCGAATATCGTGACCACATATCGATCATCTCCTTCTTCTACTATGCCACCTTCATCATTTAAGTAATATTGAGATCCATTTAGTTGATACCACTATAGGTGATCCTCTTGTTTCATCCACTCAGTCAGACATCCCAACATCTAGCTAATCTTCATCCTCCTTAGAATCCGTCATGCGAAGCTAATTCCGTCATCACCGCCATGCCATCACCAGATCCCCCAGTAGAGATTATTGTCATCCCCGCCAAGGGTACTCCTCAAAAATCCAAACCTAAAGACCTTGGCATCCTCCCACAATGGTCCCTTGAGCGTCCTCACAAGAATATTGACATCCCTCCTATCAGGACCAAATCCACATCTTCCATCTGGGACCTCATCCTTCGGTTTTAGGATCCCCTCCTCCATCATGACCAATCAACCCATCCAAATCCAAACAATCGATTCTCTCCTAGGGCCAACCCTTCATCAAAAACACCTCCAATAATCCAGTCATCCAGGCCTAAATCATCCACCATCACTTCTTCTTCCAGACCACCTAGACCTCAACCCAACCCATCTTCACCTTCCCCATCCACACCATCCTACAAGAATTTTCTAGGTGCCCATATCGAGTCATATGTAGAGGTCCTCCAACATTTACTTCAGACCTCTACCATCACACTTCCACCTATCAGAGCCTTCGATCCGAACCGTCTCAAGCTCTCATGGTTTAATTATCATCGCATCTCGCTTACTTATCATCACACCCAGGGCCATGACATCAAGCATTGTAAGGCCCTTAAGACTATTGTCCACGATTTCATTGATTGAGAGGACCTCCTTGACTAGATTCGCCTTCACCGCATCTCCATCCGATTACCCTCTTGACGAGGTCCTCCTTGTTAATCAATATTGTTCGCCTTGATACATAATCTTCACCGATGTCCATATCCTTTGGCATCCATTATCTTATCCACATCCCTTTCATCGGGGGAGCATCTTCTCCCGTTTTTGATCTTTCATCACCCTTATTATCGTTCCCATCAATTTGTCCTTCCGCACTAGGGGGACTTCTTTCTAGGACATGTCTGTTCGTAGAATAGATCCTCTCCATGTTTGACATCATCCTATCTCATCTACCTTGGTTTATCTGATCATACTTTCATCCCCTCTCCCTATGACCACCTTCATGGCCATATCTTTGCTTCCCTTTAGAAGCACCATGGCTTTGAGCCCACCATTGTGGTGCCTATTTCATAAATATTTATCTAACTCATCTCATCTAATCCTAATTTATTTTATCCCTTTAGGGGGACCATTTTTTCATCTTAAAACACATACCACTCACTTTCCTAATAAGTTGTGTGTGTTCTTCATTCCTTCATCCCATCCCATCTTCCAAACGAGACCTAATCTCTTAATCTTATCAGAACATCACTACTCTGGAAAGGAGCCAACGTGGGAGGTTTTCCCCTAATTGGATCGGACCATGCGGTAAACCAAAAGTGGAACGGCTTAACGCATTGCACTTGCGACCAATCTTTTGTTAGCATATTTACCAATGTGCACTTAGTCATGTCTTTAGATCATTCCTCCATCTAAGCCATTTCCATTTCTCATCGTGATGATTTGGAACTATGTGGTCGTCTTTTGTCACTTCTAGATGCGGCCTTATATACTAGCACCACGGCTCTGCTCATAGTATATTCCTTATGGATAGGTTCTACCTTCTCGGTGAAATATTTGTGATCGTCACATCCATATTCCTCTTATTCACCCATTGGAACCATGCAAGAGGGTCCAGGGGTGTCTCTTGTACACTCTTTATCCCCTCCTAAGTGGTCTACTTAGTTAGTTCCATCTCTCACACTTGCAAAATCAAAAATCATAGATGCTCAAATCAAAATCAAAGTTATCAACAATAGACAGATGCCTCGAGGACAATTGTTCATTCATGCAAAAAAAAAAAAAAAAAAAAAAGAGAAATTGAAAGCATGAAATCAAAATCAAAATCAATAGGTCGATCCTTGAAGGACGTGTTGGTGTCGAAACGCAGCACCCCTGGGACTCTGCAACGCGATCGGTTGAGACTCTCAGTGTGATTGCACAACATGGAGCTTTTCCCAAGTGTGGGACCTCGCGAAATCGGAAAAGCTCTCCGGATGAAGGCCGGCTCCTATTCCTCTGTTCAGATGCACGAATAAACGCAGAGGTTTACCCAAAAACCTAATCTAACTACCAAGGAGACAGGGAGAGAGAAATGCATAAAAATAAACCTAAGCTAAGGAGGTGATGCACCGAGGAATGAAGAACATATGTTTTGCCAATAAACACAAACCATAGAAATGCAATGCAATATCATGCACGGATAAACATATTCACAGTGAAAGATCAGGAGGATGCAAAATGAAACACATAGAGGGTTGAGAAAACATCCACAGTCATGCATTTATTTTCTCCGAAGGTTTGATACAATACACTGCAAAAATGCCAATAGGCAAAGGTTGCATTACAGTTCCAAATGGGAGGTTTTAGCTCCACAACTCCACCTGCCAAAGAAAAGAAGGAAGGGGCCAAAACAAAATGTCCAACCTTTGAAAAACAACCTCTCCTTACATTTTATAGAAGAAAAAGAGGAGGAGTGAAAAAATCGAAATTTGTTCCAACCACCTCCACATCCGCACCTAACTCCATTCATCATGGCGGTAGGTAAGAACCTCAACGACCCAAAAATGACGAACTGTCATATTTCCCGCGTCAAGTCCGTTCCAGTCGGGTTCGGGACTCTCTTCTGCATCCGCATCGGGCTTGGGAGGTGGCGCAACATGTTTTCACCCGTGCTTTCTGCCCGTGTTTTCCAAATTTCCTTTGTTTTCGGAAATTCCTTTTTGCCGGGTTTTGAAGACCCCTCGACATGTATTCATTGCGCCATGTTTTTCCCATTCGCCCCGAAACCCGCCTTGCCTTGCGTTTTGGAACATGCCTTTGGTTCGGGATTTGGAACCCTGCGACATGTTCCTTCACCATGCGTTCCGACGTGCAAACCCGACTTTGCATCGGGTGAAACCTTGATTTCCTTTGTCGTCGGGTTTTGGCGACCTTGACGACATATCCCTTTGTGTCGGGTTTCGGAAGCCACCCAACATGTTTTCCTTCCTTGTTTATCTCGACTTGTCGACTCCGATCCGAAACCCGATTTGCCTTTGTATTTATATTTACCGGGGGAAATATATACAACAATTTGGCGACTCACGGGATTACACCTTTGCTGGTAGAAGATCGTGGCCTTTTAGCAATCCATTGGGCATGGAGTCATAAGCGATAACACTGAAACCAACTTTGATACCGAACTCCTTCTCAGAGAACACGCTTTGAACCGTAAAAACCAACCCGGGAGCAACAAAACACATGCCCAAAGCACTTAGGGAAACTCGAAACCTAACTATGACAAGACAATGTGCATACGCACTTAGAGGAATTGAAAACTAGGCTAATATTTACAAGGGTAGAATTTTCTCTCTTGATGCAATGTTTAAGATAGATTCCGTTGGCCAATCGGAAGTTCTTCTCCGTCCATGTAGACAATTGGAAGGCATTGCTATTTTACATCCCTGACCATGTAGGGGCCACTCCAAATGGCATCAAACTTGGAATGCCTTCCCGGTTTTCCCGATCTGCATCCCATTTCCAGAACTAAGTCTCCCTCCGGGAAGGTCCTCGCTCTTGCTTTCTTATCAAACCACCTTTTCACTAAGGCCTGATCTTTCTCGATTGTTTGAGCTGCATGCTCTCTAATTTCTTCCAATTCCATCAACTCTGCATACCTAGCCTCCATTGGTTCGAACTCAGCCAACTCAACTGCTTCATGAACTCCAATGCAGGCAGTTCTAATGATATAGGCAATACTGCCTCTTTTCCATAGACCAACTTGTAAGGGGAATTGCACCTGTAGACCTCTTTGGTGTTATCCTCATTGCCCCATAATGCTGATTTTAGCACAGTATGCCATGTTCTTTGATTTTCATCCAAGTCCTCTGATGATTCTTAGCAAATTTTTGTTCGTGGACTCTGCTGCTATCCATTACCTGCGGGTAATAATTTGAAGAGGTGCTCAAGTAGATTCCATTCTTGATGCCCATTACGCAATCCTGGAACCTATGAATGCCAATGCATTATCGATATGATAGTGGCGGCACACCGAACACAGTCACTATCCTTCTAAAACTCTAGTATATTAGACTCGTTTGCCTCTTTGAGTGCTCTTTTGCTTGATCCACTTGGTGAAATAGTCTGTTGCCGTGAGAATCCACTTGTGGCCTTGGCTTGAGTTTGGGTTGATGACCCCGACGAAGTCCAATCCCCATTGCATAAATGGTTGGTCAACCAAAATTGGGTGCGATGGAAGTCTTTATTAGTCTTTCTTTACACATGAAGAGTGCACATTTCTTGCACTTTCTTATCCATGTATAGCAGTCATTGAACACTGTGGGCCAATAATACCCTGCTTTCATTATCTTGAGAGCTGTTACTCGTGGGGCAAAATGTCCACCAAAATCTTCATCGTGAAAATCTCGTAACACCCTCTCAATTTGACTGTCCCAATGCACCTCAATAGAACTCCATTGATGTCTCTCTTGAACAAAACACCATCAACAAGCACATATGGAATAGCTTGTAATCTAAAGTATCTTCTCTTTGCTTTGCTCATTTCTGGAGGGCATAGGCTGTCTGTAGGAAGTGAATCATATTCTGAGTCCAACAAGGAGTAGGCACATCATCATTTTCATGTTCTTGACCATCCTGTAGTACCAAGGCAATCTCTTTTTCATCACCTGCTTCAACTTGTTGACTCAAGGCTAGTTGTTCGCATAGTCCCTTTCCATGTACTAGCTTTGTGACCTTGATCTCGATGTCATATTCCATGACACGAGTTATCCATCCTGCACGCTTCTCATTCAGATCCTTGTTTAGAAGGAAGTCCTTAACTCCCGCATGAGAGACCAACAATTGGATCTTGTTGTTTGAGACTAGGTGCTTGAATTTCTTTAAACTCTGATCAACTTTGCTGCAGGACATGCTTTTGATGAAAGAGTACCTAGTTTCGTATTCCTCCAAGCCTTGGTGAAGAAAGCAAGCTGGTTGTTCTAATCCTCCTTTGTTTTGTTGTACGGGATTGCGAAATTGTGTCCCCACCACCAAGGCATATAACACGAAGTCCTTGGAGAAGTCTGGATTGACGAGTCGGAGCTTGAGATATAGCCTCTTTTATTGCCTCGAAACTTGCCTTGCCTTCAGATGTCCATTTAAATGCCATGCTCTTCTTTAACATCAGCGTTATTGGCTTTACGAGAGCTGCAAAGTTTGGAACAAACCTGCGGACAAAATTGATCCTTCCTAAGAAGCTTTGAAGAGCCTTCTTGTGACTTGGCAATGGCAATGCTTGAATTGCTTCGACTCTTTCTGGGTCAATCATCAATCCTTCCTTTGAAACAATATGGCCTAGAAGTTTTCCCTCGTGAGCCAAGAATATGCATTTTTTGGGATTCAATGATACCCCAAATCTTCTACACCTCTGAAATACCTACCTTAGATGAAAGAGGTGATCCACTGCATTTTTGAGAATACAGTGATGTCGTCGAGATATATTAGAACTATTTTGTTGATCAACCCCTTAAATGCCATATCCATTGCCCTTTGGAAGGTGGCTCCAGCATTTGATAGCCCAAATGGCATTTTCTTGTAGGCATAGGTCCCCCATTTGGTGGTGAAAGCCGTCTTGAATTGGTCATCTTCTTTCACCATCACCTGATTATACCCTGAGTAGCCATCTAGGAGAGAGAATCTCTCTGAACCGGATACTACTTGCAATATTTGTTCCATTGAAGGAAGTGGGTAATGATCTTTGAGAGATGCCCTGTTGAGGTCTCGGAAGTCCACACATAACCTAATTTCTCCGCTCTTCTTCCTGACCGGAACCAAGTTCGCAACCCAGCTTGAGTGCTTGATCGGGAATATAATGCTTGCCTCTATTAGCTTGTTAAGCTCTTTCTTCATTAGAGGCTCAATGTGAGGTTGGTGGTCTCTCCTTACGCACTTTGATGGGCTTAGCATCCGGATCCAATTCTATGGTATGTTGTGCCAAATTTGGATCAAATCCTCTTAAGTCTTCATAGCTCCAAGCGAAGACATCTGGAAATTCTTGGCAAAGCTGTATGAAATCTGATTTCTCCTGCTTAGTGGCCACTTTGCCAATTTGAAGTGTTTTGCCTTCCCCAACCGAATTGGCTCTGAATCTTCTCTCTTGACACAGTATGTTAGCCTTTTCCTTACGGCTGGTCGTTAGGGTTGAAGATAGACTCAACGTTACTAAACCCTTAGGAAGCTTGTTTGTCCGTGGTTGCACTACTTGATCCCCATCTTTGCTTTGCTCTAGCCTATCTGATTTCTAGTGAGAATTCAGCTTCTTCTTGTAAGAAATTGACGATCATTGATCGTTCTCAAACACTGCCGACTTGTGTTATTATCTCTGGGCTGCTTGGCCTCACAATCACATGGATATGTGGCTGTGTTTTTTCTCTTCGATGTTGTCGACCACATCAAACGTTGCTCCAATCTTGCGAGCCTATCTGCGCGCTTCATTTTTCTTCACAGGTATGGACAAAATGTTGAAAGCTTCGAAATCCTCAATGAGGTCCCATACCCTATTCTTGTAGCTCTTTAGCAGTCGTTCTTTGTAGCATGTTGTCCCTAACTTGGTTGACGCTGATTAGCTCGCTATCTCGAACACTGCGAAGTTCTTTATGCCCCTTTTCCTGGCCCAATGAATTCCATGAATCAAGGCCTCATATTCAGCTGTGTTGTTTGAACAAGAAAACTGGAAATGAAAAGCTGAATAATACTTGATGTCTTGTGGTGAAATCAACATTGCACCACCTCCAGCACCTTGTCTGCTTCTCGAACCATCGAAGAATAATTTCCAAACTTTGCTTTCATCTCTTTGTTCAGGCTGAATGATGTCGGGAATGGGTGAATTTTCTTCGTGTACACAATACACACCCAATTCAGATTCTTCAATTTCCTTATAGGGTCAAATTCATGACTTTTGTTTGCCCATTCATCCAAAGTTAAATCAGGAATTCCCTCGACCTTAGTACCTGCTTCTAGATCACTTGAACACTCCTCCTGATCAAAAGCTGAGCAATTTGCATTGATAGGACCTGGTACATGAGGCTCAATATGGAAATTGGCAATTGATTCTGATCTGATTGTTGCTTTGGCTCCATACCTTGTCCTGAAAATCATGTGCGACCAATCTGCAGATAAATATCCACCAATCTTTGCAGTGAAGTCTCTTGATAAACACAACGCAAAGAGTGGCGGGAGGTCAATTACAGACACATCTTGCGAGTGTAACATTAGGACATGAATGTAGTGTTAGGCTTAACCCTTTATGACCCCAACTGTTCCCACTTTGCCGTTCCATCTAGTTGTACTACTCCTTTCAGCACTGGCTCATACTTCAGACCCAGTTGATCCGCTATTTGCTTAGGCATCACCGAACTACTTGCTCTGAATCTATCATGCGATTGTGCACCAGTGGTTTCAACAATCAATGAAACATAGAAAGGTGGAGGCTTCAAATTTTTCTTGTCGGCCCCCATCATGTTGCCTTGCATTAGTGAGAACTTTCTCATGTCCTGGTTTGATACATTTGTGGCGGACCATTAGCCATTGCGACTGCAATAAATCTCGTTGCCACAGGATCGCGGTGATTCCCACATGGAAATGTTCACATGTGTCTTCTTCATTTGATCGATGATGTTGAAGGGGATGAAGCTGTCCTTTTGCTGCCCTTACTTGGTGCGACCTTTTACGGAGCTTGAGCAGGTGCATGTGTTGCTACAACAGTACATACCTTAGGCTGATTTTGCACATTTGGAGCTATGTTTGGTCTACTGGCCCCTTGTTGTGTAAGAGTGGGTTGAGAAACAACTGGATTAGACGGTTGTCCCTCTTCTATGCTTCTCTTCTTTGACCGTGTGTTGGCAGCCACACCTTGAAAAGGCATTGGTTAACTCCACAGAAGTCTTCCGTTTGCCAATTGGCCAATGTGGTTTCCGTTGGAGGTCCTTCTTGTTGTGTTTCTTCTTTGCTGATTCCTTCTTGATGTTGGTTCTTGAGGAACACCAATGGTTTGCACCATCAAGGCTGATTCGATGCACCATTGAAACATCTTGGTGATTGTGAGGGAGATTGCATGGGTAACACCGGTCGTACTCCTGTGCCATGTTATTTTGTGTTGGAACCAAGGCTCTTGAGGATGTCATTGCATTTGGATCATACGGTCGAAATGGCACAGCGGCTTGAGGTTGTCCTTGGTTTTGGTTTTGATTTGCAGGCTGAGGCGGTGGTGGCTATTTTGTTGGTATGAGGGCCTAGCTTGTGCTGCTGCGCTTGAGGCGATATGGTCTAGCACTTTGAGCTTGCTTTGTCTTTTGATAGTCACTAAGCTCATTTCCAGGTTTGCAGGTTGTTTCATGACCTCCTGCAATTCCTTTGAAGTATTTGAAGATGTGGATGCCTCATTATTGCTTTGATTTCTAGGAGTTGGAATGGGATTCAACTCTGGTGCTTGGCTGGTTGTAGGATTTCCCATATCTGGATAGAGAGGCATTGGCGGCCTTGGTGCAAGCTTGCCAGCTTGGATCAAACAGTTCTCTGCTCTGATTGTTGTGTCATAGGCCCCTGGCAGCGTTGTCCCTCCCATTGATTGGATCATCATGGCTATGTCTGAATTTATAGCCTTTAAGAAATAAAGGAATGCTCCTTCGGCGGTTGGTCTGACAGTTATTGGGATCCTGTCCCATGTCCGTTGGAACCTGAAGTTGAAATCTGCCATTTGTTCGTTAGGAGCCCTTTTGATTGTTGTCAGTTGTTCTAATAAGGACAAATTGTCCGCCCTCTCCCCGAATTGGTTGCAAAGAGCTGAACAAAGTTGGTCCCAATTTGTAATAGATCCTGCTGCTAGGCTCCTAAACCATTGTAAGGCCTTGCCTTTGAAAGATGAGGCCAACAACTTGACTGCAACATCCATTTCATTTATTTCGTGGATTGCACATACATTAGCAATATCCTGGATGTGATCAATAGGAGTAGTATGATTTTCTCCTGTAAAATAGGGTATATTCTTTAGCGCTGCAACTAGAATTTGATTCTGAGCATTTAGGGCAAGTGGACTACTTCCCATGAAATTGACAAAGGGATTCGGTGGTAGATGCGCCATTATGATTGGCCTTAGAACCCTGGTTGATGCGAGAAAAGGCCTACCAGGTGGAGGTGTAGACAAAGTCCTGTTAGGTGGGGATGGTGATCTTTGTGATCTTCTTCCTCTCCTTCCCCAACCTGGTGAAAGTTGCAAGTGGACAAATAGCCCTTCTTCTCGAGTATAAGACCTTGTCAAATTCTTCTCATGTGCACAGGTGGCAACTTGTCTTTTACACCACTGAATCTATCCCTTCGGAAGTCGCCGGATGTGTTAGATAACAAGCCTCAGAAGGTGGATTTTGCCAAGTTACACACCAAACTTGACAATATTGAAAATATTATTTGAAATTTGAAGGACCCGGAGGAGACAGATCTTAAAATCGGAAATCGGGCCTTGTTGTGCGGTGCGGATCCCAAAAGCACGGGCGGAACTCGGGTCATGCGATGCGACTCATAAACCCGAATTGCTATGTGTCGAACTTGGAACATGTCCGACATCCCTCAAAACCCGAAAGGCTGTTTTGATGTTTTCGGACCTCGAAAACCCGAAAACACCATTGTCGGGGTTGGACCATCAATGCATCCCCAAAACTCAAACACTATTTGCTTTTTGATGCTCTCGGATCCCAAAATCCGAAATCACTAAAAACCGAAATTTTGAAATCAAAATTCAAAAAATCTAAAAATACCCTTTTGAAGATTATAGTCGGATCTACCAACTGGTGAAATTTTGACCAATTTTGAGCAATATAAACCCTTGAAAAATGATTTCGGAGTTCGGGCCGGAGGTGCAAAATCCGAAATTTGTAAAACTTGATTTTCTAGCCCAAAACTCATGAAAACTCCTTCAATTTTGATGGGATGACCTCTTGGTCCCACCGGTGTGCCAAAACTGTTGGTGTCAAACGCGGCACCCACAGGACTCTACAACACGATGGGTTGAGAATCTCAGTGCGATTGCACAACATGGAGCTTTTCCCAAGTGTGGGACCTTGCGAAATCGGAAAAGCTCTCCGGATGAAGGCCGGCTCCTATTCCTCTGTTCAGATGCATGAATAAACGCAGAGGTTTACCCAAAAACCTAATCTAACTACGAGGAGACGGGGAGAGAAAATGCATAAAAATAAACCTAAGCTAAGGAGGTGATGCAGGAATGAAGAACATATGTTTTGCCAATAAACACAAACCATAGAAATGCAATGCAATATCATGCACGGATAAACATATTCGCGGTGAAAGATCGGGAGGATGCAAAATGAAACACATAGAGGTTGAGAAACATCCACGAGTCATGCATTTATTTGCTCAGAAGGTTTGATACAATACAACTGCTGAAAAATGCCAAGGCAAGGTTGCATTACTGAGTTCCAAATGGGAGGTTTTAGCTCCACAACTCCACTGCCAAAGAAAAGAAGGAAGGGGCCAAAACAAAAAAATGTCCAACCTTTGAAAAACAACCCCTCCTTACATTTTATAGAAGGAAAAGAGGAGGAGTGAAAAAATCAAAATTTGTTCCAACCACCTCCACATCCGCTGCGCCTAACTCCATTCATCATGGCGGTAGGTAAGAACCTCAACGACCCAAAAATGATGAACTATCATAATTCCCATGTCAAGTCCGTTCCCGTCGGGTTCGGGACTCTCTTCTGCATCCGCGTCGGGACACTTGGGAGGATGGTGCTTTCAACATGTTTTCACCCCTGTTTTGGGTTTGCGCCGGGTTTGTGTTTTCCGACTTTTCAAAACCCGAATTCCATTTACTGTCGGGTTTTGAAGACCCCCCGACATGTATTCATTGCGCCATGTTGTTCCGCCCCCGAAACTCGCCTCGCCTTGCGTCGGGATTTGGAACCCTTGCGACATGCTCCTTCACCATGCGTTTCCGACGTGCAAACCCGACTATGAAACCCGATTTCCTTTGTGCGTCGGGTTTTGGCGACCCGACGACATATCCCTTTGTGTCGGGTTTTGAAAGCCACCCGACATGTTTTCCTTCCTTGTTGACTTGTCGACCCGATCCGGAAACCCGATTTGCCTTGTATTTGCCGACTGGAGGAAAATATACAACGGGGACGGCTAGAATTTATTCTTTCCATCTATATATTGTAAAAAGTAAAACATAGCCTCGAATGATGGCTACTCTTTATGGCATTTTAAGGCTTCCCGCATTGATCAACCTTCCTTTTCATCAACATCCTAAGAAAGCTTCCCACATTGATCAACTTTCTCTTTCCCTTCCTGAGTAGGGGCACAATTTAGGAACACCAATTTTGGAGAACCCTCTTTCCTCTATACAAATTACATCTCAAACCCCTTTTGTCATGTCTACATTAGGTCTATGAGATCATCTCATCCATTTTCTCCTTATGATCCTAGAAATGACTAACTATCATTGGTTATTTGCTAATATCTGTTTTGGTCGCATGTGCCTTGCGTTACTTGGATCCTCCTCTTGTTTACCACTAATGCGAGTTGGAGGCATGTTTTCCGGGAATGTTCCTTGCTACAACATAGGTTTCGTTTGCACCTATGGGTCACCACTTTGCATGTGAAAGTGTTCTTCATCCTAGACCCATCACATCTATTCCTTAACGTGTCTCTCTTCATTTCATCTAATAATGCATTCATTCTTAATCACATCCACTTTTAATTTTCTTTCATCCTCATCATCAAATCTAAATAACAAGGAGAATTTAGTCCTAACATCACACATTTGTATCCATATTCACATTTGAATCTAAAGTAATCATCTAATCATACATGCATTTCACCCTCATGATTAAATTTAAATACAAAACATGTAATCCTAATCACCACATCGTATCTCATTAAACATCACATCTCATCTAATCCAAAATCATCATCTCATCTAATCCAATATAATTACATCACATCTAATCAATTATCACAACACATCTAAAATCATCATCACATCACATCTAAAATCATCATCCCATCTAATCTAAAATCATCACATCATACATAAATAATCATCACATCATACAATAGACACATGGGAAAATATAACACATAATGATCCATAAATCAAAATCATATATCATATATCATGTATCAAAATGAGTGTCAATACATCATGGCCCTCTAAGGGGCTCCCTCAGAGCTGAAATACTATCAAAATCTATAAACTACATGTTTGACACTCTCAGACCCTCTCCCTCTAGGGTGGGTACAACACTTGACCCCTGCATGCCATCTCCACCCTCATGGCCTCCCTCCTCACGTCTCGGTTGGGCCACACTTGATGTGTTCCTCGATGGCCTAGCTCCACCGTAACTGCCCCAAAGATTATCCCGATAACGAAGCGTCTTGAATCCTATAGATCATGATAATATTTGGCCTCGGCATCCAATGCTAGATATTTGTCCATCCCAATCATACCCGGGGAGCCATATGTCCTGACCCCTGTGGCATTTCCTGGTTGCCATTAGCCAACTGACTCAATCGCTGAATGGTAGCTAGATCTCCAAAGCGGGTCCTGTAGGCCTCCCTATGCCTATGGTAGCGGTCTCTCTCTTGAACCACTCAGTCTCACTCTTGCATGACCGCATCTCACTACTGTAGAGCTATGAATAGCTCTACCCTTATTTGATCTAGCTCGACATGCAAGCATGCCAGGTCAACAACCTCTCTTGATCCCTCATCTCCACCTCCTCTAGGAGCTGCCTCAGTATCCTCCTCCATCTACTCAATCTCCTCCTCTCATCCCTCCTCCGCTCCCCGAGCTACCCATGTTGTTGTGTGCCAATCGGATTACCCGACTCCGAATCCAACGTCATCATCATCATCCCATGGTGCCACCCTCTCATCTAATGGATCGGCCATGGTAGAGCTCAACAACTCCCTATCCAAATCCTATCTCTTGTACAAAATGGGATCGTGTGAACCATCTGACTGCAGACCCCCAAACTGATGTCTCACTCTCTCAAACTAGACAACCTCGATCATCTCGGCCTTCATCCTGGACCCATCGTGTCCGCCTCATACCTTGCGACTCTACATCCACACCAGGGTCAAGCGGAGAAATCCCTATACGACCACCACCTAACCTGATCAACATCAAGCTCTGCTAATATATCAATGTACCCGTCTACTCCTCTCTCTCCCTATCTCTAAAGGCACAGTCAACCTCCACCTCAAAAAATCCAACCTCCAGCTGAATATGGTCCCCTGTGACCCATGGAAGCCCTAGTGGCCTAATCACTACTATGTGCTCGTAGGCCCATCGGTGAAGAAAAATGCGACATCCAACCCCGACCTCCTATCAGCCTAGTATCTAGCTAGCTCATGATAAACTGAGAGCCAATAATAAATTCCCAAATGAAAATATTCGGTGGTCGATAATATCGGCCACTACACCTACTAATTCCCATGGAAACCGAGATCCTCCTGAGTTTGGCAAAGTATAACAGGACACTGCCATCATAACCATGCAAATCAAACAACTAGGTGCTACTCCAGCCTCATATCTCTGCTCATATGCAAAAGCCCCTGAAGAAAATCGGATAAGGGGCGCATCAGCTCCAAAAAGCCACGTCAACACTGCCAATCGGTCATCACTGGTAATGGGAACTATCTTCTCCCCTTATATCGGTAGTTTTAGGATCCGATACACATCCTCTAGGGTGATAGTCATATCCCCTATATGCAAACAAAATGTGTCAGTCTGCCTATCCCATCTCCCACAACAGAGATCATAAACATCACATCTCGTGGGATCTTCTAATAGTGTCTAAATCCACCTAATCTAACTATGGATAGATGGTCCCACTCAACGTATGTCACATCCCCTCTTATCTGCTCATAAAAAGTTGACACTCGATCTCTAGAGATATAAGGTCTCTCGAGCTTACAACCACAAGTGAAACATACACACATTAGACCCATGATCCAAAAATTCATTCAAAATGCATTAAATTTCAATTCAAATCAAATCTAACACCTAATTTTCCAAATCCTACCTCGATTGACGCTCCACCCATGTCAAGTCAATGCATCCATGGTCAAATCTGTGTGCCCTAGGGCCCACTCAATGTCGATGTTGACCCACCTAGGTCGCCACCAACCGCCCCTAACGTCATCATTGTTTTACAAAAAAATACAAAATAAATAAATAAATAAATAAAACATTAAATTCAATCAAAAACTAGCGTGGGTTTTGTTACTCACTATCCTCCGCTCTCTCTAGCGCTTCCTCGCAACTTCGACAACCTCCATCTCTCAAATTATCTTTTCTTGCTTTTCTCTCTCTCGTCAAGTTTGCGTGTGAAAATGAGCATCGCCACCACTGACCGTGGCTTATATAGCCCACACGAAATTGGATTGCCGAACCCCCCTTGGTCGTCCATTGATTGGCTTCAATCATTTGTCAAAATGGCCCTTACAATTATAATTTTGGGTTTTCCCCTCATCCTTGCACTCTTCCCTTTGGGAATTCTTCACAAAGTCCACTATTGTGGCCATAATTATTTCCCTTTTGGGCATTCTAATCCAATCGTAGAGTCCAATTTTGTGGCCATATTTATCCACCTTTCCTTCAAGCATATTTATTCTTCCAAAGTCCACCTTTGTGGCCATTTACCTATCCCTCTCTTGGGCATACTTTCTTTTTTTGAAATCCACCTTTGTGGTCACATCCTTTGTTCCTTCGGGCATTTTAATCCCTTCTCTATTGGGCATTTCATTTTATAATCCTATCTAATATGCGCAAAAATTCCTCCTTTGAGGCCATATTCGTCTTCCCCTTTGGGCATTAAAATCTTCACATAAAGTCCACTCTTGTGGCCATATTTGTGCCTTTCATACAAGCACCATTTTTTTCATCAAATTCCACCTTTGTGGCCATATTTTCCCCATCTCGGGACATGCTTTTTCCTTTTTTCTCTTTTGCCTTCACGGCCATACCTTTTCCCCCACTTATGGCATATTTTACTTTTTCCCCTTTTGCCTTCATGGTCATACTTTCCCCACTTGGGCATGTTATCTCTTCATCCTTCACCTTTGTTCCTTGTGGACGCATAAATTTTCACTTGATTCCTCGTGTATGAAGGATTTCACATACTTTTTGCATATAGTTGTGCATATTGTGATGAATTTCCCATGACCCATAGGTCATCCCAATTTGCATCCATACTGCAGTGATCTTCACCCACTCACTGGTCCATAGAACGTTGTTTTCCATCTCCATTGAGACCACAATTTTCCCCTACCGATGTGATATTGGAGTCACCGCCATAGTTTTCCATCCTTATTATGATCCTTTTTTCCTGGGGCATTTTCCCTTGGTTATGCTTTCACCCATCTTTTTATCACCCACCCACCCTTTTTCATCTACCTTTTCAAACGCGCCATCAATTTTCCTTAGCGTCATCGATTCCCCCGTTTGAGGGGTAACTTATCATCAATCCTTCATCCTCATCCAACCCTTTTTGTTTTTGTCTCATGTGGCTTGCTACATGAACCACTCAACAAAAGGGGCAAAATGTAGACACCTAAAATCGGTATCTATGCCCTCATTCACCCACGTGCGCATATTTTAATTCAATCATCTTCCTCATCCAATAAAATTCCCATCCAATCCTTATTAATTAATTAAGCTACATTAATTAATTAATCATTTAATATTTTACATGCCCAACTATCCCATCCATATTAATTCTTATTAGTTAATTAATTCAACCAACTTGGTATTTAGGATGCTTTTATCCTAAACACATACCCTTACTTTTCTAGCTTTCATACCATTTATTTTTATGCCATAACTACCTTGGATTCATCCCCAAGTCATCTATTCTAGCTAATATAATTTAAAGCATTGGGACAATCCTTTAAAATCATCAAATGCCTTTAAATAAAATATCAAGCCCAAGAGGGAAACTTTCCTTGATCGGTGCCGACTTGACCCGGCTAGTCACATGTCGACCTGATTTAAAGCAAGTGTTTTCCTTCCATTTTGGACATCAGAGGGAATGTAATCACGTGCAATAACTCAAAAATCAATCCATCAAACATCAATCGAGATCTTCTTGGTGACTTTGAGCCTCCTAACGATCACGAACATCCCATCCATCATCCAACAAGATTTACATCATTCACGGTCTTCCACCATGAGATTTCTTTCTTTTATAGTGATTTTATCGACTTATCTATCATATTATCTATGTTTTCTTGCAGATTAATCTTTTACAGGTCAAAAGTAGCATTCAACCATCTCTCAACGACCCTTAGTTCCAGTTCTAGAGCTTTCAGGTTGCCATATCTAGCTATTTCTTCTCAGCCTTATCCCAACCTATTACATCCGCCGCCGATCCTCCCTGGTCATCATCGACCAAGCCCTTGTTCATCCAATAATCTACCCAAATCATCCTTTTCTCCCGTTTTCCCTACTTCCTGTCTATGCTCCTCCTTTTTAGATCCACTTATAATAGCCACAGGTCCTTACCAACTTCCATATTGTATTAGAACTTTGCAGGTCTGCATATTCCATCATCAGCTCCAGATTCATCTTCTCGGCTCACCATCGATGCGCTATGCAGAGTTTGGGTCACCGTCGACCCAAACCAAGGAACTCTTATTTTGCAATTATTGTCATCTAACTAGCTTTAGATCAGTTCCTGCCATTTCCAGATTCAATGACAATTACGTTTGTGCATGATTTTGCTTTCACATCTTTTTATCTGACAAATGGGGGTTGACATCCACCAAAGAAGTCAAAAGCTTCTTGGGACTGCTTAGTCAGAAACCACCACATTTATCTATCTAATCCAATTTGTTTCAGTTTTGTAGATCTTGTTGCAACAACAATAATCCATCACTCAGCGCCCATATCTAACATCAAGCATCCGAGCTAACATAAACCCTCTATCCTTCTGAGTTGGTTATTTTATTTAGTAGCTAGTGCATTGATTTTCATTACAAATGAGAAACTTGGAACAACACTTTCAAGATTTCAATGGTAAGGAAAATCTCACTTACATTTATAAAATGGTGCATTTAACTAATAATTTGGAGGTGACATGTGCCATCAATCATAGGTTGCTTATTTCTTGCCAACGATTACCTCTTCTTTTTGTTGAAATAGAGTTAATCATTCTCCAAAAAATTATACAAAATTCTCACTACCGAACACGGTCCTCCTCTCAATTGAGTTGTGAAGCATTTTTAATAATAAATTATTGTTGACATTTTCTCTAGTATTGTGCATCTCATCCTTATAAATTCCATGCATTTTTGTGGGGATCGGGGTATTCACTTTAAGGAAAAGGAGAGGTACAAGGGAGATTCTATTAACTCTCTTTCAAAATATCCTCAAATATTTGTTTTTGGAGGCTTTTTCAAGCCTTTGAGTGGTATACAAAAGCATCTAAGTCACTTACACACACCTGATTTATTATGTTAACCACCCATTTTCCATCATGGATTTCATAACAATTGATATTTTCTTGAGCATGCTTATGTATTTTCATACCTATTGTGTACATTGTAGTTAACACATAAGGTAACAAGTTACTATCGTTTTCCCTTTTGCATCTTTAAAGATAACAAGATAGTAGGTTTTTATTGTATGTTAGCAAAGATGGTCAACATGATTCTCTCTCTCTTCAATATAGGTT
The DNA here is from genome assembly GCA_018340775.1 of Taxus wallichiana var. yunnanensis. Taxonomy (NCBI): domain Eukaryota; kingdom Viridiplantae; phylum Streptophyta; class Pinopsida; order Cupressales; family Taxaceae; genus Taxus; species Taxus wallichiana. The sequence continues at coordinate 589,802,763 of CM031241.1, read as the reverse complement.
AGGATATAAGTAGATGGCTATACTAGAGCCAATACACAAGATATAACTAAGTGGTGTAATAGTCATGGATCTAGAAAAGGGAAAAATCCACGCTTGTATCAAAAGAATAGGGTTCTAAAGCCTAAATTTAAGATACGGGGATGGGGTTTTACTAGGGTCATAAAAGTTGTAAACAAAAGCTAAGGTAATAAGCAAGAGCTAATCCTAAACTCGGGATTGTAATTTCATTAGGAAATAAGCATGTGTTGTAAAGAGAACAATAATGTAATATAAAAACATATGCTACATTATCCTAGTCTAATATGTATGATACATCAACATAAAATAAAGATTTTAGGGTTACTTCTAATTATCTTTCCAATGATAGTTTTGGTGTGTTAATCCCTCTTGTGGGTTAGTAGCACCTTGTAAGGTATTTTTGTGAGTGGATCACAAGAGGGATATGTGAAATACCTAAGTAAACCAAAGTTGGGCACTCCAAAGATTAAGGTAAAACCTCACTAGTGCAACTCGATACTTGATACTCCTAATAATCCAATGTTCCAATGATAGCCTCCAATTATAAGCCCCCTAAGGCCTCTTCACCTTTAATGGTAAATTTGTGAGTGCAATCGATCAGAGTAAACCATGTGATGGTATATTTGAGAAATGACAATAATTAATCCTATAAATAGGGAATATAACCTAAAACCATGACAACTTTTCTAAGTGCATCGATCACGATTGATGTAGTTGGCTAGAAGGAAGTGTCTAATAAGTCGCATTGACTATGGTTGATGTAGTAAGGAACAAATAATTCATAAAATCTGAGGTGGGGAAAGAGAAGGAAGGGTGGAGCAAGGCATGAGGAGGAGGTATGGAGTTGATCTAAAGGAACTATGAAGATGATAAAGTGGTAGTACTCAAGATATCAAATGGTCGTAAAGTGGTAACAGGTAGGCTAAGAAATGTGAGGGAAAATTAGGGAAAGTACCACAATCTCTCATAAGGTGTTATGGATCAGCCCAAACCCCACTCTTAATGCATCTCTCAAGGTATGCACTTAAGGAGACTAATGTCCCAATAACCTGTAAAGAGAAATCATTATTGAAAAATAAAGCGTATATAATTACTCTTTTAGGGTTGTTTGATTCAAAATACTTAGCCAATGATATCCTTGCAAACGTAAATATATGCGATAGATAAGTTGATTAAAAAATATTAATGAGAACACTATGGTTCTTGGGTTGCTGAAGGTTTCCTTCTTGGATGGAGTTTGTCAAGGTTACACAATTGGAAATCAACACGCGGATCCATTTCGAAAAGAAAATCATGAAGGGTAAGTAACAAATTGTAGTTGTTTCATAGTGATTTCATGTAATTTCCTCTTGTTTCATTTCAAAAATATAAATATGTTCTTACATTCATTGATAATTTCTCTTGCATAGCTCGAGTGTAATTTCTGAAAAACATGAGTGGTCTTTGTGCACTTCAAAAATTTCAAAGCCCTTAATGAAAATCTATCCAAGAGAAAAATATAGTGTCTCATAACAGATAATGAAGGATTTTTTTTCAAGAACCATATTATTACCTTGTACAAACATGCAAGAATTCAAATTCAACATGTTGTACCTTACATCTTGTTGGTGAAATATTTTTTTGTGTTGTAAATTATGTGTTTCCACCAATGCTCATGGGGCTACGAACCTCCTTCTTGTGTATGGGAGGCTCCCATTATTGAATGTAACTATCCTAATTCTATCTAAATGTTGTGGGGTGGCCAAATAGGTCGGGGATCACATAGGCACACTTCACTGAACTTGTGGAAAAGTGCTTGTATGGGGTACAAGGGAGGAAATTGTAACAATGAAGGATAAATGAGAGGAATTAGGAGAGGGGAGGTTATCGTTGTGAGTAGGCAATAAAAGAGTTCACATCCAATAACCAGAGTAGTTCAACATTCAATTGGAGGAAAACAACAATGAAGCATTTAGTAAGACTAAAAAAATAGAGACACGATTCTTAGGTTCATTTGTTAAGGACACAAAGTTCCTTCTTGATCACCATACTTGCAAAGTTGCAGAAAAGAGAGAATAGAAGAAACATGAGCAAAGGAAAAGGAAGAATGTAGCTTTCATTTCTTGTGTAGTGATGAATACAAAACATCAATCAATCTACCACAATTCACAATTGCTACCAAGAACTAAAACTTTCAATATTTTAGGATCCTTTGGAATGGAGAAGCCATCCCAATTTATAGCATTGTGAATTGACATTTCATATCCCCCACATGACTCTTCATGTTCCTATTCCACTTGTGACCTTTCATTGCCCCTAAAAGAGACAAATTTAGTATCTCTCTTATAATTTTGAGAGAATACTTTTACAAATTACAAATATTGTCACTTAAGTGAATAGGAAAAATACAATGATTGTGTACAATGAAGAATTAAAAGAAAGGGAGAGAAGAGGAGAGGGGAAGGATTGACTGATCTATTGAAGAATATCCTCTTTTTGATTTGAAGCATGATGATCACCATTTTATCCTTACGTAAGATATATAGATACGTCATACCACCGAAAGAGTGTTGAGAAACACTATTGCAAGACCTCCTGAGGTGAGATCCTGAAGGAAGAAGGATGAGCTCTTTCCTAGCTCACTTGACTTAACCAACTCACCCAAATCTCCTAGCTCACCGAGATCAACTCAACTCACTCATTGAGCTCAACTCAACCAACTCATTTCAACCCACCCAACTCATCGACTCACTCAGCTCACCAAGCTCAACTCACTTGGCTCACTCAGCTCACTTCAACCAACTCACTGAGTGATGATGATGGATTGAACTTGAAAAATGAGCTATGATTATTGATTCTCATGAATCAATGGAGTCCTTGACACCCTTTGAATCTTTTCCAGTTGCAAAGTGAGCCGGACATTCTTATGTTATGCTTCACCATCTCCCCCGGGCACAATTGTGATAAAAAGATGTTTCTAGGACTCTTATGGAGGTTTCATTTCTCTATTTGAGCAATGAGATCATCATATAACCCTATGAAGAGTTAAAAAGTGGAAAGATGAGTGAAAATGGAGCTAACTGCAACTTTCTACATCGAAAATGAAGACTATATTTTTAGCATGTGGAGGTGCATGAAATATGCTATTTTTAGTAAGTGACAAAAATGACATCGGTTTGTGATGAAAACATTATTTTCATATTCGACTCTTCGCCATGATCTTGTTCTCAAAATTTCATTGTGTTTCGCCCTCCATAATTCTTGGAAGTCAAAAAGCAAATTTCTAGGGTTAGGGTTTCAGGCCCGAAGCTTCCATGACAACCATTAATGGATTCGATGAGATTCCTTTGTCACAGAGATGCTCTAGAAGAGAACTTAGCTCAAACCCATGGTACGATCAATTTCTTTGTCCATCGATAGTGAAAAATATTCATTCTTGCAACCATGGATGTTCTGAAAGAAATTTGACATGGTACCTGATGAATTTGCAGGTTCTTAGATGTTTTTCATAGAAAAATAGAGGTATGATAAAAAAATGAAGTGGGTAGGAGTTATTTTGAGTTATTACAACTTCCTAAGAAGCACTTCGGTTCACGGGAGAGGAAGGAGTAAGAAGCAACAAGCAAAAACACTTAGGCAATTTTTGGGTTTTTAATCTTCATAGATTGGGGTGCATTTTTGTGTCCTCACTTTGTCCCCACTTTGTCCCATGGACAATAGGCAATGAACTAAAATTAACTAAATAGGGGAAAGTATTGTTACAAATATATTGTGACATTATTAATAATGAATTAATACAACTCATATTAATAATATAGTTAATAGTTGTGTGTGAGTGAAGTTGTTGAATAAACAACTCACGTAGCTATTTTGGTGTGTGAGGGATGTGAGAGATATCCTAGGGATAAGTTTGAGAGATTCATGGAGAGTGATATGAGGGATTGAAGATGAAGTTTGACTCCACCTTTTTAGGAGATCAAACATTATAAAATGTAACCTCTATCATTGTAATTGACATCCCGATGAATTTCTAAATTTGATATTATAATATTCGGTGTTTATTTCTTATTTTATTGTGTAGTTTTTATCAGTGGTATCAGAGCAGCTTCTGATCCATATTCCATGTAGTCAAATCATTTCAAGCATCCGCCATTGAAGCCGCGTGCAAATCTATCACAATGAAATGGTGGAAAATTGATTTTGGTCAACGGATTCTCCAGTGCCCATTCTACTACATGACATTTTTCTGCTGTGTTTGGTGCACACTCGACGTCCATCGTGATCTACTCCTTCTGTCATTGTATTTTCACCCAATCATGAAAATTGTGAGTTATAACTATTGTTATCCTTCGGCGTCATTGTTCTATTCATGTTTTTTTCATGCAATCACGGAAATCGTGAGTTAAAATAATTCTATTCAATTTTTGCCATTTTTGGACGTAGTAAAAAAAACACAAGTATAAAAAAATTCCATTTTTGGAAAGGGGTCCGGAAAGATGTTGGATTTAAAATTTGTAGTTGCCATAACTTTCAGCTAGTAACTCAGATTGAGATGATGTTTTTTAAAAATGTGTGTTTTTTTGAGCTCTTTACATTGATCATATCAAAAATTGTAAAAGAATTTTTTTGCTTTGCAGACGCATTTTCGGTGGAATCCAACGTCCAATTTTTTAAAATTGACATGGAAAATTGAATCGAATCAAAAATTCGAATGAAAAGAGTTCCATACATGGCAGATCAAAACTCAATTGTTGATGATTAACAAAGATCTATGGGAGATTGTAGAAGGAAAAATCAATAAACCACGTGACGTAGATGAAGCAACAAAATGGGAAAGCAAGGATCGAAAAGCAACAACGATTATTGGCCTAGGTTTATTTGATGCCTACCTACATCACATAAATCTAACAAAGACATCACATTTGATCTGGATGACATTGAGCAAACTTTTTGGGTCACAAGCAAAGAGCACAATAGTGGCACTCAAGCAAAATTTGTTTAGACTCAAAATGGAGGAAGGAGAAAGTATGGTGGAACATATCAGTAAGTTTCGTTCTATTTCAAATCAATTAGTTGGAATCAAATTTGATGTGCTTGATGATGATGCAAAAGCAATATTACTTAATAACATGCCTCCTAGCTATTCTAATATGGTCTTCACTTTGAGAAAAATAAATCCGAGTCTAGAGGATTTAATTTCTTCTCTGATAGAAGAAGAAAATAGAACCAAGAAGATTGATCTAGAAGAAACTGCAATGTATGTTAGAAACAAATCATATGCTAAAGGAAGATTCAAACCTTCTTTTAAACAAAAATCAACCTCCAAAGTTCCACAAAAATTTCTTTGTCACTATTGTAATGTTCTTGGACATGGTATTATGTATTGTAAGAAAAGAGCACAATATTTACTTGATGGTAAATTGAAGGATAAAGCCTTCATTTCTGAAAACAAAGATGAAGAAAGTGATTGGGATATGAAGTCTCCCCACTCTGATAATGAGGAAACAAATGCTTAGAAAAGTGATGAAGACTTCTTGTATTAAGTAAAGAGTGCATTTTCATTGGAGGACGGAGGCTGGAGGTCAATCAACAACCTCTCGTCGATCCAACGACGGGCTGCATAAAGTCATGGTGGCGGTGTGTGTGTGTGTGTGTGTGTGTGTTTTCTTTTATTTCAAATTTATAGTATGTTTTTAGAGTTACTGTTTAAATAAGTGAAATGTTCACATTGAGGGGGGGAAATGGAACATGGTCTCAATGTTCAATTTTCCCTTTGTTCAGTTTGTATTCGGTAAGCAATGGTTCCTACATATTCCCTGAAGGAAAGACATAGTGGACAAACGAAAGCAAAAAGGAAAAGTAACAACATGATATTTGGGTTGTTGGTTATCCTGTAAAACAATCCTTTGTTTCAAGTTGTTGGTTGTCTTGTAAAACCATCCTTTCAGGTTGTTGGTTGTCCTACAAAACCATCCAGATCATGAGCACGCATAGATGACAAGCTACAACAGGAAGTGTGATTAATTTTTCTACCTTGTCAACATTAGGGGAGTGTATATTAGGAATTAATAATGTTAACAATAGGGGAGTGAATGTTAAAAATATATTGTGACATTATTAATAAATTGTAATATTATTAATAATGAGTTAATACAACTCATATTAATAATATAGTTAATAGTTGTGTGTGAGTGAAGTTGTTGAATAAACAACTCACGTAACTATTTTGGTGTGTAAGGGATGTGAGAGATATCCTAGGGATAAGTTTGAGAGATTCATGGAGAGTGATATGAGGGATTGAAGATGAAGTTTGAATCCACCTTTGTAGGAGATCAAACATTATAAAATGTAACATCTATCATTGTAATTGACATCCCATGATGAATTTCTAAATTTGATATTATAATATTTGGTGTTTATTTCTTATTTTATTGTGCAATTTTTATCAAGTATAATGATAGTTAATCTAATCTAGGAGGACATAAACGTTGTAAATAAATGCACTAAAGTAGTATAAAGTAATTAAATAATTGAACTAATAGAAATGAAACCCTAAAGTGCAAGGATAAATTGAGGAAAGAACTTAGTTGATTATAGATGGTTGTCAGAGTGTTGTAGACCTGACTGGAAATTCTAGAAACAGGAATGGCTGCACAGAGCTCCCGAAAAGGGAAGATTTGGGAGATTTGAGTAGACTGGAGCACCTAGAAGGGTATTGGGGTGCCATGGTAGCGAAATAGGTGCCCTGGTCTCTCGAAATAGGTCATAATTTGATTCTTTCAAGGTCGGAAGATATCCTGTCACCTTTGCTATCTGTTGCATCGATTTCCTAGATTGTGCCGAATGTACGAAATATTCCAAGAGAAAGAATGACCTGCAAAAGACCCAAAAGGAAGTATCAAAACCATAAAAATAAAAGATGCAAATGAATGGGTCGACTGAGCTTAGCTGCCACAACAGTGGGCTTACTAAACTGAGTGTTGCACTACATTTTGGACCCAAATGTAGTTCTGGTGTGTGTGTGCATGTCGTGCCCTAGGTGCTCTTGTGTCAGTTGTACTATGTGAAGTAGCGAGCAATAACTAAATGTAGAAAATGTAATAACATGTGTGCATGGAATAGAATATAATCCCTCCCCTATGAAGTGTGTGTTGATGCAAATCTCCTAGCCTTGATGCATGGAACTATGTGGATGCAAGTGATGCAATGGATGTAACTCTAGATGGAGTGATAGTAGTAGATGACACTAGGACCCTCATTATGGTCTCATAAATTTATATTTATAGGGTTCTCTTGATCTAATTTTGTAATTAATCCCGACATGGCCGACTAGGAAAAAGATAAGGATGAAAAATGGCTAGAAAGAACCCAAAAAGAGGCGAAAGCAAAAAAAAAAGGATCGGGGCACCCGAAAGATGAGCCTAGGCACCCCGGTTTAGGCTAAAATGATGAAACAGACTGGGCATGCATATAAAAATGTGTGGGAATGACCAAATAAAAGGTAAAATAAGATGGCCAAAAGGTGGGATTAATCAATACTTTCTTCACTCAAGAACCTTCGAAATAGTAGTATGAGACCGGGCTAAATAATGTATAAAGTGCATGATTTTATGCCTACAATAAAGATGATAAAATGTGCCTCCATGTGAGCTTGACACTTGGCAGGATTTGATTGCATGAGGGGGGAAGAGTGAGAAATCCATTTTTAGCTCTTGGGGTTGAAACTGGGTCGCATGGTGAACCATGAGAGGGGATAAAGGGTGGGGCACATTTTTGTGTCCTCATTTTCCCATTGTCGCAGGGACATTTGGGCCATAAAATGTGCCCAAGGTTAGATGAAGCAATTTAGCAGTTTCATGAGCAAGCCAACTTAGCACCTCACCGGAAGAAAGAAGGTCATATGAGAGTTCAAGAGATATAACTGAGGGGTGGGGTGAATTTTATTGTTCCAAATTTCTCTACTATCCTCACTGTCCCTGGGAAATTTGGGACAATCAGACAATCGGGACACCAAAATGCATCACCCACCTAACTGAGAAAATGACTAACTCCCAAAAACTTGAAATCACTTTTCCCGAGCTCCAAGAAGTCTTTTCATGAATTTTTATATCATTTTGACTCCCAAGATCATTTCAAGATCAATGGGAATGGTTTTCAAGACCTTATTCTACTTCCTTTTCCAAAAAATGTTGTATTTTCTCTTACGACCACAAGGTGAGTCTCATTAAAAAATAAGCTTCCTTGAGAAGCACTTAGGTCTTGAGAAGAATGTGAAAAATACACGTATAGGGTTGAATTATCTTTCCAATGGTATCTTATTTGTCTTTTGACTCATCACATAAATTCCAAAAGCTCATTTGAAGTTCAATTATCTTTTAGATTGTTTACTCCTTATTTCTTAGAAACCCACAGTTGCACAACTTGTTCCTAAACCTCCAAAACATTCCCAAATATTCCTAAACTAGTTTTAATATGTTCTTAGCTCCTTGAAACCAATCCCGGATGATTTTAAGCTTTCACATATGTCCCTGGAAGGTTCACACGTCCCGAGAAAGGCTAAAAATAGCCTTTCTAGGCTTGTCAAAGAATTCTCTTTTAGAAGCATTGCACTGAATGGAATGAGTCACCCTATTTTGAAATTTAAAACATCGGGAAAAAATATAAAACACATATGAGGGATTTCAAGGCTTAGGATATGCATGGCACAAAGGGCAGACTTATCCGAAGATGGTTTAAGAGGGATTTCAAGCAAAAAAATTGACACTAGGGTAAAGTTGTCATGTTTCAACATTGAATTTTGCCCTTGTAAAAACACATGATAAAACACCACCAATTGTAGCTGAGTATAAAAACCACACAGTAAAAAATTGGCCAATTACAGGTACATTCCAAAGTTTTGCCACCTCAATTTGTGGTAGAGAAAATTCAAAGTGTTCAAGATCACACTCCGCATTTAATAACACAGATATGATGAAAGAGAAATTGTATGGTGTTAAGCCCAATGTATCATATTTTGGGATTTTTGAATGTAATGTATAGGCACATATCCTAGATGACATACATAGGGAAATTGAAAGAAAGGGACACCCTTAAATATTTCGTAATTGTACATTTTGTGTAAAAGATCCAAAATTATAAGATGCATAATAATATGACATGATAATTTAATTTAGTAAATAATTGAAGTAATAAAATGAAAGAAAAATACACATAACACATAATACAATATATAAGTGGGGAAAAGTTGTCAACAAGTAAAAATCCCACTATAAATATGTACTTTCTAATACTTATTCAAATATGAATGAGGAACAATTGCACGACAAATACAAGCCAACCCAACACAATGATATCCCTTCACTTCTTCACACAATGTTACATCTAAAAATGAATGCACGTAAATTATTTTCTTGCACCCATCTCCAATAGAAATCACCATTATTTAAAGGGTGGGTGATTCAGTTGATAATTTTAGGTTGCACCCTTTCACTCTTAATCATACAAGTTATTCATAACTTATAATATAACCTATACTATAATATTATAATAAACTTAGTCTAGAACCAAATTAATGTGGTGGCCTCGTGAATGTGTCCCCACAAATTTTAATGCTCCAACAATATCTTTGTTGGCCATTGTGAAGATGCGAAGACATATCTTCTTGTTCCAAGCACCACTAAAATACTTTACTAGTGAGATTTATTGTTTGATGAACCATCTTAAGCTTATGAGCCATCACCTACACCTCCTCCATTGGATTCTGCTGAGCCAAACACCATTCTTGATGTTTGGTATGAAGATTGAACAATTTAGATGACTCATTTTGAGAGTTACTACACTTCAAAGGATGAGTTGTAGGGGGAAACCAAAATCTTAACACCTAATGCGAGAAGACATTGAAAATGCACCTCATAACTACCACAAGCTCTACCAAAATGGGTTTTCAAAATTCTCACCAAGGCTAGTGAAATGGTAGGGGATCCAAGATATCTAAGCATGACGAGATCACAACATCCATATGGTGTTGCACATTTGACATAATTGCGGTGACACAAGCTCTCGAGACTTATCACCAAGCTCCTATGCATCTTGAATGAAAATCAACTATGGAAGTATAACTTCTTTCTCGAAAGACCAACACCGGGATTTGGTTCCACTTTTGAAAGGGATAAAGATAGTTACATGCAAGTGGGTGCACCAAATAAAACATGTAGCTAAAGGGTCTATTGATCGATACAAATATTTTCTTGCAGTAAAAGGTTTCTCATTGGTTGAAGGTGATGATTACTAAGAAACCTTCGCTCTAGTAGCCAAGATGAATTCCATTTGACTAGTAATGTCTTTGATTGCAACATAAGAATAGGAAATCCATCAGATGGATGTCAAAAGTGCCTTCTTGCATGGAAACTTGCAAGAATAAATCTACATGTCCCAACACCCAAGGTTTGTGAGTGGTGAGAATTCTAGTTGTGTAAAGATTGTGAACATCCTTATGTGACTTAAAACAAGCTCCTCGAGCTTGGTATGAAAAGATCAACATGTTTCTAATCAATTATGATTTTATATAGAGTCCCTCTAAACCTACAACCTACACCAAGAAAGTAGACAAGAAACTCATGATCCTAATCCTTTATGTCGATGACTTAATCATCATAGGAGCTTCCAAAATCAGGTTTACGATTCAGAATTGTGCGTTGAATTCTTATGAGATGATTGACATGGGTTCACTCCATTGTTTTCCTAGGGCTTCATATTTTACATTTTGAGAAAGGCATTTTTGTCCATCAATCCAAATATGCTCAAGACACTCTATAATGCTTCAACTTGGAAGATTGTAAGTCCACATTGACTCACTTTTTCAATTTGGAGTCAAGTTTTCTACCAAACTTTCTTCTCCTTTAGTTGATGGTACACTTTACAAAACAATTGATGAGAAGTATACTATACTTGACTCATACATGTCCTGATCTCTCTTTTGTTGTGAATCTTATATCACATTACTATCAAAAACTCCATGAAATCCATTAGTAGGATACTAAACACATTCTACAGTATCTTCACAGTACTACTAATTAGGGGATTGAGTACAAGTTGAGCAACAAAGCCTAAATTTCTGGTTACAATACCGATGGGGAATAACAAATAGTCTTGCTCCTAGTGGGCAAAAAATGGTTATTGACTACCCAAAATAGTAATTGGGAAGGAGATTAGATGATTGCAAGTAAATGTACAATACATCTAGACTTAGTCTTGTAAAAAACTATTACTATTGCTTTGTTTACTATGGAGGCTGAGTATAGTGGAGTTGTCACTATTGGTCGTGAGTCAATGTGGCTTTGATGCATTCTTTTTGAGTTTAGATTTCTAGAGACCCAACCCACAACACTTTGGTGCAATAATCAAAGTGTTATCTACATCTCTCGTAATCCAATAGAGCACCAATAGACAAAGTACATTGAGATTCATATACATTATATCCTACAAATGATATAATACAATCGTCGATCTTAAATTTTTCCTAACAGATTATCAGGTTGTAGACATCTTCACAAAGCCCTTGCTTGAGACCCAATTTGTTCATCTCTAGCAACTTTTGGGAGTGAAGAAAGGTGTCATCAAAGGGGATAGTTTGGTGATTCCTTCATCATTCTCTTCATCAAAGTTCATCTTAATAAAGGATGCTAATGTATCTAATTATCTATAAACTAATATATGATTTTAAGGCGCACTTATACTTTTCATTGTAATATAATACGTGGATAGTATATCAAATGGTGCATACTTATTTATATATTATTTATAGAGGAGAGTATCAATCAAGTTATTGACTTAATTGACATCCACTATTAATAGTATTTTCTGGACTTGTTCTACAAGTTAACTACTCTTTAAACCCTAACCCTAACATATGCCTTAACTATATAAGAACATAGAGATCTAATGTTTGTGGTATCACTATGGAAAAGACTTTTAAACTAACGAATTTATGTCAAAGCTTTTAATCTAAAGAAGTGGTCCTGCTACTTGTGATCTAAATCTTTGTAAAGTCTTTGTTTTAAGGTTTCATTGATTTATAATATTACATGTATGTGGGTGTATGCCTTATGATTATTTACAGTGATGTTGGAGAATACCCATTTACTTTAATAGTCACATCCAATTGAAGGATCCAAACATCTCAAACATGTATTGCGGGACGCAAGTGACCAATCTCAATGTGTTATAGATCTGAAACCCTCCTATATACATGAGCAGACCCAACCAATGTTGTTAGATGAAGGTGTCCAACTTTAATGGCAATGTCGAGACAACTCCTTTGCCTCTGATTTTCACTCAAGTCTTTGACGACACCTTTTAGGGATGATTCCATGCACATGCACTCTCTATACATCATTCTAGGTATAAACATGTTGTGCATGTCCATTGTGTACTTTATAGCATTATCTCTCTACTTTCTATCTCTAGAAGTTTTCACTTCAACCCCAATTCAGGGTGCATTTACTCTATTCATTTAATAATCTAAATTATGAATCAAATTTACCCATTGTATATCTCTTTAGTTACAATACCTCATCATGTGAGTTTTTAATGTACTATACATGCATGCGCATTACAATATCGTATAAATTCTTATTTTGCTTTTACATATATAAATGTTAATAATTCACTTTCTAATTAAAAACAAATTAATTGAAATCAAATTAATTAAATAAAAATACAACAAAGGGACATGAAGCAACATTATAAATCCCTAGCCACGAATGAGAAAAAATCTACATGAACATATATAAATTTTTCTAAATAATGTGGTAAGCCAATTATTGAGCATGGACCAATACTTGTGAGGGTACATGGAAATTAGGGAGCTAGTACATGTCACTTTACCACTTATGTTTTGAATAAAAAGTGCCCAATAGAATAAGTCACATCAAGTCATTTCACCCCAATTAGCCAATCAAATGATGACAAATAGGTAGAAACAAATATGTGACTTAATTCAAAGTAATGGTTCACCTTTAAATTTCTTTGTATTTAAAATAACCAAATTTAAATATTTAAAAATGTCCCTTCCACATTATTTTAATATTTAAAACGAAATATATATATAATAAGGAGAACATAACCTATTAAAGGTTTTTTTTTTTGAATTATATGATATTTTGTTTTCTATGTGCACCCTTAAACTTTGGGTGCACAAAGACTGGTTCCTCTCCCTTATGTGTTATTCGAGTGTGATATTGTCCACTCACTTTTTGTGGGACTAGCTTTTGCAATACTTTGTATATTAATATATGGAAAAAAATTCAATTCGAAAAAAAAAAACATATATAACAAAGCAAATGGACATATATATCATTGAAAGCCAAGATTGACCATGGAACTACAAATAATATAATGTAAAAAGATAAGAGGGAGCTTAGTAGCACACCCAAGAGAATACAAAAGAAATCTAAACCTAAATAAAAACGAGGGCACCAACCCAACAAATTAAGGTACCATGAAGAAGCTTAGGAAGAGGGGTCTTGCATAGTGAGTTGAACCTTGTTGCTCTAGAGAAACATTTATGATAGTGAAAGTGGCGAAGAGGTGTGTGATGAGAGTGAGGTCATGTGAGTCATTTAGTCTGTGACACCTTGTTGGTCTAACATGTAAGTTTGGAGGATGGTCATGATACCTTTTCCTATAGATGATGTCTGATGGCTAGAAGTAGGATGCAATTAACTTAGTGCAAGCACCCCTTGGAGACTTATGTTTGAGAAGTCATTGGCTAAGGTCGAACATCTCTCGGAAGTGTTAGAAATATAATGGTTAGCGCTCCATGAGTGTGTTAGTAGTTAATATTGAGTTGGAAAAATAACTCATAATAGTTGGTGAATATATTTGTTAGTCGTATGTGTGTAATGAATTGTGAGACAACGAGAATAGATAAGAGAAAGCAAATATATGATTGTATTTGTTATTAGTTATATTGAGTTTGTATGTATGTGAAGTTAAAATAACAAATTCACTAGAATAGAAAATAGGTTGATTGAATCCTTGTATTAAATTCTCTAAAGCCTATATATATGTGACATTCCGTATGAATGAAATTAATAGAGCAAAATATTAGTGTTGAGTTTATATAATCAAACTTTGACCAAATTTTTACAGGAGGAAGAGGGCTAAACATCTCTTGTCTTCACAAGCCATGAATGACTGGAGAGAACCAAGAGAATTTGTGAAGAGGCAAAAGAATCATCCCTTTATCTCCTATTAAGGAGAGTATCTGAAAACAAAATAGTCTTAGGCTCCAAAGAGCAAATCCGAAAAATACGGTGTTCCCAAGGGATATGGTGGTCTGTCTCAGTGTCAAGTTGATGCAGGAAAACTCTTGAGCTGAGCAAGGGGAACCTCAAGCTGCAACGTAATTGTAGTTTTGTGTATCTTGGGGATTGGATGAACCCATCATTGAAATGAAGATATGAGTCTGAGTGGTGTTGAAGTTTTGAGGTGACTGGCACTTTAGGTTGAGTCCATGTAGACTTGATGTATACTCTGTACATATCAATACAAATGCCATTGTTTCTCTCTCTCTTGGAGAGATGAGAAGCATCCACGAGAAAGCTATACGGGGTGGCCTATCAATATCAAGATCAATGAGACAAAGCAATGAGGAGACTCTTGCATACCAACATGAATTAATCCCATGGTTCCCCCGCTCCATAGATGATCTAAAAGCAAGGTATGGATGCCTAAGGCAACCTCTCTGGGAGTTACCCAATTGTCTAAGTCTGGGAATCATAGTCACCATATGAAAGAATACTGAAACAATGAGTGACATTGTGCCAAATTCTATAAGGATGATGGCATGAGGGACTGGTGCCTTGACATGAATATGATTGGATAACATTGTGACCATCACTTTCTCTATTCATTTTCAGTCCTCAACTCAAAGGTATGGTCCCTAAACCTCACAAACATATAACAGGGTTGATGTGACCAATGAGTGAAAGAGGTGGATCTTTGTCCAAATGTCCTAAAACTGAAGCTGAAAACAATGCTTTTCAAAGGCGGCGAGAGCTGCAAACCCATTATTCAGTTTGGATTCTTATACTTGGAGTCAAGCTAAAGTGAGGGAAGGCCCACAAATCCCTAGTCATAAATGAGACAAAATCCACATGAACATATATACAATTTCCTACATAATCTGGTATGTGCAATTTAATCCCGAATGACAGACCTTAGATAGAGAGAATATAGTAAAATGAATGCAGAAAAATGGATCATCCAAAATGACAATGGTTGGGGGTAAAGAATTGGAGTGATTGTAAGCCCTCGTGTCACAATTCCTACAGCATAATAATCTTTCTATTTCCTTCAAGCAATCCTCTTCTTTCTCTTTTTTTCCATTCTCTGTCATTTCCTCCAGTTTTACATTCCAGAGATGTATAGACTTCTTGAAAAACAGTTCAATATCATGACACCCCCATGGTGCCATAAAACAGGGCTTTTAAAAACACCCCATCAGTGTACATGGGCAGTGACCATGGTGTACATGGGCTCTTAAAAACATATAAACTGAAAATAAAACCTGATCCCTTCGTTATCACTACAGGTCTGACACAGTGCACCTTGTTATAATGCAAGCCTATCTTTACAAATCGCTTCACTTAGCATCACCAATAATCTCTGCAAGAACATTGTCCTTGTTTGAAATGATGGAACCTGTTTGCATCTCTCACAACAATTTGTCTTGCAACAATCTTGGAGATAAACTTGGTTGCAGTGTGGCAGTCAACACATACTCGAAGGTTCTTGACGACTCTAATAGTTGTTCCAGGGGGTGTGTTTAACAATCCAAATGCAATTGCCAACTTCTCACTATGGTGGCAGAGGAATAATTCTTTTTCCTCCTCCTCCACATCATTCAGTACATGTCTTGAATCTGGAAAATACCCTGCTGCCTTCATCTCCCAAGACAATTTCTCCAACTTTGCATAGATCTCATGTGTCTGTGGGTGTGATCTGTCTCCTACACAAAAAGCATGTACCATTTTATGGACTTCAATCCAACTACATCCAGGTATCTTTTTATTCCTCTATTTTTCATCAATCTCCTTGCCATTTGAACCTCTCCCCACCTGCCCATTTCTTCATAGATGTTTGATAGAAGAACATAAGTCGCAGCATTTTTAGGATCCAGCTCAAAAAGTAGAGTTGCTGTAAATACTCCTAATCCTATATTATTATGTGATCTACAGGCACCAAGTAAACTTGTCCACACAACTACCATGGGTTTAATTGGCATTTTGATGATAAAGTTTAGAGTTTCCTCAAGATAGGCACCACGGCAAAGAATGTCAACCATGCACATATAATGATGAATTGTAGGTGTAATGTAATAAGAGTTTCTCATGCCATTGAAGTATTTACAGCCTTCAACCAATAAACCTGCATGGCTGCATGCAAATAAAACACATGCGAAGCTTACATGGTTAGGATATGTTCCAGAGTGCTTCATTAGTTCAAATAACTTGAGAGAATCCTTACAAAATCCATTTTGTGCATATCCTGCAACCATGGCATTCCATGAGATGACATCTCTTTGAGACATACTGTCAAATAGTTTACGTGCCTTGTGTACATTTCCACATTTTGCATACATGTCTATCAGGGCATTTGCAACTACGACATCTGACAAACATCCACTTTCAATTATGCTTTGATGGATGTCCATACCCTGTTCTAAAGCTCCCATTTTGGCACAGGCTGGGAGAATGCTGGCAAAGGTTGTGGAGTCGGGTTTTACATCTGCTAATTGCATTTGCTTGAAAGTTTCCAAAGCCTTTTCAACAAATCCATTTTGTGCATATCCTGCAATCATTGCATTCCATGAGACCACATCTATTTGAGGCATTTTGACAAACACTGCTTGTGCCTTGTGTATGTTTCCACATTTCACATACATGTCTACCAGGGCACTCGCAGTTACAACATCTGAAAAAATTCCATTTTCAATTATACTCCGATGGATGTTCATTCCCTGTTCTAAAGCTCCCATTTTGGCACAGGCTGGGAGAATACTGGCAAAGGTTGTGCAGTCTGGCTTTAAACCTGCTGATTGCATTTGTTTAAATGTTTCTAGGGCCTTTTCAACAACCCCACTTTGTATATATCCTGTAATCATTGCATTCCATGAGACCACATCTCTCTGAGGCATTTGGTCAAACAGTTCGCGCGCCTTGTCTATGTATCCACATTTTGCATACATATCTATCAGGGCATTCCATGAGAAGACATCTGGTCGAGGCATTTCTTTGAAAAGCCGTAAGGCGTCTTCAAGGAGCCCTTTTTGTGCATATCCTGCAATCATTGCGTTCCATGAGATCACACTTTTTTGAGGTATTTTGTCAAACAGTTCCCGTGACTTGTGTATGCTTCCACATTTTGCATACATGTCTACCACCGCATTTGCAACTACAACATCTGACAAAAACCCTCTTTCCATTATGCTTCGATGAATTTCCATTCCCTGGTCCAAAGGTCTTATTTTGGCACAGGCTGGGAGTATGGTGGCAAAGGTGAACTGATCGGGTTGGACACCTGTCCGTTGCATTTGCTGAAACAGTGTCAATGCCTCGTGAGGATACCCATGTCTTCGGTAACCTGCAATGATGGTATTCCATGAGAAGCTGTCTCGTTCTTTCATGTCATCAAAAACTTTACGAGCATCCACCAAACTCCCGCACTTGAAATACATGTTGATAAGCTTATTTTGAAGATTCGTGCGTGTAGCAAATGCAAATCCCCTGTGAATGATGAGAGAGTGGATTTGTTTACCTTGTGAAAGCGCATTCTTGGCAATGCAGGTCTGCAACAGTTGAAGATATGTGTTAGAGTCTACTGGGGGTTATTTGTAGTAAGCAGAGTGTGTAACGCCTCCTTCAACTGACCCTCTGTACATAATGCAGTGATATTGAGATTGAAATTGACAGTGGATGGCATTGCATGATTATAATTGAAGCGTTGGAGATATGCATCATTATTCAATCTACTTGTACCCAAATGCCATCAAAATGGTATTACCGCCTATTAATATTTCTGCGAATGAAAACGATATTGCCAGTCGCAAATATCAATTTGTGGGAGTATATCAATTTCCAATGGCTGAATTTGAACTCCAATATCCTCGTTTTGTAATGCCAATGTCGTTAAAATAGAGGGAACAATTATAATTTCATCGACTCTCATGCCAAGGAGGAGGTTGTCCTTTGAATGACGGTAACTTCCAGATTTCATAACTGAGTACTCATCAAATCAAGAGTGCAAGGTTTCATCACTTACAATAGAAGAAGGTGACTTAGTACAATGTGCAACAGAATCACATGTTTTGTGTGCGGTAACATATTGAGATTTTGTAAGATCTCATATTAACAATGTTTTTCTATTCTATAGTTGGGTTTACCCTTGGAATTCAAATGGACTAGAGCTATATTGAGATAGTGAGCAAGGATTTAACCAAAGCAATTCAAAGCACACTCTTATGTGTGATGGTGCAAACATGGCACATAACATGCAGAGTTCCAAATATAACATTGTGATAAGTGTTGACATGTAGTTTATTTAATCCAATTATTGTGATTGTTGAGTGACTCAATTTGCAACAAGTTATGCTTGGCCCTATCTTGTATAGAGGATTGGGATGACAATTGATCCGTAAACAGGTAGGAACCCCCTACTCTTTTTACTTGTTTCAATAGATCTTTAAGATTCATAAACTTTTGTGATTTAACTGCATCCAAAGCTGATCAGAATCTGATTTAAAACTAAATTAGGACTGATCCAGAACTAAATTAAATGATTCCCTAAATCAACCGTTTGATCAACCATTCAGGTTACCATTTATCAAATTTTTCCACATATGTCGTAAATTGATAATTAATGTTTGCTTAACTGATTAAATGTGGAAATAAACAAAATTTGAATGCAAAATATACCAAATCAAAGGGACAACACCAGAGTTGTTTATAGAGTTCAACAATTGCCTACGTCTCCGGGTTCATATGAACCGATCTATTAAATTTTGCTTAAACTATAAGTACAATCAAACTTACAATTAACAAAAATAGATCCATAACCTACAATGTTGTTCCTTCAGACTTCAAAAGATCTTGACAAAGCTTAGTGTTTGTCTTTTACCTTCCCGAATCACTTGTAGAGGTTCTTCCCTTTAGATTTTTGTCTTCCAGCTACTTCCATAGTGCAAAACAACATCACGAATACTCCAAAACGGAAAAATAATACATCCACGAGGAGTGTCTCGAAATTCTGGACAACTTTCTAGTTTACTCCAAAGACCCAATTTGATCATAAATGCCTCAAAAACTAAGTTCTTTGATTAACTAAAATTGATTAACTACATGTAGTAAAAGATAGTTAATCTAATCTAGGAGGACATATAACACAACAAATAAATGTACTAAGACAACATGTAAATGACATAAGTAATAAAACTAATAAAAATAGAAACCCTAATATGCAAGAGAGAGAAAGGAAAGAACTCAGTTGATTTGACGAAGTAGCGGGACTATGTCGCAGAGAGACTGGAAAATCGAAGCATGAACAACTATGCAAGAGTGCCGAAAAGGATGGAGCTAGAGGATCTAGTTGGACTAGAGCACTTGGAGGAGGTTTGGGGCACTGTGGGCACTCTAGTCTATAGTCAGGCGCTCTGCACATAAAAGCTTTGAATCTGGTCTTCACAGGGCCGAAAGGTAATCTGCAATGTTTGTTGCCTATCGCATCAATTCCGTTAACTAGATGTAACTAAGTTCTTTGATTAAATAAAATTGGTTAACTAGGTGTAGTAAAGTATAGTTAATCTAATCTAGGATGACATATAACGTAACAAATAAATGTACTAAGACAACATGTAAATGACATAAGTATTAAAACTAATAAAAATAAAAACCCTAATATGCAAAAGAGAGAAAGGAAAGAACTCAGTTGATTTGACGAAGTAGCAAGATTGTGTCGCAGAGTAGATAGGAAAAATCGGAAGCATGAACAACTATGCAGGAGTGTCGAAAAATGATGGAGTTGGAGGATCTAGCTGGACTGAAGCGCTTGGAGGAGGTCTGGGGCACCTGCGGGTGTTACGGTTCTGCGCATCCCAGCGCCCTGGTTTGCGCGAGCTTCTAAATGGTCTTCACGGGGCTAAAAGGTAATCTGCAAAGTTTGTTGCCTATCGCATCAATTCCATTGTATTGTGTTGATGTCACCAATGACTCAAGATGGAAGAAAGACCTACAAGACCCCAAAACAAGCATCAAACTCTAAAAATGAAAAATGCATATGAACGGGTTGGACTGTCTCAAGCTGCCACAATGGTGGACTTAATAATTGAGTGTTGCACTAAATCTCAGACCCGATGTAGTTCTATGTGCAAGTGTGTGTGAACATGCCTTAGGTTGCTCTTGTGTCAGTCGCACTTTGTGAAGTAACGAGTAATAACTATTTGTAGAAAATGTAATAGAATGTGTGCATGGAATATAATAGATTCCCCCCATGAAGTGTGATGCAGATGTCCAAGCCTTGTGCCTTGATGATGGAGCTATATGGATGCAAGTGATCTCCAATGCAATAGATGGATGCAACTCTAGATGGAGTGATAGTAGTAAGTGATGTTAGGTCCCTCATTATGGTATCATAACTTTATAAGAGTTTTCTTGGTCTAATTTTGTAATTAAACCCGAAAAGGCCGACCACAAGAAAGATAAAGATGTAAAACGGCTAGAAAGAGCCCAAAAGTGGTGGGAAAACTCTAGAAGGATTGGGGTGCCCTTGGTGGGAGGAGGGTGCCCACGGGCGCCCCAATACTAATCTAGGTGCCCCTAACCGAGGCTAAAATAACACAGATGACAAAATATGACTGGGCATAAGGGTGTAAGAGGTTCGTAATGACGAAATAAAATAAAATAAAATAAAGTGGCCAAAGGACGGGGTTAGTTATTACTTTTTTCCTCAAGAACCTTCTAAATAGTAGTATGAGACCAGGATAAATAAATGTCTAAAGTGCATGATTTTGTGAATACATTTTCCCCCAATTTATGTTGGTGAGTGGAAAGCTCGGTAACATAAAGTAGATAGAGATGCATACCTGATGTCAATGTAGAATGATGAAGAAGGCATATCGAAGGACTAGACAAAATTTGGAATGATAAAAAGATGGAGGAGCGTGGAAACTAAAGAATGAAAATGCACAAAGAAAAAGTGACGAGAGTGAACCTAGGGTGGAACACGTGTGTAGTTCTTGCAATGTGTAGTGTACTTGCATGGTTAGTAAGACATGTGTTGTCGCATAATGTTGTTGTCGCTTGTTGTTGCCCCCATTTGACTTCTTGTTTCTCATACGGCTAGGACTTGCAAGGAGAAAATGATCAAGTAGTCAAATATGTATGTATGTAAGTGTAAAAATGCTATGTAAAAGACACATGTGTATGTAAATGTAAAATATGCAAATGTAAATGGAAAATGTAAATGTAAATGTAAATGGAACATGTGCACCTGATCCATGTCGAGAGAGAAAGTGTAGAATGATATCCTATACTGCAAGTTTTTGGGCAATCTCACGCCATAGGTCAAAGAAGTGTAGGGAGGAAATGCTTTGTGTCCTCCAAGCTCTAATTACTTCCCTAAATGTGTGTAGAGATCTCTATGTGTCCTGATTTTTGGGCGATCTGACGCCACTGACCGAAGTAGTGTAGAGAGGCACACCCACTGTAACATCCAATCATGTAACTGCTTCCTAGAATGCTAAGGACACCATGTCCTGTAAAAGCCATTGTGTATGGGGTTCGTAGATTGATCTGAACCCACTCATTGTATGTAACCCACAATGCCAAGGGCAGAAAGTACACTTGAACTGAACCGATGTAAATACGTTGTGTTAGTATGTAAACCCCAAATGAATGCCCCCTCTTTAAGGGCACATGTAACGTCGTTGATAGGAAAATGTGGCCCCAAAAGAGGGCCAACCGCATGTATGTTGTAACATGAAAAGTGCTTGGTAGAAACCAAGGCACACATAAACAAGAAGACTAGCCAAAAACAAGTGTAAACACGCATGCATGTAGAAAACAATGTATAAGCTATGCAAACAATGTGTAAGCTACCAAACAAAGTAATGTAAACACACAAGAAGACAAGTTGCACAAAGTAGGCTGCAAACATGGGACATCACTCACGATGTCATAAGACATGCAAGGCCATCATGGCCAAAAAAACAACAAACAAGTGTGCACACCAAACATAGGGCAATGACAACAAACAATAGTAAACAATGATAGACAATGTAATAAACAAGTATGGAAACAAATATCCCTACATAACAAAAATGTTGCACATGAAGCACCCATTAGCATATTAGAAAGATAACTAGTATGTCAAAAGCATGTATAAGCAAGTAATGTAAAGTGCTAAGTACAAAATGAAACAATAACACTTGGAAGAAACAAATGTGGATGCCCCAATGACCAATGTAGGAAGGGTAGAAGGTGATCATCCATGATGTGTGTAAGAGACCTGTATCTGCAATCAAAACTAGAAGAATGCATGAACACACATGTGTGGATGGTATAGATAAATGACATACAAGTAATCAAACTAGCATGTGTAATAAAGTGATCATGAACAACAAAAGTAAGCAAGAGTATAAACACCCATAATGTGTAGCATGTTGTAGATGGATGGAATGGAATGTAAAATGGAGTGATAGGAGCCGCGTGCCCCCTGAGTGGATGGAAATGTATTCAATGAGGTTCATTTTGTTTTCCCCTCGGCATCAAGAATAAACCGTGAACTATAGTGCGTCATCGGGAAATGGTCGAGTAGTGTGTGTTGTGTCTAACGCTACTGTGAGGAATGTGTAGGTGTGCTTGATGAGATGCGATGTAGCGATGATATGTGCGTGATCCTTATAGCTGAATCATATATCACGACTAAATGAATGTAAGAGTGATGATTTAGTCTAAACGTATATCACTATAAGATGAATGGATGAGTGATGATTTAGCACTAAGTGTATATCACTACAAAATGTAAGGAGGGTGTGGTGATGTAACCTAAGGTGTAGACCACTAGAAAATGATAGAATAGGTGATGATTTAGCCTAGAGCGTATGTCACTATGAGATGAATAATAGTAGGGAGTGGTGATGTAACCTAAGGTGTATACCACTACAAAATGAGATAGAATAGGTGACGATTTAGCCTAAAGTGTATGTCACTAGCCTAGGAATGTCGCATGGTGAAAGGTCGAGTAGTAAATGTGTAAGGTCCATTTGATTTGTAAACCCTCGGCAGTCGAGTATGGACCGAGGAACTAAAGTGTGTCATCAAGTAGTGAGTGCAACACGCAAATGATAATGTAGTATATGTAATGATAAAATTCGACCATGTGATGGGTGGAATGTGTAAATATGCCAATGCAAGATGTAAAATGTAAGGTGAATATAACATGTGACTATGCGTGATGTATAGTATTGTAATGTATAGTGTAGTGTGCAATAAATGTAGTGTGGCTAAGAGCGTATAGTATGTAGAATATAATGCTAGATGTGTAGAATGTGTAAAATGGCATGTATGTAGATGGACTAGTAATGTAGTATGTAAGATGATGCTATGCTAGACTCATATATGATGAAGACTAGTAGAATATGTGTGAAAATGCACGGTGTAATATGAATGGTATGTAGATAAATGAATGATGTAGTATGTAAGATAAGTAGTGTTGGACATAAGACACATAAACAATGGTGTATGCCTAATGACGACTAGCATGATGTATGATGTATAAATGCACAAATGTCAAATGTTGTAGATGAAATATAGAATATATGGTGTATGATGCGTAATATGTGAGTAGGTGTAGTGTGTAAGTCCTATAGTGTAGTGTGTGAGGTTCATGTGTGGTAATCCCTCAATAGTCAAGTGTGAATCAAGCACAAGAGTGTGTCATCGGGTAATGATGCTAGAATGTATGATGAATATGTCTAATGCGAGGATATGAATGTATAAGAATGTAAAATATGATGATGATAACTATGCTAAGATGGGGTAGGGGGAGAGGAGTGTCATTCCCCCCAAGTGTGTATAAGAAGATCATGTGAAGTCATCAAGAAGATCGTCATCCTCCGGGTCATAATTGAATGGGTAAGCATTAGTAACCTGATAAACGATAATGTCTAGTTGATCACGTAGTGATCCATTGAGGCGTAAGTCTTACATGCCCATAGTATATTCCTCATTAGTAAATAGAGGAGAAGGGAAACGTGTACATACCAACGAGTAATATTTTATGTATAACCTAAGAAAGAGCTATTGTAGATGAAAACATGACCAAAGCGCATAGGAAATGAAATGTCTATATGACTAGGATCTAATGTGCCTCCAATATAAGTAGGCCATGATTCCCCTAGTGTGAGTGGTGAAGATCGATGGCTGCGTGCGAGAAAGATCATGAGATAAAGATGCGAAGACCATAGGTAGTAGTGAGGATGACATACCCATAATTAAGATGAGGAACATACGACTCACAAAAATCATTGAACATTATGAATTGAATCCCCTACGATAAAATGTTTCATTGAAACTTGTACAAAATTCAATAAGTTCAATGTAGTTGTAGTTTAGGCTTGTAAAGAAACTTAAATTGGATCACAATTTTTTTCTTCATTAGTAATTGCTAGGTATGGAAATGATGAGAAGTGTCTCACGTTCATATTTTCTCATATGGAAATTAATGTTTACTAGTTTATTGGGTGTTTGGCACATGAAGAAAGTATCCAATCTGATCATGTTATGATTTATAATTGCAATGTTCCTCTCAAACCTTTGGACATCTTCTATCACATTCCTCAAATTTCTTGTGGTCCTTGTCCACTAGAGTTCTTCCTATTTCAAACTGATAGTGACATCAAATATTCCTTTCACTATTCAATCAAATATAACTGCAGATCGTGTGTTTCCCTTTTTTGTCCACAACATGATTACACTCACAAGAGATGGATGTAGCCCTTTAGCTCTCTCTGAGGTTACCATCCAACCCTCCTTTGAGTCTCTTGTTAGTATAAATTTATAAACCTTGTTGTGCACGATCTTGTAATACCATATGCATGCAATTGCAATGTAATAGAACTTGTGAGTTTACTTCACATACAAATTCTATTACTTTCCAGCTAACAACAATATATAAACCTCATTGTGTAAGTTTTTCAAGCACTATATATGTATGCCAATTATAATATAATAGAAATCATAATTTTATCACTGCATATATAAGTTCAAATAATTTATTTAACTAAAAACAAACAAATTTAAATGATATGTAATGTAATTAAGAAAAATTTGAGTTCACAAACATTTTAGCTCTCCCAGAAAGAAAAGGGAAGTGAAGCAAATCAGAAATATCTAACCACTAATGAGACAAAATCTACATGAACATATTTAAATTTGCATACATAATCTGGTATGTGCGATTTAATCCCAAATGGCAGACATGACATAGGATCAAGGTGATACAATTAATGTAGACAAAGAGACCATACAAAATGACAAAAGTTGGGGTAAAGAACTATCAAGAGATGCACTCCCATCATCTTCTAGCATTGGATTGATTGTGAGCCCTTCTCTCACATTTCCAGTCAAGCATCTTTCCATTTCCTTTAAGCCTTACGTTTCTTTGGTTTTATCACATGCTCTCCCTCCTCCTCCAACTTTGCATTCCAGTGATGTGCACGCTTCCTGAAAACAGTTCAACAACAGAAGAACACCTTTGTGTTATCATAAAACAGGGCTTTAAAAAATACCCCAGTATATACGGCAGTGATGTGCACTGCATACTAAAAATTGGATTTTACGAAGTCAACAGCATGATCTATATCTCCAAACACTTGGAAAAAACATTTTTTAGAAACTAAAAATAAAACAGATCTCTTCTTTATCACTGCAGGTCTGATACGGTGCGACTTGTTTTAGTACAAGCCTAGCTTTATGGATTGCTTCACTTAGCATACCAATAGTCTCTGCAAGAACATTGTCCTTGTTTGAAATGATGGAACCAGTTTGCATCTTTCACAACAATTTGTCTTTCCACAATCTTGGAGATAAATTTGGTTGCACTGTGGCATTCAACACATACTCAAAGGTTTTTGACGACTCTAATAGTTGCTCCAGGTGGCGTGCTTAACATTCCAAACATAATTATTAATTAACAATTTCTCACTATCATGGTAGAACAATAGTTTTTTTTTGTCCTCCACATCATTACCTAAATATAAAGAATCATTCTAACTAAGAATTTCATGTTTCTTCTAAAAATATAGTTGTCACATACATTTGAATGAGATTCAAAATCAATGTCTTGTCAGTTTGGATTCTTTACAAAAACTATTTTTTGTTTCCTTGTATACAAGCAAGGATGCTTATGATACCATCCAAAAAATATTCAAATTGGCCAAACAAAAATCAATAACCACGCAACTCACAAAAATCTTTGAACATTATGAGTTGAAGCACCTACTAAAAAAGTTTGCATTGAAACTTGTACAAAAATTCAAGAAGCTTAATGTGGATGTGGTTCAGGCTTGTAAATAAACTTCAATTGGGTTACGTGAAATATTTTCGTCACTAGCATTTGCTAGGTATCGAAATGATGAAAAATGTCTCATGGTCATATCTTCTCACATAAAATTTAATCCTTACTAGTGTTTGTTGGGTTTGCAATACATGAAGAAAGTAACCAATTTGATCATGTTATGATATGTAATTGCAATGTTCCTCCCAATCCTTTGGACATCTTCTATAATGTTCCTCAAATTTCTTGTGATCCACATCCTCCAGAGTGCCTCCTATTTCAAACTGATAGTGACAACAAATATTCCTTTCACTATTCAATCAAATATAACTGCAATTCATGTGTTTCCCCTTTTTGTCCACGATGTGATTATACTCACAAGAGAGGGCTGTAGCCTATTTAGCTCTCTCTCAGTAACTGTCCAACCCTCCTCCAAGTCTTTCATCAGTATAAATTTATAAACCTCATTGTGCACAAACTTGTAATACCACATGCATGCAATTGCAGTGTAATAGAAATTATAAGTTTACTTGTTCATATGCAAATTGTATTACTTTCCAGCTAACAACCATCTGTAAACCTCATTGTGCAAGTTTTTCAAGCACCACATATGTATGTCAATAATAATATAATAGAGATTGTAATTTTTCACTGCATATATAAATTCAAGTAATTTATTTCTAACTAAATACAAACAAATTGAAATGAAATTTAATTAAATTATAAAAATTAGGAGTTACCAAACATTTTAGCTCTCCAAGAAAGTAAAAGGAAATGGAGCAAAATTAGAAATATCTAACCACCAATGAGTCAAAATTTACATGAATATATAAAAATTTGCATGCATAATCTGGTACGTGCAATTTAATCCCAAATGGCAGACTGACATAGGCACAAGGTGATACAATTAATGTAGACAAAGATACTATACAAAATGACAAAGGTTAGAGTAAAGAACTATCAAGAGACGCACTCTCATCATCTCCAAGCATTGGATTGCCTGTAAGCGCTTCTCTCACATTTCCAGCTAAGCATCTTTCCATTTCCTTTAAGTCTTACCCTCCTTTGGTTTTATCCCATGCTCCCCCTCCTCCTCCTGCTTTGCATTCCAGTGATGTGCGCTTCCTGAAAAACAGTTCAACATCATAACACTTCCATGCAATCATAAAACAGGGTGACAGAATACCCCAATATATGTGGCAGTGATATGTGTTGCATACTAAACACTAGATTTAATGAAGACAACGACATGGTTTATATCTCCAAACACTTAGAAAAAACGAATTTTAGAAATAAAAAATAAAACCTGATCCCTTCTTTATGACTCCAGGTCTTACTCTGTGCGAGTTGTTATAGTGCAAGCCTGTCTTTACGGATTGCTTCACTTAGCATTTACCAATGATCTCTGCAAGAACATTGTCCTTTCCTTGAAAATGATGGAACCGGTTTGCTTCTCTCACAACAATTTGTCTTGCAGCAATTTTGGAGATAAATTTCAATGCACTGTAGCATTCAACACATACTCAACGGTTCTTGATGACTCTAATAGTTCTTCCAGGTGGTGTGTTTAACAATCCAAACTCAATTGCCAATTTCTCACTATGATTGCAGAGGAACAATTCTTTTTCCTTCTCGACCACATCATTGACTATATCTTTAATCTGCGAAATACCCTGCTGCTTTCATCTAAGAAGACAATTTCTCCAACTTTGCATAGATCTCCTGTGTCTTGTGGGTGTGATCTGTCTCCTACACAAAAAGCTCATACCATTTTATGGCCTTCAATCCAACTACATCCAGGTATCTTTTTAATTCCTCTATCTTTCATCAATCTCCTTACCATTTGAACCTCATCCCACCTGCCCACTTCTGCATAGATGTTTGAGAGAAGAACATAAGTTGCAGCATTTTTAGGATCCAGCTCAAAAGGAGAGTTGCTGTAAATACTCCTAACCCTATATTTTTATGTGATCTACAGGCACCAAGCAAACACATCCACACAACCACCACAGGTTTAATTGGCATTTTGATAATAAAATTTAGAGTTTCCTCAAGATAGCCAGCACGGCCAAGAAGGTCAACCATGCACACATAATGATCAATTGTAGGTGTAATGCAATAAGAGTCACTCATGTCATTGAAGTATTTACAGCCCTCATCCACTAGACCTGCATGGCTGCATGCAAATAAAACACAGGCAAAGCTTATATGGTTAGGATATGTTCTAGAGTGCTTCATTAGTTCGAATAGGTTGAGAGCATCCTTGCAAAAGCCATTTTGTGCATATCCTGCAACCATGGAATTCCACGAGATGACATCTGTTTCCAACATATTGTCAAACACGTAGTG
Organism: Taxus wallichiana var. yunnanensis; assembly: GCA_018340775.1. NCBI lineage: Eukaryota > Viridiplantae > Streptophyta > Pinopsida > Cupressales > Taxaceae > Taxus > Taxus wallichiana. Next base: position 589,773,804 of record CM031241.1, on the reverse strand, counting down.
TGCCTTGTGTATGCTTCCACATTTTGCATACATGTCTATCAGGGCATTCACAAGTATGACATTTGACAAAATTCCATTTTCAATTATCCTTCGATGGATGTCTGTACCCTGTTCTAAAGCTCCCATTTTGGCACAGGCTGGGAGGATGCTTGCAAAGGTTGTGACGTCTGGCTTTACACCTGCCAATTGCATTTGCTTAAAAGTTTCCAAGGACTTTTCAACAAACCCATTTTGTGCATATCCTGAAATCATTGCAGTCCATGAGACCACATCTCTGTCAGACATTTTTTCAAAAAGTCCATATGCCTTCTGTATGCTTCCACATTTTGCATACATGTCTACCAGGGCACTTGCAACAACATCTGATGAAATTCCATTTTCAATCATGCTTCGATGGATGCCAATACCTTGTTCTGAAGCTCCCAATTTTGCACATGCTGGGAGGATGCTGGCATAGGTTGTCAAGTCTGGTTTTACATCTGCCAATTGTATTTGCTTAAACAATTCCAAGTCCTTTTCAAAAAACCCATTTTGTGCATATCCAGAAACCATGGCATTCCACGAGACCAAATCTCTTTGAGGCATTCTGTCAAACAATTTGTGTGCCTTGTGTATGCTTCCACATTTTGCATACATGTCTACTAGGGCACTTGCAACTGCAACATCTAATGAAAATCCGCTTTTTATTATGCTTTGATGGATGTTCACACCCTGTTCTAAAGCTCCAATTTTGGCACAGGCTGGGAGGATGCTGGCAAAGGTTGTGGATTCTGGCTTTACACCTGCCATTTGCATTTGCTTAAATGCATCCAAGGCCTTCTCAACAAACTCATTTTGTTCATATACTGCAATCATGGCATTCCATGAGATGACATCTGGTCGGGGTATTTCTTTAAAAAGCTGTAAAGCCTCACCCAGAAAGCCATTTTGTGCATATCCAACAATCATTGTATTCCATGAGACAACATTTCTTTGAGGCATTTCATCAAACAATTTACGTGCCTTGTGTATACTTCCACATTTTGCATACATGTCTACCAGGGCACTTACAACTACAACATCTGCAGAAAATCCTCTTTCATTTATGCATCTATGGATGTCCATACCCTGTTCCAAAGTTCCAATTTTGGCACAGGCTGGGAGGATGCTGGCAAAGGTTGTGGTGTCTGGCTTTACACCTGCCAATTGCATTTGGTTAAATGCCTCCAGGGCTTTTTCAACAAACCCATTTTTGGCATATCCTGCAATCATGGTGTTCCATGAGATGACATCTGAATGAGGCATTTCTTTGAAAAGCCTAAAAGCCTTTTCAAGAACACCATTTTGTGCATATCCTGCAATCATGGCATTCCATGAAACCACACTTTTTGAGGCATTTTGTCAAACACATTGCGTGCCAAGTTTATGCTTCCACATTTTGCATACATGTCTACCAGAGCATTTGCAACTACAACATCTGACGAAAACCCCTTTCTATTATGTTTAGATGGATATCCACACCCTGTTCCAAAGCTCTTATTTTGGCACAGGCTGGGATTACAGTGGCAAAGGTGAACTGATCGGGTTGGATGCCTGTTTGTTTCATTTGGTGGAATAGAGTCAATGCCTCGGGAGGATTCCCATGTCTTCTGTAAGCTGCAATGATGGCATTCCATGAGAAGCTGTCTCGTTCTTTCATGTCATCAAACACTCTACGAGCATCCACCAAACAACCACACTTGAAATACATGTTGATAAGCTTATTTTGAAAAATTGAGCATGTAGCAAATGCAAATCCTCCGTGAGTGATGATAAAGTGGATTTGTTTGCCTTGTGAAAGCGCATTCTTAGCAATGCAGGTCTGCAATAGTTGAAGAAACGTGTTACAGTCTACAGAGGGGTTGTGTTTAGTAAGCAGAATGTGCAGCGCCTCCTTTAACAAACCCTCTGTACATAATGTTTTGATATTGAGATTGAGATTGGCAGTGGATGGCATTGCATAATTATAATTGAAGCGTTGGAAATGTGCATTGTTTCTTTGAATTATCAAACTATCATTGTCAATCCTCGCTCTTGCAAATCATTTTGGGAGTATGATAGGAACTAGGATTGGCACAAGGAGGAAAGAGTGCAAAGGAGTAAACATGTTTTATATCGAAACACTCAACTATTGATCATTGTGTCATGTTAAGACATCTAGCTAAAAAAACTAGGATAAAAGAGGGATGTCTATTGTTTCTTTGTAGATTTAAGACAATATTTGGCATACTAGGAAGGAGAAAACTTTGGAGCAGAATGGAGAAATAAGGAGTCCTTGTAGACACTCAAATTTGACAATTTACTCTTTGACATTGTTGGTTTTGACAATGCACTCTCACTAAGACAAACACACCCTTTCTATCACCACTCAGTACATCGTGAGGTCTCTTGTCAACTCATGAGAATTAAGTGCTTAAAATCCATAGCAAAAGTCAACTTAACAAGATGCAACTTTCGGTTCTCGTGTGTTTTTCATCCCCGTGCAAAATCGTACAATTTGGTCATCTTTTGATATCCAGTCCTGGCCGACTTGTGTGGTTTTGAACCAACATATCCTCTATCATTGCTTTCAATTTCACATTCTTCTTTGGATCATTTACTTCCCTAGGTCAGCGTTTTCACAATAATTCACCTTTGGAACCCTATATAAAAAGTTATGCTCACCTCATTTAAGAAGTTCAAAATCATATGGCACTAAATTGATATACTCACTTCCAACACTTGTAAAGGCACCACATGCTCCCTAAATCTCACCAAAGTGTATGCACACTCATTAGGGCAACAACCACAATAGGTTTGAAGCATCTTACCAACTCAAAGGATCAACCTCTCTCATTTGGAAGCACTCAAACATCCTCATTACAAGTAATTAGCAAGAGCCAAACTCAATTCAAGCATTGTCAAGGAGTTCTCAATTGTTGAATCTAGTTGCATTCATTCAGATATTGCATGCTAGGTGGAGAACAATGCACGGTTTGAGGCCTCTTCGGAGTAGTGCCAATTAGCGGTGCACATGGGTGCCCACAACCCAACTAATGCTTGTTTTGCAAGGTCTCCACCCATGGCTAGGGTTTAAGACCCCATTCAACATATCCAGATGGCTTCGCAACATGAACAATAATTAGGGTTTGATGGTGACAAACATTTCCAAGTAGGCGACATTCCCAAAAAGTTACATAACCATATTCCGAGCAAGTTCAAAATCGTACACTGGAGTCAAGTTCGTACAAAAATCATGGTAGATTTGTACGGTCCCCCAAGACATTTTCCAGTCACAGTTCTAGAAACAAAACATCATCAAATCCATATCTTCTAGTTCCAAAGAAAGATGCATACCCAAAAATTCTCATATCCATATGTGAATCAACTAAGTGCACTCATCTTGTTGCGTTTTTAAGTTCATATCTTATGTTATACATTAGTTGCAAGAATTAATGTGTTGTTTTAATATTACATAATTAATGTTGGAAGTTAATTAATTATAATAACCTCTTGTAGCTCCCTTTTACATCATTTAGTTGTATTTAACTCACTAATCTAGATTATAAATCTAATAAGGGTGCAAACAATTCTAATGCTTTGCACGACAATAGGTCGCAAATTATATGAACAAAAGGACATCAAAATCAAAATGCAAACAAGGTTGTCCAAAGTCTTTAGGAGTGATATAGGTGTTAAACAAGGTTGCCCTCTACCCACATCTTTATTCAAATTGTGCATTGAAAAGTTGGAAGATTGGATAAAATTTGGGGGAAGGGGTTCACTTGGCCAAATTTGTAGTAAAACTCCTGCTATATGTCGATGACTTAATTCTAATTGTAAAGATAACCTAAGAACTAAGGGAATACTAGAAGAATCTTGGACTGGAAAAGAGGTAGATCTTTCTTTTCTCAGAGTATTTCGTTCAGAAGCTTTTGTGCATATTGATAGAGAAAATAGAAAGAAGTTTGATGTTAAATCTAAGAGATGTACTTTTATTGATTATGGCTCTGGTGATTTCAGATTCCGTTTTTGGGATTTAGAATATTATAAGATTGTTAAGTGTCGTGATATTAAATGGAATGAAAAAAGAATGTACAAGGATCAACTTTTGATACCCAAAGACGAACCGGTTGAAAATTTTGTGGATGAAAATGCATTCTCAGAGTTAAAAGTGACACCTACAAGTCTACACAGTAACTGGTGTCGGTTGACACCGGACCGACATCAATCACCTAAACTAATGTTAGTTACAGAAGAGCTAGACCGGCGTCGGTTAGATGAATCGGCGTTACTACAGGTGATCGGCGTCGATCACTGTCTAAGATTGATACAAATTTCTAGAATGATTAGATTGAGCCTCCGACACCCCAAATCTCAATGAGAAGGTCACAAAGGGTAAGTAGACCTCTAGAAATATTTACACCTTCATTATCTTATTTATTATTGACTGATAGTGGTGAACTAGAGAGTTTTGAAGAAGCAATGCAGGATGAAACCCACGTGAAGTGGGAGCATGGCATGGATGAGGAGATGGACTCATTGGAATAGAACTAGACATGGTGTTTGGTTAAGTTACCAGCAGGTGGGAGAACATTGCAGAATAAATGGGTTTATAGGATTAAGGAAGAAGGGGGTAGACAAAAAGATACAAGGCAAGACTTGTGGTAAAAGGGTTTACACAGAAATCGTGTATTGATTTTGGTGAGATATTTTCTCCTGTAGTAAAAATGAATTCCATATGTACTATATTGAGTTTAGTTGTAGGAGAAGAATTGCATTTAGATCAACTTGATGTCAAGACGACTTTCCTTCACAGTGATTTGGAGGAAGATATTTATATGCAACAGTCGCTTGGTTATGAAGTCAAGGGTAAGGAGAAACTTGTGTGCATGTTGAAAAGAGCTTGTATGGGCTCAAGCAAGCCTCAAGGAAATGGTATATGAGATTTGATAGTTTCATGCATGAGCATGGTTATATGAAATGTGAATTTGACCATTGTGTTTATTTCAAGAAATTTGAAAATGGAAGCTATATTATTTTGTTACTATATGTGGATGATATGCTTACTGTAGGATCTAGTATGCAGGACATTAGTGAGCTTAAAGAAAATTTAGCTCATACATTTGCAATGAAGGATTTGGGAGCTGCAAAGAATATCCTTGGCATGTAGATTCACAGAGACAGGAAGAACATGAAGTTGTATTTGTCTCGAGAACATTATATCAATAAGGTGTTGGAAAGGTTTAATATGTAGAATTCAAAACATGTAAATACACCTATGGATGGAAACTTCAAATTGAGTAAAGATCAGTGTCCTTCATCACATGAGGAGGTCGAGTACATGGCATGAGTTCCATATGCTTTAGCAGTTGGAAGTCTCATGTATGTTATGGTTTATACCAGACCATACATTGCACAAGTAGTGGGAGTTGTGAGCATATTTATGGCCAATCCAAGTAAAGAGCATTGTAAAGTAGTCCAATGGATCCTTAGGTATTTGAGAGGGACATCCAACATGCAATTATGCTATAGAGGGTTAGATATTTCTTTATAAGGTTATGTTGATTCAAATATGGTTGGAGATTTGGATGGTAGAAGAAGCACTACTAGATATGTATTCACATTAGGTGGGATGAAATTAGCGAGGATTTCAGATTACAAAAGGTTGTGGCCCTATCTACTACAAAGGCTAAGTATGTTGCAGCTACAAAGGCTAGCAAAGATATGATATGGATGAGCAAGTTCATGGAAGAGTTGGGAAAGGAGCAAAGGATTGTAGATTATACAGTGATAGTAAAAGTGAAATTCATCTGGAAAAGAACTCAACATTTCATTCAAGAATGAAACACATTTAGTTGAGATATCACTTCATATGGAAGGTTTAGGAGGATGGGCAAATGAAACTAGAGAAAATTCATACAAATAATAACCCTATGGATATGTTAATGAAGCCGTTGGAAAAGGAGAAGTTAGATCTACACTCCACTTCTATTGGTCTTCGAGTTTGAGACTTGAAGAGGGATAAACAGGCCAAGGAAAGGATATAAGAATGGAGTTGTACAATATAGTGCAACAATTTATCTCCAAGTGGGAGATTGTTGAGTTATGGAGCTCAATTGCTTCACAATTAGCATGCTTTATTAATGCACAATAATCGGCGTCGGTTGTCGGTTACGGGAACATCGCAAAGCAATGAGGAACCAATATCGGTTAGGGTAACCGACATCGGTTACCTATATGTGATTGTTTTATTTAACTCACGGGAATTAGATCTAACTTTTGATATAAATTTGATCTAATGATTGAATCAAAAGTGCCCTAAGTTTGATATGCCATATATCGGTTAGAAGATAGAGAACTCATTAAAAGAATTGAAAATTGTAAGAGAATTCTTGGAGAGAGAAAAGAGATGTTGTGAGGAAGAAAGTTTTATTTAATTCGGGAGAGGTGTGGAAGATTGCAAATCATCATTGTATATCTCTAACTTTAAAGCTTTAAATAATATATTGTTGTTTCTAACATAGATTGTAATTGCATTATATATTGTGCTTCCTTTATTTCTATATTTATTTCTTGTTGCTTAGATATATGTGTCTATACAATGGTGTGATTAACCCCAACATTTTCATCGTAAAGATAAAATTTTGGTAAAGTTACTCTATTGATTGAACTCATTTTCAATTAGTTCTTTGTGCAGAATCAAAATTGTTTGTGCATTATTGATTCCTCTTAACATTGATTCTTTGGAATCTACTTTTTTTGCGAGAGCCTTGGTGTTTGTGCGGATAGGTGTTTTCCAAAATGAGAAGCTAAACTTGTGGAAGATAATTGTTTTAGAGGTATTTTCTTTGGTATTATGTTTTCTTTTTTTCTCCACCGTGCTCTAACCTAAGCTCCTTGGTCATTGGAAAACCATTATCACCACATTTACCTCCCTACCCTTTGTTTTTGTATGATTAATTTTCTTGTGGTTAATTTGCTTATTGATTACTTGGAGCATTCTCGTGTTTCTATTCGAGTGCAACATCCTTGATGTGCACACATTCTATTGATCTTCACATTCACTCTCTCTTTATACATGATTGAAATAAAATGTTAGAAGTGAGGTCTATTTACATTCAACTTTTATCTTGCAACATAAATAAGTTGTCATCCATGATTAAAATCAAATGATGTCTTACTAGTTTACTAGTTTCTACTTTTACATTCTAGTGCAACATGTTTCTATTTCATAATTCTCTTTCCACTTTAGTAGTTTCAACCTATACATTTGCATTACATGATTTCCTTCCACCTTAATTTTACCAGCTTTCTTCTTTTACATTCTAGTGTAAAATGTTTCTATTTCATAATACTCTTTCCAATTTAGTAGTTGCCTATATACATTTGCATTACATGATTTCCTTCCACCTTAGTAGTTTCAACTTATAGATCTCAATGCAACCTTGCAAGTTAAAACTACTAAAGTGGAAGGAATTACAAGTTTTCAATCAAACAACTTAAAAGAACCAACAAAACCTCCACGGTGTACCAACAATAAATAAAAATGAAAAGAAAGTGGGTGCATAATTAATAGCCAATACAGAGCTTCCAATACATTATGGATTTTATAGTATTTACAGTAAACCTTAAACCATATTTGCAATATTAAAGCATTACATAGATTTGAATGCAATTAATTAATACCATTAGAAGATAGGAACCAAAATGAAGTGGTGTGAAAATAGACCTCATTTATAGTAGTTTATTTCAATCATGCAACTCAAAACAACCACCTACACCTTCAAAACAAACCAATATCGGATAAGAAAATATTTGGTGTAAAGGAACAAGTAAAACAATACTGAAATTATGTGTTACGAAATTTGAATCACAATTATTGGTGATGTAATGTGGGAAGTTAGTGATACACAGACACATCCTCATAATTGGATCTATAAGCAAAAACTAGTAAAGTGGAAAGAGATGCATGATTCATTTAGAACATATACAAAAACATCCTTGCACTGGGATCTATAAGCAGAAACTAGTAAAGTGGAAAGAGTTGAAAGATTCAAGTTAATATAACATATTCAAATACTACAATCTTTATGAACCAACAACTCTAGATTGAAAACAAAGTGGGTGCAAAGAAGAAAGGAAAGCAATACTGAAATGGAAGAACAATGCATTTGTTTCACAGTTGTGTGTTTTATCCTTGAGATAACATACCTCATTTCTAACATTTTATTTCAATTATGCAACTAAAAATACAAGTAACACCTCTGGAATGGGTTTTATCACAAAGATAACATACCTCTTTTCAAACTTTTTTATTTCCATCATGCATAATAAATATGCTCTAATATTACGAAAACCGAAACAATGCAATAACCCGAAAAGAAATATGATATATGGGTTTTTAACTAATTCTTGCATGTGCACACTTCAATGTTATGCAATATATAAGCTTATAGGAAAGCTATGCAAGGTTGTCAACTTCAAAGTTTATGCAAAGCATATGTTCACAGGTAAGTTATTCAAAAATGTTGACTTCAAAGTTTATGGAATGTATGATTTTGCATAAAAGCTACACAAAATAGCCAATATTCCACATGTGAAACAAGTTCATAAACCTCCTAATCATTATTCCTCATTTAAAACATAAACATAAACATCCTTGCATTGGGATATATACACAAAAATTGGTAAAGTGGAAATAATTGCAATATTCATGTTAGTATACCATATCCAAATACTAAAATCTTTATGAACTAATAGCTCCGGATTGAGAAAAATGGGTGTAAAGAAGAAAGGAAAATAATACTGAAATGGAAGGACAATGCATTCGCTTCAAAGTTTTGGGTTTTATCCCTAATATAATAAACCTCATTTCTAACTTTTTATTTCAATCATGGAACTCAATCATGCTCCAAAATTCTAGACAACCAAAGACAACAAAAATCTAATAAAGAAATATGATATATGGGTTGTTAACTAATTTCTACTTTGCAAAATGTGCACACTTCAATATTTATGCAATGTATAAGCTTACATGTAATCTATGCAATATTTTTCACTTAAAATTACACCAAAAAAAAAGTTTACACAAACAAAGAATAGTCGGGTGCAAAGAAAATTATCTAAACATTGTGATGGTATGAAATAAGTTGTGGGTTTCATCCCCTCAATAATAGACCTCATTTAAAACATTATATTCCAATCATGCAACTAAAATATGCCCCCATTATGTTAGAAAACCCTAAGAAATGTATACCTAGAAAACCATTCAACTCAAACAAATAACTCTCGGGTGTAAAACAAACATCTACACAGTGATGGTGTAAAAGCACACCATTACCATCAATGACATTGATCGACAAACGAAACATCCCCTCATTCGCAGAGCTGGTCGAATCATTCCAACATTGAGTAAGAATGGAGCAATAGTCGATGCCAAGAAGTAGGAAAATAAAACTAAAATGGCATGTTATGACATTTGAGTCGTGATTATCAGTGATAGAATGTGGGTGAGTGGTGGTGGCGGTTGCATTAAACATGGTTCATGCAAAGATAAATGCATTTATATGTTATTGATGGATGTCCCTAAAGTTAGGGGTCTCAACTATTAGTCTCCTTCCCTTATAGGAATTTATTATGTATTGCATTTGTAATATAGAAGAATCAAAGTGTTTTAGATTGTGAAATTTTGAACCAAATTTATCATTTGGCATTAAAGCAAGGTTAATCTAACACCTTGCGATGGAGAAGTAAAAAGAAAGAGGGGGTGTTGTTGTACGTGAGATTTTTTCCTTGAATTTATGTTTCATTTTTCAAGATTTATAAACATTTTTAGTAGAGATGAATTTTGTAGGCATATATGATAATAGTTATGTGGAGTATTAGGTAAATTGTATTTAATCTAGAGAGTATATTTAAAAATATCACTCATCTAAAGAGATAACATTTTAGTGTTTCTTTCATGAGTTGTATGGATTTTGTCTTTGGAACACACATGTTCTCCATTGGATTCAATATTAAATATACACCAAGCATTAATTGAACGTAGTGCATTGGATTTATTTCACCATATGTGGTAGAGATTGGAAGCATTTGAGATTTTTGTAGATTCATACCGTGAGGGATTTCAAATCATAGCATCGATACTCGAATTTTTATTGAGATAATTGCTCAACATCTGAAACAAATTGAATATGTTTACAAGTTAGAATGATTATAGCCGACACCATATCTTGTTATAACATTTATCCACTACAATTTTAAAGTTGTGTCTTGTTCAAAGAAAACTAATCCCCATGAAATAAAAGTGTTTTAAGAAGTGTCATGTGTGGATTATAAATAAATTGTGGTTATTCAATGTCCAAAAATGTATTAAAAAGTAATAGTTAATTAGTTTTTAATAATCATCAAAGACAATGAGGAATGAGTCTTTATTATTACCATGTTTAGTATTTTCATGTTTTCCATTGTGTTGTGTTTTGTGTGTAGAGACTTTTCTTGTCTTCCTATTTTGTTAGTGTACTAAATAAATCCTTGTTGCAACATTTGGGAAAGATTCATGTTCCAAAGAATCTAACTTTTGGGGGGTAGGAAAATATTTCGAGATAAGTTTTGAAAATGGATTGTTCTCTAGATAGTTTGAGATATATATGAATCTAGAGGATTCAAAATTTAGGAGTTTGGGTAAAGGGGTTCCGAAACCGCCCCAAAAAATTTGGATTGGGAGTTATGTCCTTATGAGGGTCGCGATATAACTTGATAGAGTTGTATTTAGTCTAAGTAGTGTTTTCATATAGTAGCATTTGTAGGATGTGTTACTCTTGTCCCATATTAATACTAATGGGGACGTGAGGAATGTCATGAATATTAGTGTGTATGATTATAATATTATGTGAATTGTGTGTCGAGTGGTTGATAAATAACTCATAATAGTGAAAATAGGAGAATATGTGAGTTAGAGAAGTTTTTAGGAAGATGTACATGCACCCGAGAATAATGATAGAGAATTTGTTATTAGCTATATTATTATAAATGAGTTGTTAGAAGAAATAAAATATAATGAGGGTGTGAGAGATTTTTGGGATTATAAGTTGGAGCAAACTCCTTATTAATAGGATTTATAAGGTTGTATATATGCATTACATTTGATGAATGAATATAGAAAATCATAGCATTTTAGATTGTAAAATTCTAAACCAAATTTATAATAACATGCTTGATTGCAAAATAGAGCATCTTGACATGTAGTTGGGGCCATTAGCCACTAATTCACATGTTTTTGTATATGATCTAATTAGAATCAATTATCCCCAATAGTGTGCTTTCCAAATTAATTAAATCATCTTAATCATTATGGTGTGTGATTGGGGCCAATTTTTAGACACAAAATCACGCACTTGGGTACATTTCTAGGTCATAAAAGCATGTTAGCATTTACATGATTCCTAAGCAAGAAAACTAGTGGTTGACAACTATCTTTGGCCTCTTTGCTTTGTTTCTTGTTTTCTCTTTGGTCTTACACACCCTATAACTCAATCAAAATTTTATTGATTTATCTTTTATGGCTTCAACTCCAACACCCAACCACCATGACAATGTCGAGGCGCTCATGTCCCCTCTGGGATCCCTTGACCCTTTTATACCTTACTCACTCTTTTGGGTCTCTTTTATCTTTTGGGCATCTTTTTCACTTATGGGTCGACCTTCTAGTTTTCAATTATGAAATTCAAACAAGGGAATCATATAAATACATATTTATGTGTTCAAAATCAAGGACCAAACACTAAACATTACTATTATCACCTAATCTTGCATTCAAAAGGCACCTAAAGCACTCTAAAGCATCCATCTAGCATCCATTCAAGGGACAAAAGACTACATATTCTACATACACAACATAAGAAGGGGAATTTTATTCTATTCCATCCACACATTCTACTAAATTGCTACATTCTAACTACAACCCACTATCAAGTACAACTTGCACAAGGGCATCCTAGGGCATAATTTTTACACACAAATCACAAGAACTACATGGAGTCTGAGATGTAGTGAAATTCTTAGTCATAAATTCACTTTCGTGATGACCGTCGAGGTAAGTCTGACTCCCCATTTTACATTTTCCTTTTTAGGTTTGATGCGGTTTGTGGGCTTGTGTGAGTGAACATATCTTTTGCAACTTATAGGTACCTTTGGTGATCATAGTGTAAACATCAGGTGATCAAAAAGGAATGATAGTGACACCTTTGTGACACAATAGAAACTAGATCTAGAGTTTTTACACAGTCACGTGGTGCTTAGATCCAGTCACCAATGCCTGACACCTCTATCCAACATTGAGTGCCTCTATGCGGCATTATTCTTAGGTTCCAGATTTTCCAATGACTAGTGATGGCCCTGTTTACAGTCTATTCATCATTCACACCTGCCGAGATCACTTCCTATCCATTTAGAAATCAACTAAGTCCTCTATCTCTCTTCCTTGCTTAGGGTTTTATACTTTACATCTTAGTTTTCTTATGTCATTATTGTACTTTAACATTTGTACATCACTTTCAATAAGTTACTATGTAATTAGATTTAATTAATTCAAATTAAATTAAATCATTTGGTGAACCCAATGTGAGCATCATGGTTTTATTTCATTTGTTTCACAACATCTTACTACATCTTCAATTGTTAAATTTCAATGGCCTCCTAAATCCGGCCCTTCCATGCCTAATGAGAATCATGCCATAGTTACTAATGTTCCTCCTTCGGTCAAAGAGTCACATTTCCAACCCATTCCTCTAAAAATCCTTCAAAATCATTCCATCCCTCCTCCTCTCAATATTCTACAAATTTATCAATCCTAAAATATCCTCTAATCTACCCTCCTCTCAATATTCTACAAATTTATCAATCCCTCCCCCATTCAATATCCCTCTCCACTTCCACGGCCAATTATATTTGTCAAACAATCTAATCTTTACATTAATGGCCATGGCACATCTCAAACTCGCCACCATGGCATGGTCATGCTCACATCTCCACATAGAACTCCATCACTCACATACTTGGGGGGCATCACAACTTCTCCCCCTTCATTACTCTCAAAGTGTCTACTTCTACACTTGACGCTCCATGCTTAATGTATAAATATTTCCTAGCATTCACACATCCCCCTTTGATACACACATTATATCATCATTACCCTATGAAAAACTTTAGTTCCCCATTCATACTCAACTACTGAGGGTCTAAATCTGAAATGAACCTCACATCTTCCACACTTCATACTTTGTGCTTCATGATACATATTTCTAGACTTGTTTCACAACACACACATTACCCTATGACGTACTCTAGTTCCACGGTTCATACTTGACTACTAAGGGTCTAAATATGAAATGAAGCTCACCACATTCACTTTTCACGCTCTATGCTTCATGATCGATCTTTTCGGACACTTTATTAAACTATTTCCTGATGACACACTCTTGTTTGATGGCTCATTCTCGATCTAATGGGGCATTTATAAATGAAAATCATTTTATACACATTCGTTGGGGGGCACGCTACTCTTTCCACCTTCACACTTTACATACCATTCCATCACACTAATACACCACATTTTCATATCTTGGTTACACTTACTCTTGTTTTTTATACTACTTACATGATGCACTTTGCTTATTATGCTAGTCAGATACTTAGTATGTCATTATCATTCTAAATATACACATGTGCATTCACTTGTCTTTCACTATGAATGCAAACCTCTTACGAGTTCTTACACGTTGCAATGATTATTGACACTATACCTTTTACCAACCCCACCAAGGATCCTTGGGGCATCCTCTTTCACTACTATCACATACTACATAGGTTCTATTGTTACATATCATTACAATTACTTTACCTTTCACTAATTCATACACACTCATGACATGTTATTTATCTTTCTAACATGCTAATGGGTGCTTCATGTGTAGCATTTTCCTTGCAAGACTATATACCACCATGGTTATTTGACATTTTCCTTTGATATTGTTTGACACCGTATGTTATGCTTACGGTCTTTTCCTATGTATTGTATGCTTTTAGGCCACTTTGTCCTAATTATCTTGTGACATTTTGAGCGATGTCCCATGTTTGAAACCCACTTTTCGTGGTCTATCTTGTTTTCACACTTGATTTTCTACAATGTCTTTTATTACATGCTTACTAATTTTTATACCAACACATGTTACTAACCACTTTGTTTGCATGTGCCTTGGTTTCTACCATGCACATACCCTTCCCCCTCCATGTATTAATTTCATATCAGCATCAGGTCTTCTCTTTTGGGCCACACACTCCTACTCAGGTCGAATGCACTCCCAAAATGAGGGTGAACATACATTGGGTGAGAAAATCACCCCTACATCAACTTAGAGCTACAACACATCACATGAACAACACAAAAACACAATCATAGAATGTCCCAAAATCTGAATTGGGTCCTCAACACAACACAAACCCACATCATACAACAACGCCTAGCTGCCCATGTCCTCCCCTAGGCGCTAATATCTCGGAGTCACACACATTCATCTTTTCAAATCAACACCATCTACAAAAGTGTTCAAAGCAGTTTCACAGTTATAGACACTGTCCTCCAGTTACAACATGCATGAAATCTCCAATAATCCTATTTTAATCAAAATAATCAGTACATTTGGAACTAATTCGGAGACAACAGGAACAAATTAGGGATGCACCATCTGCAGGGGTTTTTATCGAGCAAAGTCATGGATGAAGAGTAACACTCAACCTCTCTCCCCAACATTTCTCTTTGGTGTGAGATTTCCCAAAAAACTTGCACTTGCTTTGTGAGATCGTCCAAAAAACTCGCTCTACACAACATTTTAGGACACTTTTTCTATCCTTTACACTCTTATACATTAGGTGCAAATTTCCTTTACACACTTTTTACATACTTATGTACATTTTTCTCTGATTTATCATATACAAAACTTTGACTACATTCTTGCTCTTATTTTTCAGGTCCATCCTTATAAGAAGAAGCAACCATAAGCTAAAAAACACGGTCATGTAATCGCATGCATACACTTCACCCATAGGGTTACTTTCCTTTCCTAGTTTCCACATTTCACTTTGCATCATTCCACACTTCACTTATCCACTCGGTACGCATTTTTCCATACACTCTACATGGTTATCAGGTACACATCTTCTATTTACTTTATATTATCAAGTATTCATTCAAAAAATAAAGTGGGGGGAAATGTAGACACAAAATCACGCACTTGGGTACATTTCTAGGTCCTAAAATAATGATAGCATTTACATGATTCCTAAGCAAGAAAAATAGTGGTTGATAAACTATCTTTGGCCTCTTCGCTTTATTTCTTGTTTTCTCTTTAGTTTTACACACCCTACGACTTATTCATACTTTTATTGATTTATCTTTTATGGCTTCAAACACTAGTGCCTAATCAGGACAATAATGCATAGGCACTCGTGTCCCCTCTGGGTGCTCCTGACCATTTTCTACCTTACTCACTCTTTTTGGGTCTCTTTTATCTTTTGGGCATCTTTTTCACTTATGGGTCGGCTTTCCAATTGTAAATTACGAAATTCAAACAAGGGAATAATATAAATACATATTTATGTGTTTAAAATCAAGGACCAAACACTAAGCATTAATATTATCATCTAACCTTACATTCAAAAGGAACCTAAAGCACTCTAAAGCATTCATCTAACATCCATTCAAGGGACAAGGGACTACATTTTACATACACAATATATGAAGGGGAAATTTATTCTATTCCATCCACACATTCTACTACATTGCTACATTCTAGCTACAACCCGCTATCAAGTAAATTGCACAAGGGCATCCTAGGGCATCATTTCTACACACACTCATAAGAACTACATGGATTATGAGATGTAGTGAAACACTTAGTCATAAGTTCACTCTCGGGGTGACCGCATGGGGTAAGTCCGACTCCCATTCTACATTTTCCTTTTTATGTTTGATGCGATTTGTGGGCTTATGTAGGTGAACATCTCTTTTGTAGGTTATAGGTACCTTTAATGATCATAATGCGGACATCGGGTAATCAACATGGAATAAGTTTAACACCTTTGCAATACAACAAAAACCAAATCTAGAGCTTTTTACGGTCGCGGTGCCCAAATCCATTCACTAGTGCGCGAGGTGCCTTTATCCAGCATTGGGTGCCCTTGTCAACATTATTCTCGGGTTCTATATTTTCCAAAGTGACCATTGGT
This sequence comes from Taxus wallichiana var. yunnanensis, assembly GCA_018340775.1. NCBI lineage: Eukaryota > Viridiplantae > Streptophyta > Pinopsida > Cupressales > Taxaceae > Taxus > Taxus wallichiana. Next base: position 589,757,520 of record CM031241.1, on the reverse strand, counting down.
GACCTTGTTTGCAATATGTTCATCGATTTCACTTACTCGAGTCACTCCATGTCCATTCGAAATCAACTAAGTCCTCTATCTCTCTTCCTTGCTTAAGATTTTATACTTTACATCTTAGTTTTCTTGTGTCATTACTATAATTTATCATTTGTACATCACTTTCAATAAGTTACTCTATAATTATATTTAATTAATTCAAATGAAATTAAATCACAATTAATCACTAATTTGTATTGTGTTATCACACTTGATTTGATTGGGATCTATTGGCCCCAACCAAAAACATGACTTAATAAATATAGCATATAGATCATCCTAGCATGTGGTAACCAATCACCAATTCTTATTGTGTCATCCTAATTTATTTGATTAGGATCAATTGGATATAATTATGCACTTAATTGAATGCATAGAGTATTCTAGCATGATATTGGGGCATATAAACCACTAATTCATATTGTATTATTACACTTAATCTAACATATCAATTGGTCCCTATCATAGACATGACTAAATGAATAGAGCATCTAGATATTCTTAGAAAATATTGTAGCTAATCGAGAACCAATTCACATTATATTATTGTACTTGATCTAATTTGGCTCAATTGTCCCTAATCATGTCCTTAACTAAATAGTTAAAGCATCAAATCATCCTAGAAAGTGACTGGGGCCTATTGAGAATTGATTCACATTATTCTTTCACACTTGATTCGATTTGGATTGATTGGCCCTAATCACACGTCTAGCTAAAAATAGAGCATTTGGATCATCTTGGCTTGCGAATTGGGGTATAATTAACACCAACTCACATTTTGGTGTCACACTTAATATGATGGTGTTTGATTGGCCCTAATCACATGGCTGATTAAACAAATATAGAATATATACCATACCAAATCACAATTAGGGCCAATTGATCATAAATTCAGATCGTATTATCCCACTTTCTCTAACCATGATTGATTATCCCTAACCATGCACTCAATCAAATAATATAGCATCACATACATGTGATTAGGCTAATTGACCACTAATTTACATTTACATTATCATACTTGATCCAATTCTGATCAATTAACCCAAATTATACAATCATTGAGATGAATATATCATTTAGATAATCTCGGTATGTGAATGGGGCCAATCTAACACTAAAATTTATTATATTATCACACTTGATTTGATTAAGTTTGATTGGCATCAATTACGCCCTTGATTAAAGCAATAGAGTATCTAGATCATCCTCACATAATTGGGGCCAAATGAACACCGATCGATAATAGATTGTAACACTTGATCTAATTGGGATCAATTCACCCCATTTACATGATGGATTGAACTAATAAAACATATGGATAATCATAAAATATGATTGGGCTCAATCGAAGCACTAATTCTCATTAGATTGTCACAATTTCTTTGATTGGGCTTGATTGGCCCCATTCATGCATGTGATTGGGGCCAATCAAGCATAAATTCACATTATTTTATTACATTAAATATGATAAGGGTCAATTATCCCCACTCATTCACCCAAAAAAAAATTGGAGTATCTAGATCATCTTAGAATGTGATTGAGGTAATCAAGCATTGATTCACATTGTGTTGTCTCACTTGATCCAATGGGGCTCAATTATTCTATGTCATGTCCACCTGAATAAATGAGTAGATCGTAAGGATCATTTTAGAATGAAAATGGGCCCAATCAAGAACTAATTCACACTGTGTTTTCTTAGTTAATTTGGTTGTGATCGATTGACTCCAATCACATGCCCTATTAAATCAAATAGATCATATTAGCACATGATTAGGGTTATTCAACCACTAACTCAAAATTTTCTATCACATTAATATGATTAGATTCAATTGGCCTCAATCACACTCGTAAATAAAGACTAAAGAATTTGGATCATCCCAAAATGTGATTGGGACCAATCGAGCACCAATTTATATTACATTGTTGCACATGATCTAATTAGGATTGAATGACCCCCATCACATGTAAACCTAAACAAATAGAGCATTAAGCTCATTATGGTATGCTTATATGGTTGATTGACCACGGATTCACATTATGTTATCACACTTGATCCAATTGAGATTAATTGGTCCCATTCATGTGCATAACTATGTGGTGCATTTGGATCATCCTGATAAGCAAAACGTATATTGGCCTCACCACTCCTGAGAAATAATGTTTTGGTTTCAATTTCAATATATCCAAACAAACTTCATCTCTTTTACTCACTTGTTACATCTACTCTTCTATATGGGTTTGAAATTTGGGGGTTTTACCTTAGGAAAATTGATCAAAGCCAAAGTGAATGATTGATTACCTCTATATTATACAAGCATATCCATTCTAAAATATCAATTCATGTAGACATCATTACATCATTCTCGCTAAATTTGGTCCACGTCTTTCAATATTGTGTTATTCAAATGTTGACTATGATACATATGTTTAGATGGATGACCAACTCTTTTGTTGATTTATTTAGATACCCATATGAAACATTCAAATCCTATATGTAACTAGCATAATATGGGGTCTACTCTGGTTGGTATGTCAAGGATTTCTCTTTGCTAGGTTTTGTAGATATTGACGTAAACAAATTTGCCTCATCATTTTTCAATCGATGCACCAAATCTATCTGGAAGGGAGATAAATAGGGGTATCATAGATACGATCTATAGAGCCTACATACTTGTCCAAATGGTTAGAGTCTCAAGAACCTCTTTCTTTCAAAACTTCAGCACCACTATAGTTCATATCTTCACTTTGAGGATAAGGTCACCCAATCTTTAGGTTACACTAGGCTTCAACTCCCCTACAACTTGAGAAATTTATCGGCACAATTTAGAGTTCATAAACACTATATTTGCATAGAGCTTGATGACCATATTCCTCCTAAACATTCTATTTGTGAAATTTGTTCTATGGAACCCAAAAGAAAATAATGTTTTGTATTTAAATGTTATCCTTGCTATGAGAATAGAGGATAGTTCTTAAGCCCTTAAGAGAGTCATATAACTATGTCTAGATCTTCATGGCTTACGAGGATTAAAGATGCTTTGGCTATTTTCTTTGAAAAGATATTTGATCCTCCAACATCTTATTAAAGTCTTTACTTCCTCAATATTGTACACTTGGAGTATTGCCTCTTTTAGTCATCTATCTGGAAGAGAGATAAATAGGGGTATCGGAGAGATGCGATCTATAGAGCCTACCTACCATCCAAATGGTTAGAGCCTCAAGAACCTCTTTCTTCAAATCTTTAGCACCACTATAGTTCATATCTTCACTTTGAGGATAAGGTCATCCAATCTTTAGGTTACACTAGGCTTCAACTCCCCTCAACTTGATAAATTTATCTTTAGAGTTCATAAACACTATATTTGCATAGAGCTTGATGACCATATTCCTCCTAAACATTCTATTTGTGAAATTTGTTCTATGGAACCCAAAAGAAAATAATGTTTTGTATTTAAATGTTATCCTTCTATGAGAATAGAGGATAGTTCTTAAGCCCTTAAGAGAATCATATAACTATGTCTAGATCTTCATGGCTTATGAGGATTAAAGATGCTTTGGCTATTTTCTTTCAAAAGATATTTGATCCTCGCCAATGTCTTATTAAAGAGCCTACCTACCATCCAAATGGTTAGAGCCTCAATAACCTCTTTCTTCAAATCTTCAAAGACCACTATAGTTCATATCTTCACTTTGAGGATAAGGTCATCCAATCTTTAGGTTACGCTAGGCTTCAACTCCCCTATAACTTGAAAAATTTATCGTAACCATTTAGGGTTCATTCACACTATCTTTGCATAGAGATCGACGACCATATTCCTCCAAAACATTGTATTTGTGAAATTTGTTCTATGGAACTTAAAAGCAAATTTTTTTGTATTTAAATGTCATCTTTGCTCTGAGCTTATTTGGCAATTATTAAACCCCTTAAGAAAATCATATAACTACATCTAGATCTTCATGACTTACAAAGCTACAAGGATTAAGATGTTTGGCTATTTTTTTCAAGAGATGTTTAATCCTCGCCAATATCTTATTGTAAGTCTTTGCTTCCTCAATGTTGTGCACTTGGAATATTGCCTCTTTCGTCACCCTGTAATATAATTGTTGAGAGAGGCTTATTCCTACAAGGAGATCCCTAACACATTCACATTTATTTACTTGAGTGCATGTCCTTTCAAGTTTTATTTCGGGTTTTTTCAGAATATTTCTTGAGAAGGTTTTCTAGAAAGTGAAATGTTGCCACAAACTGATTAACCAGTGGCAATATCATTTTCATCACAGAAATAAATATATGGACATGATACGGCTTTTGAGCCAAAGACTGAGGCCGTGATGCATCGTTATTGTAGTAAAACTATATTCAATAACGCTGTACATTTCCAACGCTTCACATGTAATCAGCCATTGCCACCCACTGCCAATTTCAATATTCAACTATTGCAGATCTGCATTGCCAAGAATGCGCTTTCACAAGGTAAACAAATCCACACTTTCATCGATCACACCGAATTTGCATTTGCTACACCCACCTTTTTCAAAATAATCTTATCAACATGTATGTCAAATGTGGTAGTATGGTGGATGCTCGTAAACTGTTTGACGACATTACAGAACGAGACGCCTTCTCATGGAATATCATAATTGCAGCTTACCGAAGACATGGATTTCCTCGCGAGGCATTGACACTGTTTTACCAAATGCAACGAACAGGTGTCCAACCGGATCAGTTCACTTTTGCCAGCATACTCCCTGCCTGTGCCAAAATAAGAGCTGTGGAACAGGGTATGGACATTCATCAAAGCATAATTGAATGCGGGTTTTTGTTAGATAATGTAGTTGCAAGTGCCCTGGTAGACATGTATGCAAAATGTGGAAGCATACAAAAGGCACGTGTACTGTTTGACAAAATGTCACAAAGAGATGTGATCTCATGGAATGCTATGATTGCAGGATATGCACAAAATGGCATTCTTGATGAGGCTTTAAGGCTTTTCAAAGAAATGCCTCAACCAGATGTCATCTCGTGGAATGCCATGGCTTCAGGATATGCACAAAATGGGTTTGTTGAGAGGGCTTTTGACCTATTTAAGCAAATGGAATTGGCAGGTGTACAGCCAGACTCTGCAACCTTTGCCATCCTCCTCCCTGCCTATGCCAAAATGGGAGCTTTAGAACAGGGTATGAATATCCATCAAAGCATTATCGAAAGTGGTTTTTTATCACATTTTGTAGTTGCAAGTGCCCTTGTAGACATGTATGCAAAATGTGGAAACATAGACAAGGCACGTGAACTGTTTGACAAAATTCCACAAAGAGATGTGGTCTCATGGAATGCAATGATTGCAGCATATGTACAAAATGGGTTTACTGAAAATGCCTTGGAAACTTTTAAGGAAATGCAATTGGCAGGTGAAAATCCAAACTCCACAACCTTTGCTAGCATCCTCCCAGCCTGTGCCAAAATGGGAGCTTTAGAGCAGGGTATGGACATTCATCAAAGCATAATTGAAGGCGGATTTTTGTCAGATATGGTAGTTGCAAGTGCCGTGGTAGACATGTATGCAAAATGTGGAAGTCTGCAAAAGGCATGCAAGCTATTTGACCAAATACCTCAAAAAGATGTGGTGTCATGGACTGCGATGATTGCAGGATATGCACAAAATGGGTTTGTTGAAAATGCCTTGGAAACATATGAGAAAATGCAATTGGCAGATGTAAAGCCAGACTGTACAACCTTTGTAAGCATCCTCCCTACCTGTGCCAAAATGGGAGCTTTAGAACAGGGTATGACCATCCATCAAACCATAACCAAAAGGGGATTTTTGTCGGATGTTGTAGTTACAAGTGCCCTGGTAGACATGTATGCAAAATGTGGAAGCATGCACAAGGCACATGAACTGTTCGACAAATGCCTGTAAGAGACATATTCTCATGGAATGCAATGATTGCAGGGTATGCACAAAATGGATTTGTTGAGAAGGCCTTGGAAACTTTTAAGCAAATGCAATTGGTAGGTGAAATACCAAACTCCACAACCTTTGCCAGTGTCCTCTCAGCCTGTGGAAAAATGGGAGCTTTAGAGCAGGGTATGGATGTCCATCAGACCATAATTGAAAGCAGAATTTTGTCAGATGTTGCAGTTGCAAGTGCCTTGGTAGACATGTACGCAAAATGTGGAAGTATACAGAAGGCATGTGAACTGTTTGACATGATGCCTCAAAGAGATGTAGTCTCATGGACTGCAATGATTGCAGGATATGCACAGAATGGGTGTGTTGAAATAGCCTTGGAAACTTTTAAGCAAATGCAGTTGGCAGGTGTAAAGCCAAACTCCACAACCTTTGTTAGCATCCTCCCTGCCTGTGCAAAAATGGGAGCTTTAGAGCAGGGTATGGACATCCATCAATGCATTATCAAAAGCGGATTTTTGTTGGATGTTGTAATTGTGAATGCCCTGATAGACATGTATGCAAAATGTGGAAGCATACACAAGGCATGCAAACTCTTTGACAAAATGCCTCAAAGAGATGTCATCTCATGGAATGCCATGGTTGTAGGATATGCACAAAATGGCTTTTGTAAGGATGCTCTCAAACTCTTCAAACTAATGATGCACTCTGGAACATACCCTGACCATGTAAGCTTTGTTTGTGTTTTATTTGCATGCAGCCATGCAGGTTTAGTGGATGATGGCTGTAAATACTTCAATGGCATGAGTGACTCTTATTGCATTACACCTACAACTGATCATTATGTGTGCATGGTTGACCTTCTTGGCCGTGCTGGCTATCTTGAGGAAGCTCTAAACTTTATCATCAAAATGCCAATTAAACCTGTGGCAGTTGTGTGGACATGTTTTCTTGGTGCCTGTAGATCACATAAGAATATAGATTTAGGAGTATTTACAGCAACTCTCCTTTTTGAGCTAGATCCTAAAAATGCCGCGACTTATGTTCTTCTGTCAAACATCTATGCAGATGTGGGCAGGTGGGGTGAGGTTCAAATAGTAAGGAGATTGATGAAAGATAGAGGAATTAAAAAGACACCTGGATGTAGTTGGATTGAAGGCCATAAAATGGTACATGCTTTTTGTGTAGGAGACAGATCACACCCACAGACACAGGAGATCTATGCAATGTTGGAGAAATTGTCTTTGGAGATGAAGGCAGCAGGGTATTTTCTAGATTCAAGACATGTAGTGAATGATGTGGAGGAGGAGGAAAGAAAAACATTCCTCAGCCACCATAGTGAGAAGTTGGCAATTGCATATGGATTGTTGAACACACCCTCTGGAACAACCATTCGAGTCATCAAGAACCTTAGAGTATGTGGTGACTGCCACAGTGAAACCAAATTTATTTCCAAAATTGTTGCAAGACAAATTGTTGTGAGAGATGCGAATCGGTTCCATCATTTCAAACAGGGACAATGTTCTTGCGGAGATTATTGGTGATGCTAAGTGAAGCAATCAGTAAACATAGGCTTGCACTATTAGAAGGTGCACTGTGGCAGACCTGCAGTGATAAAGATGGGAACGGGTTTTGTTTTTGGTTTCTAAAAGTGTTCTTTCCAACTGTGTGAAGATCTAGACCGTGCTGTTGATTTTATAAGATCAGCCAAATGGTATGCAATGTGCATCACTGCCTATTTATACTGATGGGGAACTTGTTATAGCTTATTTATTCTGATTGGGTATTTGTTAAAGCCCTATTTTATGATACTATGGAGCTGTCAAGACATTAAACTGTTTTCAGGAAACCTGTGCATACCTGAAATGAATAGTTTGAGGAGGGGGCGGAGAGTGGGAAATAGCAAAAGGAAAGGAATGTTTGAAGGAATTGCAAAGATGCTTAGCCACAGGAATGTGAAAGAAGAGCTTATAATCAATTTAATCCTTGAAGAAGATGGGACAAAAGCATCTCTTGATAGTTCTTTACTCCATTGTCTGCTGTGAATGTGAGGTCTGCTGTTTGGGACCATCTGGGATTAATTACACTAACCGGATTTTGTATGGAAAATTCTGTATCATCACGTGGGTTTTGTCTCATTTGTGCTAAGAGGTTTCTAATGCTGCTTCACATCTGTTTGCTTTTGGGAGAGAGAATATGTTTGTGAACCCAAAAGTAGAGAATATGGGGAGAGAGACTGTAAATAAATCATTCTGCAAAAGTAAAATTATAAATGTGACTAAGAAAATAGCCTCTACAATCCATTTGACATACAGAGGAAAATAGGTCGAGATGGTGTACTCTTACACATACTTGGGTGTAGTTTTCTCTGAATTGCATTTTAGCCTATGTACCTACAATAGAAGCAAGACTTAACAAATGATATAGAACATTGACATCCTTGGAAAGAAAATGTTTTGAGCTCCAATTATGAAATATCTGGACAGAAATTGGACTTTTTCATACATTAGTTACTCCAACACTATTATATGGATGTGAAGTTTGAGGCCATACTTGAGACAAAATAATTTCAAACATATGGAAAGAGTTTTAATTTCCATGTTTTTAAAGAATATTTGGGCCAAAAAAACAGTTCCTCAATCAATTATTCTTGTAGTGCTCAGGTATGTCCACTATTTATCTCTTTAATTTTCCATGTTATCACTACGTTGCATAGGCTTCAATGTGTGGCGAATTCTTTCTCTAGTCAAAATAGGTATCCATATTTGACACTTCAATCTTCTGTGTAAATTGCCAAACAAGGTTGCAATTTTTGTTAGTATGCAAGAGTTATGACACTCCTCAAGAAGTTGGATATAGATATAGAAAGACTCCCTCCTCTTGAGTTTTTATTTATACTCCTAAGCTCACTAAACATGAAGCCAACAGAGGTATACATGAAGAGCCCAAGACTCTTATTTGAAAGTCACATGGTTTAATTCAAAAGAGCATTTGAAACCAAAACTTTTTCATTATTTCCAATTTCATTCTTACTTTCAAGAGGACTGAAATCAAAAACCTAAATACATGGAAAAAATGTTGTCATCATGCTTAATGATTCCTTTACTTCAGTTTGTGTTTGCTCTCATCAACTTAGATGGAATATGATCATAACATACCATAAGATGAGCGTATATGCCGATTGGGTTTTCTAGACCATGAAAATCAAGAACATTTTGTATTCAAGTGTCCTATCTACTATGAAATTCGTGGAAGATGCCATTATCTTTTTTAGAGATTCCCACAGATCCTTGAGGAGCTTCACTAGATATGAGGGCCAAAAATGTTTATTTTTTAAATTTGCGAGTCACTTCAACTTCGACAAAGAACATTTAAAATGAAGTCTTCAAATACAAATAATTCCAAGAATATTAGTTATTACTTACAAATAACAGAATTTAGGAACCTCAAGAGACCACATACACATATAATATACAAAAAGCATGTGAACTATTTGACATGATGCCCAAAGAGATGTGGTCTCATGGATTGCAATGATTGCAGGATATGCACAGAATGGGTGTGTTGAAAAGGCCCTGGAAACTTTTAAGCATATGCGATTGGCAGGTGTAAAGCCAAACTCCACAACCTTTGTTAGCATCCTCCCTGCCTATGCAAAAATGGGAGCTTTAGAACAAGGTATGGACATCCATCAATGCATTATCAAAAGCGGATTTTTGTTGGCTGTTGTAATTGTGAATGCCCTAATAGACATGTACGCAAAATGTGGAAGCATACACAAGGCATGCAAACTCTTTGACAAAATGCCTCAAAGAGATGTCATCTCATGGAATGCCATGGTTGTAGGGTACGCAAAAAATGCCTTTTGCAAGGATGCTCTCAAACTCTTTAAATTAATGATGCACTCTGGAACATGCCCCGACCATGTAAGATTTGTGTGTGTTTTATTTGCATGCGACCATGCGAGTTTAGTGGGTGACATGCATTGTAAATACTTCAATGGCATGAGTGACTCTTATTGCATTTCACCTACAACTAATATTTATGTGTGTATGGTTGACCTTAATGGTCGTGTTGGCTATCTTGAGGAAGCTCTAAACTTTATCATCAAAATGCCAAATAAACATGTGGCAATAGTGTGGGCTTGTTTTCTTGGTGCTTGTAGATCATATAAGAATATAGATTTATGAGTATCTACAACAACTCTCCTTTTTGAGCTGGATCCTAAAAATGCCATGAAATATCCCTTATGGGATACTACTTAAAAATGCACAAAATATTGAAAATTTGTAGCCAAATAAAATACTGATTTTTGTAGTAAGGACAACGAACTAAAGAAAATTAATATTTCCCTAAAATGTCCACTCGAATTACTTGAAAGTTTAAAGGAACTTGATATTATTATAAATGACATTAGAAAACTGTATTTGGGATTTTACAGAAATTAAAAATGTTGCCAGGTAATTACAGCGTGCCCTAGACAACTAGAACTCTTCTAGAATTCGTAACTCTCCAAATACATGAGCATAAATTATGAGACTTTGGAGATAACATTGACAAATACAGAAATGATAACTCAACCTTCAGATCTGAAAGTGGCTAACTGGAAAACCCTCTAAATAAAGGTTGCAAGTTCGGCGCACTTGGAAAGGGGTTGGAAACTGATGGAGGCGCCTTCAAAGTGATGCTAAACTCTGCCCAAATGGCTGCTGTGAATCTGATCTGGAACCCCTATGATTATCTTCCCCAAATGCCCCCAAAAATCTTCAAACCCTTCCTCTAAACCCGTTGATAATATCTCTGTAACATACCCCAAAAGCGGCTCCAAAATAATAGACTAGGGTAGATCTCTCACTACCGAAGAATGCCTGCTAGCTAGGGACGAGTCTCTCACCACCGAAGCTAGGGTCCCTGTGGGATTTCACTCCACAAGTTGTAGATGTGCAAACAATAGTTACACGTGAAGGAGGATAAAATGTATGCGATAAAAGTGCCTTTCCTTTCTCCCCCAGCTCCTTATATACTTCTCCAAGGAAAAAGAGCCAATAAACCTAGACGCATTTCATTCCATGGAGGGGCCAATAAAAATAAAAGTAACTTAAGTTACTTTTCCCCTTTAAGTCGCCATGGTCCAAAAGTGACCCTCAACGCAAAATTAGAATATTAGAACCACGTGGCCCCTTCCCAATAGCTCCCAACGTCCACAGCCCCTTGGGTTTGACCACGGCTTGGACTCGACCTAGCCCTTAGGCCTTTGGCGCAGGAAAAGGGGACATTACAGTCCTCCCTTCCCGAGAAATGCTTGACCCCAAGCATTATCCTATCCTGTTGTAGAAGTTGAATACCGCGTCGTAAGTTTCTCCACCTCACCTTGCCGTCAACCAAGGATCGGTGTAATCCGAAGTAACCAAGAAACCCCATGCAATCATCATGACCTCCATATGGTATCGAGAGCAATGTTGTCCGTGAAGTAGAATGATACCCAAACCGACTCTCCACTGGTACCCACACCAAAATTGCCAATCTATCCAATCCCTGCCAATGCAAGGCTATCATCATGTGATCACTCACTGCCTCTCCAATCAACTCCTAGGTATGAAAGTCCACTCTGAATCCTGTAGAATCCCCTGATCAACCTGTGAAACAACCTGTATACACACAAATGGTGCTAACTCTCCCACATGACCTGCACTCATGTGAGAGCAAGGCTCCTCATAATGTATCTCAAGGTGTCCCGTGGGGAAAAGTCCCAAGACTCCAGTAGATAGTCAACCGGAAATATCAGCTCCACATAGTCCACCTCTTGCACTGAATGTGAACCTACTAAATAACCATGAGTCAATTTTGTCTCTCCACTGACTAGCACGTGGGTGAAGTGCTCGTTGGGCATAGAAGCAATAAAATACATAGGTGTGTTATCCCATGTCAACTCAAAAAATGATGAACCCGTAAGCTCTGACTTGTCATAGTGACAAACCATACATGCCTGTATATAGTTGAGGATATCCTCACTCAACCTATGCCATATGAACCTCTTTGACATGAACTTGTAGGTCTCATCGAAGCTCAAGTGCCCAATCACGGAAGAACAATGCACATGTCGCAATATCTCCATCCTCAACCATGAATCTGACACAAGGTACAATCTGCCCTGATAGAAGATCATCTCATCCTCCAATCTATAGTTGTCATCATGTATGTGACCATCTAGAATCTCACAAGTGTGTCGGTTCTTGGAGTACTCAACAAGCAAATGAGATCTCCAATCTACTAAAACCTCAGATAACCAACATAATGATAAACTCGGATGGTCTGAGCTTGTAATCCCAATCTCTGTAATTGTCTCATGTGCAACACTATTGGTTACACCCACATCCATGAATCCACTCACCCCATCTAGAGTCAAAGTCTCCATCATATCTAACTCACTCCCCAATTCAACATCATCTGACTCACTCTCCACATAAGTCATCATGGTGTGCTCTGTGTCTGTAGTAAACAATCCGTCAGAATAGGAGTCATCAAATATCCCACTTGTCTCATACCTTGTGATGTCACCATGATCCACAAGATGCTTGAGTTCCTTCACAATTCAACCGCTGCAACGACATGCTTCTTTCTTCACCAATCACATCTTTTGCAATCTGCCCTTGTATACCATGAAATCTGATTTCTTTGTTTTCCTTGAAAAATTTTAGTTTATCCACATGAGGGATGAATGCAAATTTCCCAAAAGATGGAAGCCAATATGTCCAATGAATGATTCCAACTTCAAATAACCCAAATGTACAAACACATTCAAGTACTTCACATCTCTTAATGACAATAAAGAAATGAGTTACCTTCTTTGTGCAAGACATGTCTTTCCATGGACATAACTCATCAATTCCTTATATGTTGGGAATACACATGGCTGCTCCCTCATCATACTTTATTCTCTTTCCCCATATTTTCATTTCATTGTAAATGCAAGAGAAAGGGAAATCAACATTAGAACTCATGCATCCATAAACTTTATCATAAGGAACTTCATACCTTTTATTGTACCCATTGATTCTCGTCATGAGAGAAGACACCACATCTAAAATAGCATAATTGTGGCTGCTCATCATACCTTTACAACTCATAATTTCTGATATAGGATCAACATCTTCATTCTCCTTTGATTTTTCAACACATGCATCATCGTCTTCCTTAACATCATGCAACCATTGCATCCCAAAATAGTCTTACCTCTAGCAAATTCAACCACAATAAATATACCACATACCTCATGTCCTTTCAATATCATGAGCTCCTGCATTATTTTCTTTGCCAACATATGCTTATTAGCTGAAGCAAGAGCAATGTGAATGGAGGATGTTTATCCCATCTAGCATACCTTGAGACGTGATTATGAAATAGTCTTCCTCAATCATCCAAGCATATAATGTTGTCCCAAATAATAGAAACATGGTAACAACATAGGAGAACTCAACAAGCTAGGAAAATGGTAACCATTCTCATACCTTAGGATGCTAAATTCATGAATGCACCTTGAATTCAACTTTTCTTTTTTAACAACAAATTACACCTTGATTCTTTGAGAACTTTGAGGACCAAATGCCCCCACTAACCCTTCCAAGGGTTCCACCATGTAGCTGGTATAAAAATCAGTCATGGGATCTATTAATAAAGATTTTCTCCTCTCTTTATGACTGCTTGAGAGTTACCCTCCTTTTTTGCACTGGAGTCTCCAATGAAGAAATCATGCTTGCCAACACTTGTAATCCCAAAAGACACATTTGAATTCCTTCTTTTGCTTATGAAATCAGTCACAAAGTTTTCAAAATCAGAATTGATAGTTTTGGATATTTGCAACATATTACCAAGATCCCATACCTTATAATGCCCATGAACCCTTGTTTCATGTATCTCTTTGCTTCTCTTGTATCTCCTCCTAAAGAAGATTATCACTCTTTGTCTTCATGATGACTTGACTTTGATGCACCAAATTCTTAGCATTCTTATCGACAATAGGTTGAATACCATCATGATAAAATTGTTGTAATGATATAGGATGAAGATGATGAAATAAATCCATGCTACTACTAACCTCCTTATAAAGAATATCATCAAAAGGTTCACCTTCTATTGCTGATTTAGAAACCTCCAAAACAACACCATCCCTATTGTGATTCATGATTTTAGATGGAGAATAAGTGGAACAAGAATCAACACCTTTCACAAATTTATGCTCATTACTTGCTTGGTAAATCCACCCCATATGATAATGACTTATTCTTTGGAGGATTGATAGGTACCTTTTGGATTGAAATATATTTTTCAATTTTGCCACCAACCAGCCATGTTTGTTCATACCTTTCAATGCCATCAATGTCCTCCGTGTGTTCAAGATAGACATATGTTGAGCTGCCCCCAACATTGTTGCCTGAGTGCCCGTTGAAAGTATCTGAAAGCTGATCAAAAGTTGTTGGTTTGGAAATTACAGCAAGCTGCAATTTTACACAAGTGTCCATGTGAGGCTCCTCCTCATGTGCAAGTTTCTCTATAAAGACTTTTTTCATGGGTGTAGACTTCCTTACATCATTTGCCCACATCTTTTCCTTGAACTCTTGTAGGTGTTGTCTTGCTTGGGCGGCTATCAATCTAGCAGCTCTAGCTCTGTTATTCCATTCCTCACACCATTTTAGAGTTTCCATTACATCCTCTTTGCTTGCATATACAAATTTCTTCTCTTGAGCTGGAATAATTTCTCTAATAAGCAAAGTTTCACTAATGCAATTATTTTTCTCAATGGATATCATACATTTTTCTCTAGAAGCTTCTTCTTCTTCAAATGAGTTCTTTTGTAATTCAAGTATTGACATATGATGATCTTTGCTTGGGCTTGCTACCAATCTTTATCATGCAATAATATGGAAATGACATATTATCTCTGAAACCCTTACTCAAAGATTGGTATTTCCTCCAACAAGAATCCTCATCAATCACCTCTATTAGGTGCCCTTTATTATTTTCTCACCTTTTTCCTTATTGTCCCAAGATTTGCTTTGCTCAAATTCAGAGTGAGTGACTCAAATAAAGGTTAGTGGATTCTTGTTGTTTCACCATGTTGGTGAACATTTCCTTCATAAAACCCACATTGAGATCTTTCCACTACTATATTTAACCCACACAAGTGGAGGAAAAACTTTGATACCACCGAAATATCCCTTCCCATGGGATACTACTTAAAAATGCACAAAATATTGAAAATTTGCAGCCAAATAAAATACTAATTTTTGTAAAGTAAGGACAATGAACTAAAGAAAATTAATATTTCCCTAAAATGTCCACTCAAATTACTTGAAATTTTAAAGGGAGCTTGATATTATTATAAATGACATTAAAAAATATATTTGGGATTTTAAATAAATTAAAAATGCTGCCAGGTAATTACATCGTGCCCTAGACAACTAGAACTCTTCTAGAATTCATAACTCTCCAAATACATGAGCATAAATTATGAGACTTTGGAGATAACATTGACAAATATAGGAAATGATAACTCAACCTTCAAATCTGAAAGTGGCTAACTGGAAAACCCTCCAAATAAAGGCTGCAAGTCGCCTCGCTTGGAAAGGGGTTGGAAACTAATGGAGGCGCCTTCAAAGTGATGCTAAGCCCTAACCAAATGGTTGTCGTAAATCTGATCTGGGACCCCTATGATTATCTTCCCCAAATGCCCCCAAAAATTCTCAAACCCTTCCTCTGAACCCGTTGATAATATCTTTATAACATACCCTTGAAAGTAGCTCCAAAATGAAAAACTAGGGTAGATCTATCACTACCAAAGAATGCCCTGCTAGCTAGGGATGGGTCTCTCACCACCGAAGCTAGGGTCCTTGTGGGATTTCACTCCACAAGTTGTAGATGCGCAAAACAACAACAATTGCACGTGAAGAAGGATAAAATGTTTATGACAAAAGTTCCTTTCCTTTCTCCCCCAGCTCCTTATATACTTCTCCAAGGCAAAAGAGCCCCAACAGACCCTAGACGCATTTCATTCCATGGAGGGGCCAATAAAAATAAAAGTAACTTAAGTTACTTTTCCCCTTTAAGTTGTCATGGTCCAAAAGTGACCCTCAACGCAAAATTAGAATATTAGAACCACGTGGCCCCTTCCCAATAGCTCCCAGCGTCCACAACCCCTTGGGTCTGACCACGACTTGGACTCGACCTGGCCCTTAGGCCTTTGGTGCAGGAAAAGGGGACATTACATGCCGCGACTTATGTTCTTCTCACAACATCTATGTAGACATGGGCGGGTGGGGTGAGGTTCAAACAAAGGCAAAGATTGATGAAAGATAGAGGAATAAAAAGACAGTTTGGATGTAGTTGATTGAAGGCCATAAAATGGTACATGCTTTTTGTGTAGGAGATAGATCACACCCACAGACACAAGAGATCTATGCAAAGTTGGAGAAATTGTCTTTGGAGATGAAGGCAACAGGTATTTTCTGGATTCAAGACATGTAGTGAATGATGTGGATGAGGAAAGAAAAACATTCCTCATCCACCATAGTGAGAAGTTGACAATTGCATATGGATTTTTGAACACACCCTTTGGAATAACCATTCGAGTCATCAAGAACCTTAGAGTATGTGGTGACTGCCACACTACAACCAAATTTATTTCCAAAATTATTGCAAGACAAATTGTTGTGAGAGATGCGAATCGGTTCCATCATTTCAAAAATGGACAATGTTCTTGCGAGGATTATTGGTGATGCTTTAAGTGAAGCAATCGATAAACATAGCCTTGTACTATTACAAGGTGCAATGTGGCAGACTGCGGTGATAAATACGAGAACGGGTTTTGTTTTTGGTTTCTAAAAGTGTTATTTCCAACTCGTGTGAAGATCTAGACCGTCTTTGTTGATTTTATAAGATCAGCCAAATGGTATGTAATGTGCATAATCGCTATTTTATGCTGCTGATGGGAAACTTGTTATAGCTTATTTATTCTCGATGGGGTATTTGTTAAAGCCCTGTTTTTATGATACTATGGATTTGTCATGACATTTAACTGTTCTCGTGAAACCCAGTGCATATCTGGTATGAATAGTTCGAGGAGGTGGTGGAGAGTGGGAAATAGCAAAAGGAAAGGAATGTTTGAAGGAAATGCAAAGATGCTTAGCCACAGAAATGTGAAAGAAGAGCTTATAATCAATTTAATCCTTGAAGATGATGGGACTAAAGCATCTCAAGATAGTTCTTTACTCCATTGTTTGTTGCAAATGTGAGGTCTCGATGTTTGGGACCATCCGAGATTAATTACACTAACCGGATTTTGTATGAAAAATTCTATATCATCACGTGGGTTTTGTCTCATTTGTGCTAAGTGGTTTCTAATGTTGTTTCACATCTATTTGCTTTTGGAAGAAAGAATATGTTTGTAAACCCAAAACTAGAGAATATGGGGAGAGAGCTTATAAACAAATTATTTTACAAAAGTAAAATAATAAATGTAACTAAGAAAATAACATCTACAATCCATTTGACATACAAAGGAAAATAGGTCGAGGTGGTGCACTCTTACACATACTTTGGGTGTAGTTTTCTCGAATTGATTTTTATCCTTTGTACGTACAATAGAAGAAAGACTTAACAAATGATACATAACATTGACATCCTTGGAAAGACAATGCTTTCAGCTCCAATTACGAGATTTCTAGATAGAAATTTGACTTTTTCATACATTAGTTACTCCAACACTGTTATATGGATGTGAAGTTTGAGGCTATACTTGAGAAAAAATGATTTCAAACATATGGAAAGAGTTTTAATTTCCATGTTATTAAAGAATAGTTGAGCCAAAAGAACAGTTCCTCACTCAATTATTCTTGCAGAGTTCACGGTATGTCCACTCTTTATCTCTTTAATTTTCCATGTTATCACTATGTTGCATAGGCTTGAATGCATGTCAAATTCTTTCTCTAGTAAAAATAGGTATCCATATTTGACACTTTAATCTTATGTGTAGAAATGGTCACTTCCCAAGCCAACAATAAAACAAGGAGAGATAAAACTAGGAGGAAGAGAAATAAAGGGGGATAGAAAGGGAAGAAAATAGACACAAGTGAGGTCAAAACTCATAAGAGAAACAAAAAAAAACAAGTCAAGAGTCAAATAACACAAGAAACACGCACCCACAAGAGCCTTACTTGGACCAATAATCAATAAATACAAATACACTAGCACAATATTAATTAACTAGTCTTGTACTAAAGTTAGTTGTCATATAATGTATGACTATGATGTGTGTGAATGCATACATATCAAAGTAAAATACATAAGTACTTACTTGAGAATATATTTGGTGTGGTATCCATGCCATTTGTTGAGAGTTCTCAAAGTTACCAAGAGGAAAAAAGTGAGTTGAAATTCAAAATGAAAGTGACCTCACCTTATCTCCCTAATGGACGAGTGCGAAGATATTGTAGTTAAAATTCATATTCTTGTGTTCGAAACATGCGCTCTTGTAAACATATAGAAACATGTGTAAGTAAAATACGTGTCCAAAAATAATTGTATAATCAAGAAAATGCTAAAATCTAGAAAAGACAAGATAGTAACGAATAACAATGATTGTACTAAAAGTGATAGAGATGCTTCTATGAGCATGTGCCTCGATTATGTGTTGAATATAAACTTGATTGCATCTCATGATGAGACAAAACTATCTAGAGAATATGAGTGTGTCTCATGATGAGACCAAGTAAGGTATGTCATGCACCATCCCGTGTTTGTTTCCATGTATGGAAGTGATAAAATGTCTCGGAGCATAGAGAAACCGGAGATAAAAATAAGTGGGATAGATGCCTTATTTTGAGGACTGACATAAACATGTGTATCACACGTCTCAAAAGAAAGGTATTACATGCATCTTGCATGAAAATAAAATAAAGCCCCAATGTAAACATATGTAGATATCATCATGTAAGCATGCATGTAATATGTAAATTGCCATACATATACTAGTGCATAAGAAATGTAAGTACAATGGTAGAACCATACACCAATTACATGAACATAAGTCATGTAAGTGCAATATAATAACTATCCAAGATAAGCATGATATAATCTATGCAAGTGTAGACACCTAACATACACGGTTTTAATGCTAAAGTGGTACCAATTATCTTCTATCTCATCATTCCCGTTATAATTAGTGGTATCTGCTAATTAACTAACGTTTACCTCTATTTTGGTCAATTAACGACACTTCGTTAATGAACTCGCTACATTCCGGATGCCAATTAACGACACTTTGTTAGTTATAATCCTCTTCGAATCAATTAATTAACTATTATTAGTTAATTAAGCCTTTTTAACATGCATTTAATCAATAAACCCTTTTATTGGCTAAATCTCACTTTCAAATGCTTCCAATCTTATCAAATTCCTTTTAAATCACCTCCAAATAGCCTAAATAGCTTATTATAGCCTATTAATTAATTGAAGCGCCCTCAATTCACATGAGTTGCTAACTCACTAGTTAAATCATCTAATCATGGTTAATTAGTCTAAAGTTACTTTATCATTTATCTTACATTCATTGGGATTCAAGCTTCTCTCAAATAGAAAGCTATAAAAAGGACCAAGCTCCTACCTTCACACCTTACACCATACTTTGAATAGTATCTCATATAAAACATATGATCAAGAGCTTTCTCCATTAATTTGGCATAGCTACTTTGCACTAATTCTACCATTGTTGAGTAGTAGAAGAAGATCCAAGCTTGGCCTTGTAGCCATTCTTTGGTGAGATCTTCTCCCTCTCTTTGGAGAACAACATAATTTGATTGCTCATAGATCTAATTAGGTTCATTTTAATTAGCAATCATTTAACTTAGTAAGAATGCTTATAGATTAGATGAGTAATTTCATGTAATTTTCATTATGCATTCTCATAAGCTATGATCTTGATGGTTCATTGATAAATTTGAGCTTAGCTCTAGACTACTATGTGTTAGTCTTTTTAGTTAGCTATTGCAAAAGTTTAGCATGTTCATAGCAAGATTAAAAAAGAGGACAATGACTCCAAGGTGGGAAAGATATAACATTGTAAACTCAAGGATGGAATAATAAGTATGTGCTTTGGGAATTCAACTTTCTCAACCAAGACCTTAAGTAGATTTTGTATGTAAATAATATGGGAAATCAATTGTGAATCTTAAAATAACAAAAATAATGTGAAAGCACAAGATATAGACATGAGTTTACCCTATGGAAACCCTATAAGATATAAACTCAAAAACATAAATCTTTCTTATTGCACTAACTTTAACCTAGCTTACAACTACAACAAAATCTATACAAGACTACGTTATGCTAATACTTTAATAGTCCATGCACAAAACCAATGAAAATACAATACTATATGCTTAACATACCACCTCTTTGATCATTACATCCTACACATGATTTTTATTCATAGCATACAAATCCAACAACCACAATAAGTAACAATTATTTTTCCTTATTTCATGCTTAGTAAATTGTATGCTTTCAAATAGTCGTAGGCTTTCAAATAGCCCATGACATTATTGATAGAAAATCCCAAGATTCTTTCTAACCACCACTTATTCATCTTCAAAATGTCTCTTTACACCTCTGGTTTTTCATCCTAATTAGAAAAATGTTGACAACACATCACCGATGCAATCGAATGCTGCATAAATCCTCTACACACCATAATGCGCAACTCCAACTCGTACTATCACCATAATTAACCCATAGTTGCACACACATATTCCAAAACCCATTAAAAAAACACTATGCAATGCTTAAGTTCCCATACACTTGTATACATTCCTTACGCAAGCTTTCTTGTGTAATAATATTGTACAACCCTCCCTCATGCTACTATAAAAACCATCCTTATGCGCTAGAGCTACACATGACCATACAACACCACCAACTATGGAATAAACCTTGCTTAATGTTATGAAAATTTAAATATTCCCAACGATTGTCCCGCTTGTTGAACACTTTGCATAAAAGGGAGCATGAATTCACTCTTCAACAAATGGGGACATCTAATCCTATGTTTTATCGCACCTAATAAACTTCACAAGTAAGTCACTACCTTATTCAATGAATCTACAACATTCAGATCAATTTCCACTTTATTTAGTTTCACCTTCCTTTCCTCCACCATTACCCTTAAAAATGATGCCACACATCAATGTGATTTGAACGTGAGTGAATCCAATGTTCTTTTCCACATAGATCACACTCTTTGAGTTGCAATCTATCCTCATTGCACCTTAATATGACCCAAGCATGTAACTTGGTCTCGCATCCAAATTGCTTCCTTACTTGCATGAGTGGTTGCCATGTACTCTGCTTCCATGAAGGATATTACAACACTTTTTAGAGGCTCATCCAACTTATTGCTTCATGGAACAATTTGAAAATGTACCCACCTGGACTTACATATATCCATATCTTCCCCCTACTAGAGTCCATAAAAGTGTGCAAACTCGGTTCCTTGATTTCACCAGATTCCCATGATAGAACATTACATAATTGGATGTTACAAGAAAATATTTGAATATCCTCTTCATTGCAATCTAATGCTCTTACCATAAATTCAAATTACATTTTCCAATAACTCTCACTTTGCATACATACTGTTAGGTCTGGTGTGTAGACCATCACATACATCAAACTTCCCACCGCACTAGTATCCAATACTCAAACCATGTCCTACAACTTCTTGGAGGGCTATTAAGCCTAAAATTTGACTTTGTATCTTTTTTTCATGTGTAAAGTCTTTATGCAAACACATAGAAGTGTATGCGTGTAGTAGAAAAGAAAATCGGAAGGATGATATCCATTTAAAATTATAGAAAGCATGTAAGAACATGTGTACCAAAGGTTATTTTTTCAAGTTATAAGAGTTTTAAGAAATAGTTTGTTGTATTATGTTTTTTTCTAGCTTGAATGTATGCATTATCCCATTTTGGTAGTATAGTGTGCAAATTCTAGTAGGTGATAGTACATAAGAATTTCCAATATTCTTGCATGATGAATATGTAGTTAAGTGAGTATGATCCTAAAAATCATGGACTAAAACCTTAGCATGTCCCGATGAGGAAAGACAAGGATCACTTCTAACAATGGTTGCATCGTTGGGATCTAAAAATGATAAAATGGCTACCAGGGACAAAGAGATATGGAGAAATGACTAGATGAACTATTTTGTGGAAGATGAAGCGATATAGATGGGAATCCATGCAAGAAGATAATAATAAAACATTTATAAGGTGATATATATGGAATTATTTGGCGTGATCTTCTAGAACAACTAGCTACGTGGTTATCAATGTTAGAGTATTACTGCTTCAAAATTAGGTTCAAAGGATATTTCTTGTCGAATGAAGAAAAAAATAATAAGATGTGTAACCTTAGTACGAAGTGGACTCAAGCTATAGGATATTAACTATAAATGAAATAAATGGGTATGTAATTGAATCTATTGCTCAAAATTTTAGTTATTTACATACTACACGAGATTGGTTTATTAGAAGACTCGGAGGAAAAATCATTAAAATATTGCTATGTTCATAAAGATGTTGGTGGTGGAAAAAACCTTGGAGTAATTTCCTCCCGATATGGATTAGTCAGGGTTGGTGACATGGGGATGTAATCCTAGAGAAGGGGTAATGAATGGGAAAGGGGCAAAACTTAAGAGGACCTCAAAAAGGTCTCAGTAAGGATCAAAAGGAGGGAAAAAAACTACAAAAGTTGTAAAGATAAGTAAGGAAATGTAATATATGGGGAGTTACGAAGTTCTAAAAGAGGACATCTAAAGACAAGATTCAAACGGGAGTAAAATAAAATTTGAGGCTGGGAAGGAGGACATGAACCTCTAATAGTGATAGGAGAAAGAAAGGAATTGGGAAATAGAAGTGAACCTAAGGGTGTGCAAGGGAGAGTGGAGCATGGATGGAAAAAATATGAAGAAAAGGAAGCAACCATAGAGAACAAAGAAAATGAAGTGGACAATGACGATTTATAATTATGTTAATCCTTATTATGTAAGAGCAGATTTAGAATGTAAAAGGGAATAGAATTAGGATGTACCTCTTATAGAAATTTAATTTTCAAATATGTGGAAGAATCCACCTAAATAATTGAATTGATGCATCATTTTTATAGTCCGTAGAAGTGAGATATTGCCCCCTCTTTAGGATGTATATTCCTTATGCCATTACAAGAAAAATGTACATATGATTGTTTGATAGATATGGAGAAAATAGAAACTTGTGAAACAATTTTTGGAAGAGAAGAGCGAATACAATAAATACAGGAAAATTGAGAAGAATACAATCCACAAGAATATTTATATCCAGTCTTGAAGACAATAGTCATCTAGGAAACTTTGGTCGAGTGTCCTAGAATTTTCTCCCTATTGCACAAGCATTGTGCATTTTCTCTTGGATCATTAACTCCTGTAGTTATGCCGGAGGCGTTCTTGCAGTGAACTAAGACCTGTTGAATCTGACACATTCCAAATAATCGATGGTGGAGAGGAGTTTAGAAGAAATGCGTTGAAATCCAAGGGTTAATGTTCACTCGCTTGGATTGGATTAGTTGTCTGTCATGTATTCCACAGGCGTAGCACCTGTCCTCGCATGCAGAGTTCAACAGCTCTGTCACCTCTCTGCGATGCAGCGGGAGGTTCCAATATTACTTAATTAATTTTTATTGTAGTATTCAAAGGCGGTTCGGGAAAAACATCTCTGTTTTTCATATTTTTTAGCAAGAACACGAATGACATGTTATATGGAGAACAATTTTAGGAGCAATTTTTCACTTGATGTTGTTGCAGGCTACCCACAGCGGAACTTCTCATCAGAGATGTCGGGAGATGGTAAGTTCTTGGGGTGTTTTACCCATTTTATGTGTTTTTGCATAAGTACTCATGTCGGCGTTGAACTGATCTGCGTGGGTTGAGCTTGATTTGGTGTAGGGAGTGATGGTGTGGGGCTTTATGAGGAGCTGTGGCATGCCTGTGTTGGCCCCCTAGTGACTGTTCCTCATTTTGGTGAAAGGGTTTTCTACTTTCCCCAAGGTCACATGGAACAGGTGTGTTTGGAGGGCCTTATTTGGTTTTTTCTTGTTTTGATGTATGCCAGGTTTGGAATCACACTCTGGGTATTTGGAATTGGTTGTCGGTTGAGGCGTCCACAAATTAGGGTGCCGATCTTCAAATGCCCATGTACAATTTTCCGTCCAAGATCCTTTGCCGACTAATTAATGTGCAATTAAAGGTATGTTGATTCTAAATCATTTTTCTGTTATTTGGCACAAATTTGGGAAGACTGAACTATGCATTTACACTCTTTAACCAACATGACCGTAGATGTAAGGATTTGCTTTGTTTGGAGCCCTGGTTATCAGAATTCTACTTTTGTTTTTCTTATTGTGGGTGTCATCCCGGTAACACTGTTTGTGTTCAGAACACTAATTTATGTAGTCCTCCCGTGTTTTCCAATTGATTATTCTATTGTTATGGGTGGTTGTCTTGTACAGGCTAAGCAGGAGACAGATGAGGTTTTTACACATATTACTTTGGTCCCAGAGCCAGAGGTAATGTAATACATGCATTTTCGTAGGTGGGTTGTCTATATATTTTGGATATCCTGGGTGGAAGTTGTAATGGTATGTGGGTTTTGTTTAGTGCAGCAAAATGAGGCTTGTAGTGATTCGGGCCCTCCATCCAATCCGCCCACAAAGAGGAATGTACATTCCTTTTGCAAGACTCTCACTGCCTCTGATATTAGCACCCATGGAGGCTTCTCGGTTCTCTAGAGGCATGTTGATGATTGCCTTCCTCCTCTGGTTAGTTATCTACCTCAATGTTATCATTGATTTATGTGTATTGGATTTCTTGGGGTTTTAACTCATTTTTTAATCCAACGTGTAGGATAGCCAACAACCTCCCACCCAAGAGTTGGTGGCCAAAGATCTTTATTGGATGGAATGGCGTTTCATCTCTATTTTTTCTTCTTCTTTCGAGTTTTATTTATTGCACGATAATCAGTCCAACGTTTATGTTAGGGGATATAAATCAGAGCAACTTTGGGATCCACAGGCAGAAGCGGGTCTTATTCCGTATAGTAAGGTCTTTGAGGTTTTATTTCTGCTTCAGATCAGTATAATGTCATTTGGTCTAATCTCGAGTCTATTTGGGATCTTAGGATCTGGCGCTTGGTTAACAAGTTGAGCATCTTAAGCAACACAATTTTTGTCTTTAAAAGAGTCCTTGTGTACTGTAAGGGGAAAGCACAGCCCCCCTGAAAAAATTCTCATGGGAGAAAGAATTTGGTCTCCAAGAAATTATTTGGAGGTGGCCATTCATGTCGTGGAGTGAGGGAGAAACAGACGATAGCTACTAATCAGAAGGCCTGAAGTGGATGCATGTAAGCTATGGAAGAAAGACTGATTTGGAACTGAATAATGAAAAATTGGGAGATAACATTGCGATGCTAGCTAGGAGAGGTTCGATCTGTAGATTTTTGGGATAGCTTTGTTTGAAAGATATGTATGAATGTACTCCACAACTTCTGTGCGCATCCGCTTACCAAAAAATGAAGATAATTACTGCAAAGGAAATTAAATTTTGTAAACGAACTCTGTTTTTGCTTAATGTGAATGAGATGGCATGGATCTGTTAATTTTTTCTCCAACATTATAAATATATAGAATGCACATAAGTAGATGGGAATTACCAATTTTGATGAAATGTTATGAAATGTAGCATAACAAATTGTATCTCTTGTTTGTATTTGTTCTAAATGCTTACTTGAGCTTCCTGAATTAGATCAAGATATAAATTTTTGAACATTTATCTTTTTTTCGTGGACTATTATTCTTTATTTTTAATAAACTTTTTAAATTTTCAGGGTGAGAATTGGGATAAACTCGCAACTTCAAGGCATATCTGCTATTGGGAGAATAGGGATTAAACAAAAAAAATTGTTATAAGGCAGCTATTACTTAGCATTCATTTCCTGAATGAATAAAAATTTATTGAAAAATAGTTCCATCTAGGAAGAGGACAAATGCATTTTTTTATATAAATGGTT
This sequence comes from Taxus wallichiana var. yunnanensis, assembly GCA_018340775.1. NCBI lineage: Eukaryota > Viridiplantae > Streptophyta > Pinopsida > Cupressales > Taxaceae > Taxus > Taxus wallichiana. The sequence continues at coordinate 589,731,425 of CM031241.1, read as the reverse complement.
TCCAAGTTGATCTTTAAAATTTCAGTCGTTCTTTGTAAACAAAGAATTCTTATTGAAGTCTTAACTCTATTTTTTAGTTGAAGACTTTATTTTTTGGGTAAAAGTTTTTGACTGGAACACACTTTATTTATCCATAATCGGCCATATTTCCATTTAAGAGGATGTCTTCAAAATTTGAACTTGGGTGGTGCCACAAACAACAAATAATCGGTTCAATTTGAAGCATTATAAGTTAATTTGGATCCACTAAATTTTGTTCCCAATAACACACGTTGTTCTCAATGGACGGCCCTTGTTCACCTGTTAAAGTTTGGTTTCTCTTACAAGTTATGGGATGATGTTAATGGTGATAGAAATTGAAATACCAGTGGTGGAGGTTTCAGCAGTAGTTGATTGCCGTTATGTTAACAGCTTGTGCATCATGATGTGGATTGTGCTCCTGGTGATGGAAGCATTGTTTCTTTGCAGATCATTGGCGGTGCCCGGTGGGCAAGGAATATGCAATTACCCTTACTACTGTGAATGATATTGATTTTCTTCATCATTAATGCCTCTCTTTTAATCTCCCCTTCTCTGATTTCCTTGGTTTTAAAAAAACAACTTTTGTAATGCTTACAAGTATAATCTTTCCCCTCTCCTTTCTTGACCTCTTCAATAAAAATTTTGCATTCTATTCCGTTGTCACGTTATAAGGCTATATTCCCAATCTTATAAGAGTTTGTGTTCTTTTATTCACATTGTAATATACCTATTTCCTGAAGTTATAAACTTTGTATTTTTAATTACTCTACAAGAACTGTATGCAAAAGCAATTATAGAATTAGCATAAAAAAGCTAGAGATGAAATTCTCAATCTAAAAATCTTGAAAGCAGCAAAAACAACTCTCACTCAAAACAATATTTTAAAAATGAAATGTAACAATTTCGTAACTGCCAACAAAGGAGGTTTCATTGACTTGCACACTGTCGAATTGGAAGCTTTAAAACTGGGTGTGTACATTCATGAGAATTAAAGAAAATAGATTTTTAACTGATGTTGCAAATTGGAAAAATGAATGAAATATATAAAATAGATGTGGATTGTATTTTAAAAATAGCCTCAAATACATGCCATCATTTGGAATGTAGTTATTTCGACATTGAAATCATGAAAATTCGCTCCTTCACATGAAATAGATTAGAGTTATATTATATGTAAATACATTCCTGGAAATATATATATTAAAATATTAAAAAAACCATTATAAAGTTACATCTATATTATATATAATTTTAAGGAGAAATTAATTAAAAAAAGGCGTGTCAAAATAGATTATACAACTATTTTGCATTCTACTTGTTTACAAGCTCTTTAACCATGTCAACATATTATTAGCCATTGTTTACTATTCAAATGCTAAGTTCGCTAGCGACGATATTGATTACTTCCCGCACCAAAGACGACCTAAGGATATAATTTTACTTTTCCATTGTGCAATTTTACGTTTTGTATTCTACCTTTGTATTCTTATACTGGTTGGTCACTCAAAGTCCACTTTGCCCAGGCATTAGGAAAACAAAACATGATTGTTTCAACTTGAGATTTGATTATGTTTCTGCTCTTAAGTTGAAAGAAAGACCTCACATTGAATTATGTCTTTACTCCAAAAAAATTGTTGTCTCATGTTGCATGTTTTTTCAATGATGTCTACACGAAATTATTGTGAGGAGCGTGTTATTTTTTGTCAAAAAGTAGAGGTGATCTCTCTGACATCATTGAACAAAAACCTCCCCCTGCACTATTCTTTACTTTAAGTGCATCGACACCAAATGGCCAGACTGCGCATAAAATTATGTCTGGCTCTAGACCTGTTGACCCTCGTGGTGCGCAAAGACAGAGAAACCTTAACATTGTTTCAAACCCCCATCATGTTTTTGCATTCCTTCATCAAAGATTCATAATATTCCATGAAAATTCTTGCAAAAACACCTTCAGGCTCGTGACTATTGACGCAGGTAAGAGTTATTTCCCTTCTCTATTTTGTTTAGTCAATTACAATCTTGAATATATGATCTCCCCCTCTTACAGGTTTGAGTGGCAACATCAAGGCTCTGCACATGTACACGGCCTTTTGTGGCTTCCACATGTGTTGAATGTTGAGACACTAAACTAGGATGACATATCTTTTGTTCAATCTATGAAAAAGTACTTTGACCAGTTTGTTTATGCATGGAACCCCCGACCCTTAGCTTGATGGATAGAATATATTCAATGTTGCATTGAAGAGCACCTATGCTATTAAACACACAACAGATAATGGTTATCAATACTCTTTCTGACCTGGAATAACTGTTGAACCATGTTTAACGCCACACCAAATGCTTTGAACAAGCTTTCCTCCGAAAAAAGGAATAGGCATACATTTTCTCTACAAAGCACCATGGGACATGTGAGTTGAATCAAAATTCACAACCACCCACACCTGCCCTTTTTTTGGGGGGTGATTGTTGAATAACGGTGCCGCCCCAATTGTTGATGGGGGGAACTTCACATGACGTCGCCACCTCTAGATGCCACTTACACTCCACATCTTCACATCCCTAAATGATACGAATAAAACTACAAACACATTTTCACTTTCGCAATAATTTTCTGTCATTCCTTACATTCACATATATACCTATAAATTGTTTCCGCAACGTCTTGAACAACACTTGCTTGTTTCATTCAAAGGATTTCCATATACGACGTCATATTGTTCTACGTTTGAGTTTCACATTGTCTCTACTATTTATTTTCGGTGCCCCCACACTTTTCCACCCTCTAACCTCTTTATCTTCACCCCTCTTCTTCTCCCAATGTTTCCCTCCTTCCAATATAAATCCTTGAAAGATTCCCTTCGGCGTTTCCATCGTACATTTTGCGTACGATTGCTAGTATCTAAAAAAATAGAAGCGACTAATCTTATATATCCCATCCATTCTTAACCTCTCTTTTATTATCCTTCCGAAGGCATGGATATTGTCTTCACTTTACCAATTAAACATTTGCATTGTTTTCAATAGTATTGTGACATGTGTATTTAAATGAGGCTGGACTATAGTTTTAGGTTTTGATTTTTTTATTCTGGCAACATTTTATTGGTCATTGGCTTTATGTACACTGTTGAGTGAAAAAACGTAGCAATTATGAAACATTAATGCATTGACTATGATGTACAAATTAGGTCGCTTTTGACAGTTTTGAGTGGCTCGAGGGAAACGCATGTTTGTTTCTTACACGCTGTGTAATTTCTCATTTTCATCTGCCCACCAGGAGGTGAAGGACTCTGAAGAGCAAGGTAAGTTTTCATGGCAAGGCGATTTAAGCTCTGTGTTTTCATGTTTTTGCCTGCTGTTTATCTTTTAGTTCGAGTGGTTATTGTATTGATTGACACTGTGAAAGTTCGACGCAAGGAAACAGTCAAAGAGACAAATCTTGCTCGGAGACAATAACTACTCCAAGTAAAAGATAAACAATAGTTCCTGAAAATTTCAAGTTCATAGTTAATCTATTCGCTAGAACTATAATAATGCAAATCTGTGTCTCCTGTCACTTATGAGAAGTTCCCAGTCGCTAAAATTTGCTGGGGATTTCATACTTAAGTTGTTCCAATGCTTACAAGAGCAAGTTTTCTGGTCGTCTATGACACTCAATCCTACATTTCCGTATTCTTATCATCAATAAAAATCAGGTGCATTATTAAATTTCATTAAAAGAAAGGGAATGAATACCAACCCTGAGTCCCGCCATGGTTGTTCCATATTTCTTGTACAGTTCTCTACAAAACTCTGTGACTTTGTTCCTGTCAACTCCAAGTCTCTTAACCGCATAATCTGTCATACCCACAATTCAGACTTCATCATTTCATTGAAAAGAAACCAAAAAAATAGAGCAAGAAATCATCACAACTTCTGAAGAGGAATAATAAATTATGAAACGTATATCATAAAATGCAGTTACCAATGAATTTTTCAGCCCCGACATTAGCTCCAATATTCTTGGTGCATGCTACAGTGAGTCGTGAACTTAATGGGTATAATGTATCATCAAGATCTTTAAAGAAAACACGAACCAAATCAGAAATTGTCTAGAAAAATGGCTACAAAACACACTTCAAAGTGGGTATTGGTTTTCCAAAACAAAGATTGTATTTTTCTTATACCCACCGAAGAGAAGACAGTCATAACGAGGCCTCTTGCCTACCACGCATCTCTCGTCCAGCTCCATTGTTAAAATACAGAACAACAATAAATCCACCAAAAGCAATGTGATTATAACCCAAAATAAAAATATTAGTTGGCAGATCGAGGAGTAGTTGTAATGGAAAACATATGCAGTGCCTTAAATAGATCTGCAGCGGGAAATACCTGGACAATTTCAAAGGCCAAAACGCATATGCTTTAACCGTGTTTTTGCTTATTAATTCAAACTTCAATTGAAAATTGTTCATGCGATAATATTTTTGGGTGGTTTATTATGCTGCCGAAGGCATGGAAATTGTCTTCACTTTACCGATTAAACATTTGCATTGTTTTCGATCGTATTGTGACATGTGTATTTAAATGAGGCTGGACTATAGTTTTAGGTTTTGATTTTTTATTCTGGCAACATTTTATTGGTCGTTGGCTTTATGTGCATTGTTGAGTGAAAAAACGTAGCAGTTATGAAACATTAATGCATTGACTGTGATGTACAGATTAGGTCACTTTTGACAGTTTTGAGTGGCTCGAGGGAAACGCATGTTTGTTTCTTACACGCTGTGTAATTTCTCATTTTCATCTGCCTGCCAGGAGGTGAAGGACTCTGAAGAGCAAGGTAAGTTTTCATGGCAAGGCAATTTAAGCTCTGTGTTTTTGTTTATGTTAATTTTCCTATGTTTCTCTGTGTTTATGTTTGTTGTTATTTGAAGCTGCGTCTAATCCCATGGCCAAGTGCATTTTTCTCTGTACACAAAATCAAAATTGACAACAACCAATAACTGGTAAGCCCCACATGAGGGAAAAATATATACTTGGGTATCTCTGAGATCATCTACTAATGATCTATAGTCAGGGATCTTGTCAGATTGGAACAAATGTCTACACACAAAAACACAAACGTTGGTGCTCTTTCACAGAAAATTTTATTCCAGTTCCTTGCCAATATTCAGAGCATAAATGAAAACCAGTGTTAGGTTCAGAACTGATTGACTGAGATATAACAGACAAAGAGTAGTATTAATGTTCATCATTTTATCTTGGATCAGACAAAAAGAGTTCTCGAGACTTTAGCAAAATAAAGTCGCGGGCGCAACAGCTCATAGCAATTGTGTATGTAAATAAAGTAGATATATATATATATATATATATATATATATATATATATATATATATGGTTTTTCCATCAAAACACAGCTCCAGAATAGCATATGACATCGATAATATCTTTTGCAACCAATAGATTCAATGAAAGCCCTCTGAACAAAATGGAAATACAAAAAACTTCGTTTTTGCCTGCTGTTTATCTTTTACTTCGAGTAGTTATTGTATTGATTAACACTGTGAAAGTTCGACGCAAGGAAACAGTCAAAGAGACAAATCTTGCTCGGAGACAATAACTACTCCAAGTAAAAGATAAACAACAGGCAAAAACGAAATGGTGGCCACCGTCTACTGCAAGAATGGTGCTGCACATGTTGCAGTGTGCGTAGCGAGGTGCTCAGAAGCAGAATAGACAAAATCGATACTATAACTGCATACTGAAGATGCCTTGTCCATGGTCTATTTTCAAAAAAGTCATTAATGGAAAGCATGGTTGGACAAAAAATAAACTGCCCAGATTTATAATTAAATACAAGTAGGATACTAGTGTAACGAAGCGTCTTTAGTCAGCACCAGAGACATATGCCAAGAGATGTACCTTCTAGCATATTTATGAAATTTTTGAACCATGTCTGAATGAATACATTTGTCACAGTCACAAAGACTTTTACAAGTATCTAAAATGTTGTAACAGTTTTATATTCATTTGTTCAATCGATCTTAGGCTTATAGTGAATGCCCTATAAATAAATATAAACTGAAGCGAATCAACAACAACAAACAAGGAAAAACTGTGCGCATCAAGTTGACGATGTCATTTTCATTGCCACAATTCCAAGACAAGGTCAAACTGCATTTGCTCAAGCAACCTGAAACACATTTAAGGAAATGCAATTGGCAGGTTTAAAGGCGGAAAAATAACATTTTTTGGATGTCATGTATAAGAATTCCCTGCTTCTTATGTATACCGCGTGTGGAAGCATAGTGAAGGTACGTTGTCTAGTTGATAAAATGTAAGCATATCGAGCGCGAACTGAAAATGATTTGCTGCTTAAAGTGATTCTTTAACAAAATGAGTTCTGAAAACATATCATATTTGAGCTACATTCTGTCAATCTTAAGCTTGTAAAGAAACATTTCTTCACCTTAGATACTTTGCTTTCTCTATCAAAAAACTTGTGCACAGCATGTGCATACAATATTGTTAAAAAAATGCTTTAAGCAGCAAGTTATTTGCACTTGACACTTGGATATATTTACATTTTATCAAATAGTTTACGCACGTTGACTATGCTTCGACATGTGGCACACATATGAGCAACGCAAAACTGTATTTGCTTAAATGTGTTCCTAGTTGCTTCGGCAAACACGCTTTCACCTTGCCTTTGAACCATTGTGATGCACATGAAAGTGTAAAGATCATTAAACCTGCAATCATTTGCATTTGAGGAGCCTATATTCTGTGTCTTTCACAAAAAAATTGTTTCTTTCACTCTTTCTGTGCATCGAACCCTCTGATAATTTATTTAATTAAGAACCGCATCTTAGATAGCGTATTCATTCAGACATTGTTCGCAAATGCTGCATAGAGAAGCTTCGCCGCAGTAGTGCCCTGCTTGAATTTGATTGTAAACCTGGTCACTTTTTTTTTGTCTTACCATGCTTTCCATTTATGGCTTCTATGAAACTAGACCATGAAAAAGACATCTTCAGTTTGCAGTTTTAATATTGATTTTGCACATCATGGCTACCACTTTGTTTTTGCTGCTCTTTATCTTTTATTTTTCAGTAGTTCTTGTATTGATTAACACTGTCAGAGCTGCTTTTGCTGCTGTTCCACTTTTGTCTCTGAACAAGATTTGTCTTTTTCACTCTTTCTTTGCATTGAACTTTGACATTGTTGATCAATAGAATAACTACTCGACATAAAACAGAACAAACAAAATCAAGGCTGGATCTGGATACTGAAGAGCTAAGCCAACAAGTATTGATACAAATCATGGTTCTCTTGTATCGTATAGATGCAATGCACAAGATGCTCGTAAATGTTGTGTTGTTTGGCTTTTAACCTGCCAATTGCATCTGCTTAAATGTGTAACAGTTTTATATTCATTCGTTCAATCAATCTTAAGCTTATAGTGAATGCATTATAAATAAATATATACTAGAGTGAATGAAGAACAACAAGCAAGGAAAAACTCTGCGCAACAAGTTATCAATGTCGGCAAGCATAGTGAAGGTACGTGACCTGTTTCATAAAATGTGAATATATTGATCGCGAATTGAAAATGATTTGCTGCTTAAAGTGATTCTTTAACAAAATGAGTTAAAAAAACATATCGATTTGAGCTACTTTCTATCAATCTTAAGCTTATAAGAAACATTTCTTGACTTAGATACTTCACTTTACGTATCGAGAAACTTGTGCTCATGAGATCAAATGATAGTGTTAAAGAATCACTTTAAGCGGAAAGTTCTTTGCGATTGACATTGGATATATTGACATTTTATCAAATAGTTCATGCACCTTCACTGTGCTTTGCACATTTGGCACACATATGAACCACATAATTCTTGATTTGCTTAAATCTGTTTGAGTTGCTTCAACAAGCCCGCTTTCACTTGCCTTTGAACCATGGTCATTCGGACATGTTTCACAAATCTTTGCTAGACAAGCTTCGCTCCACTTGTGCCCTCCTTGAATTTGATTGTAAACTGGTCACTTTATTTTTGTCTTACAATGACTTCCATTAGTGACTTCTACGAAAGTAGACCATGAAGAAGGCATCTTTAGTATCTAGTTTTAGTGTCGCTTTTGTACATCATGGCTACCGCTTTGTTTTTCCTGTTCTTTACCTTTCATTTCGAGTAGTTCTTGTATTGATTAACACTGTCAAAGCTGCTTTTTTTGTGTATCGCTTTTGTCTCTGACCAAGATTTGTCTATTTCACTTTTTCTCTGCATCAAACTTTGGCACTATTCATCAATAGAATAACTACTCGACATAAAACAGAAAAAACAAAATCAAAACTGGATCTGGATAGTGAACAGCTAAGCCAATAAGTATTGATAAAATTCATGGTTGTTGTCTACCACATAGATGCAATGCATAAGATGCTCATAAATGTTGTGCTATTTTCCTTTAAACTTGCCAATTGCATGTCCTTAAATGTGTTTCACAAATTTCATAAGTATGTTTGAAGGCGCATCTCTTCGTATGTGTCTGTCTTGCCATGGTTTTAATTAATGGCTTCTTTTAGACTAGAGCATGAAAAAGACATCTTCACTATCCACTTCCAGTATTGATTTTGTTTATTTTCATGCTGGGCACTTGTGCTATGTACACTGCAATGTTTGCGCACACCGTTCTCATGATGAGACAATGGTTTGTCACTTTGTTTTACCTACTCTTTATCTTTTATTTTGACTAGTTATTGTATTCATTAACATTGTAAGAGTTCCACACAAAGAAAGAGTCAAAGAGACAAAACTTGGTCAGAGACAATAACTACTCAGAGTAAAAGATAAAGAGCAAGAAAAACAAAGTGGTGGCCACCATCTATTGCAAGAATGGTGTTGCACACATTGCAGTGTGCATAGCGCAGGTGCTTTGACGCAAAATAGACAAAATCAATACTAAAACTGGATACTGGAAATGCCTTCCCCATGCTCTAGTTTCAAAAAAGTCATTCATGGAAAGCATGGTTAGACAAAAAATAAATGACCGGGTTTATAATTAAATACAAATAGAACTGCTATTGTAATGACAAGCCTCTTTAGTCACCACAGACATGTGCTAAAAGATGTAGCTTCAAACATATTTATGAAATATTTGAACCATGTCTGAATGAATACGTTGTCTGAGATGTCCTTTTCAATTAAATAAAGTATTGGCAATTACCATCAATTTTTGCTTCATGGTGCTCTCCTCAACACTGTGCTTAATCGGTTTTCCATACATGCGGGATTTGTAACTTTTGTTGCTTGGTATATGCACTTGATATTCATTCACACATGGTTCACATATGGTATTCGCAACACTAGTATGCTACTTGTATTTGATTAAACCATTAAACCTTAAAATATAGCCTAGAAATGATTACCATATGGTATCTTCGAAAATGACATCGTAAAGACCATTAAACCTGCAACCATTTCCATTTCAGCAGGCTATATTTTGTCTCTTTACACAAAATTTGTTTCTTTTACTCTGTCTACGCATAAAACCCTGTGATAAATTATTTAATTAAGAAGCCGATCTTATACAGCACATATTCATTCACACATGGTTCACAAACGCTACCTAGACAAGCTTCGCTACACTAGTACACTTCTCATATTTGATTGTACAACTGGTCAATTTATTTTTGTCTTGCTTTATGCTTTCCATTGATGACTTCTTTCAAACTAGACCATGAAAAAGCCATCTTCGGTATACAGTTCTAGTATTGATTTTGTACATCATGGCTACCGCTTTGTTTTTCTGCTCTTTATCTTTTATTTTGAGTAGTTCTTGTATTGATTAACAATGTCAGAATTGCTTTTCCTGCTATTCTGCTTTTGTCTCTGAGCAAGATTTGTCTATTTCACTCTTTCTCTGTGTGGAACTTTTGCAATGTTAATGAATACAATAACTACTCAAAATAAAAGACAAAGAGCAAGTAAAACAAAGTAACAGCCATTATGCTGCATAAAACGATCTTTGCAAACATTGCAGTGTACATAGCACAGGTGCTCTGAATCAGAATAAACAAAATCAAAACTGAAACTGAATAGTGAAGATGTCTTCTCCATGCTCTGGTTTCAAAGAAGTCACTAATCAAAAGCATGGTAAGCCTGACACATACCAAGAGATACGCCTTCAAACATATTTATGGAATTTGCAAAACACATTTAAGGAGATGCAATTGCCACGTTTGAAGCCAAACAACGCAACATTGATGAGCATCTTCTACATTGGATCTATATGATAGAAGGCAACCATGAATTTTTGCAACTTCTATTACTTAACATTTGCATTCTATTCATTTGGACACCACTACAACAGTGTTTTTTGCTCTTTATGCACTCTACATTTGATAAAATTCAATTTTCTTCTACCTCATTGCAAGATACAAGTTACTTTTCAAGATTATTACAGTTTCTTATTTCACTTTCTCTCCTCACCAAAATACAATCTACACATACTCATTTGAAACCTTAAGAGTCAAAAAGTCTCTTATAAATATCTAAAATAAGATGGCCAAACAAATGAACACTTGCTTAAACATTTTTTGCATTGCATAATCGATTAATTTACATCGTGAATGTTTACGGTGACTCGATCACTTGTAAAAATGCCTTTGAAACATTTTAGCGTTTGTGTAACTTTCTTAGCTTGTGCTAAGGCCATTGTTGCATTTAGCCTTGACTGGATGAGTAGACAGATCTGTTTCGTGCTCGAGATCAGTTTTCCAAAAATGGGCATCTGCAAAAAAACGTTTCTGCTTAACTAATTTCATGCTATGCTTCAAAGCACATGGCTTACAACATTTTTAAATGAAAGCTTTTGGGTCCTTTGCTTTCAGCATTCGAATATGTTGTTATAACTATTCTAATTTCTTCTTCCTATTTTCAACGCTCTACTAAGTTTATTGAAATACATGTTTTCCCTGCATTGCTTGTGTATTTGCATGGAGCACAATATAGATTTAGTTGATTCTACATGGCTCCTGCTTATAAATGGCTACTTTTTCTTGTGTATTTCATTGTGACTTGCTTCATTGTATGTCAAAGATTATTTTCATCGTACTTTGGTTTCTGCACATTCACTAACTGCATAACATGTGTTGTGTGCATTTCAGATTCGTGACAAAAGCAAAATCACAGAACCAAAGACATTTCATTGCTATTTGTTTGAATTGCTCCTGCTCCATTGCAAAAGGTATAAACATTACTCTTCTTTTCTATATTCTGCTCAGAAAAGTTTTTTTAAATAGAAAAAGAACAAACCGAATGCAAAAGAACATCCATGCCTACCACGATTGTTGACGTTGAGCAATATACATTGTCAAACAACATCGTACAAAGCATAGACAATGTCTTGCATAGGTTCAACCTTTTCCGAGACTATGCTTTCAAGTACGGAGTCGGTGACTGCTTGTTTGATTCCTTTGCAGTACTGCTTCATTTTCGATACACATCACTTGAACTTAGAAGCGGTGCCATTGAACACTTCCAGACTTTGCTCTCTGTCTCCGATCCTGTAGCATTGGCTTCTCTACAGTTAGAACTAGATCCTGAAAGCCTTTTTCTTATGCATGGTGTTCATAGCTGGGAAACATATTTACATCGCATGAAACTATCTGCAGTGTACTACCTGAAGCTACTGAACAAGGCCTATGGGGCGACATCTTTTGCATAAAATGGCTTTCCAAATGGCTGAACTTGCCAATATGGGTTTGGTCTGCAACAAGAGGCAGAAATTATCTCCAATTCATCCCAAATAGTCAGATACTACCATATTGTATTCTTTTCCATGATTCCAACCCTCTTAGTGGCCATTATGAACCCTTATTCTGGAAAAAAAATGTGCCTTGCCCTGAACCAACAAACAATGCTCATCTAATGTCCCATCAAAATTCTGTAGAAATGCTTTGGAGGAGTTTATCTAATCAACTACAGCAACTATGCCTTGTTAGGCTAGAGACAAATGACAATATCAATGCTGATAGCCTTTTCAGTTGTTTTTGCCGCATTCGCAACAATGAATTTGACCCTCGCTGCTGTGCGGTATCTTTGCTCGAGCTTTTTGTAGTTCTATTCTTCGACAAGATCATACAACTCTTCACTTCCTCCATACCTGGCTTCATCAGAACCCCATAACAAACATACCGCACATTGGCACATGGCAAGGCCTTGTGATAAACATAGCCACTTTCCATGACCACAACAATATACACACAGACGACTTCATTATTCATTGGTTATGCCTACTTTTTAAAATAAATATTCAATTGTGGGACTTGCATCCTTTCCAAGTTTTTAACATTTATTACTGCAATGATGCACGACTTGGAAAATCATACAATCTCATATGATTTTCGCTTCCCGAACTACATTTCCATTATGAACTTTTGGCTACAAACTCTCGCTATGTTCCATACTCGGTGCCATTTATACATCGGAATATCGACTTGTCCACATGCATACGAAACTCAAAGCATAACCCAAACAAATGTGCAAACCACTACGCCAACCGGAGCGAGGAACCATCAAAATTTTCGCTTCGCTCGATAAAAAGAGATATACGCAAATAGACACATAACAAAGTCATGTGATCCCAATGTTATACATTCCTACACTCTTTGAAAGGTGATTCATGAGCCAATTTCTTCAATGCCAAAACAACTCTTATGTCCACATCACTTAAGACTACAACAGATGACATTGTCTCCACTGAAACAATCAACCGAAAAGCAAAAGACTCTTTGCAACTGCAAATGCCAACCGCCATAAAACAATGCAACTCGCAATGCCGAAATTGTCCCTGCGAAAGCTAAAAACAATGATGCGTAAACATACACAACAAACAAGCAACTCTGCACAATTCATTACCCATTTTCATGCCCGAACAAATGACACACCAATCCATACATGCGGTATTTGTAAGCAACTCCACTTGAAGCACAATCGACATATTTTACGAATTCAACTAAAAAAATATGCTCAACCGTGACATTAACAAAAACAATGCCGAAATCCAATACAATTTGTCGACCATGTTCAACAAGCTTGTTAAATGTCAAGTTGCCAAGATTGACATGCCCTCGGCCGAATTGAATCCGATTCCAATGCTTCCAATCCGTGGCATGCTTTTGAACTTGAATAAAGACTCGTGTCTCTACGACTTGCATTTGGTCGAATCTGATGCCAAAGCCATAAACGTCCCGATACACGTTAAAGGGAGCAATAATAATTGTTCAAACAAATATTAACATAATCCAACAAGCATTGCCAAGATACCCAGAAGAAACAAAAACAATTGCTAGTGGCGCTTAAACAACGCCTTGAATACACAAAAGCATATCATTCAGGTAATGTGCGCCCCATAATCACTATGGCATCTCTTAAACAATTATGTGGAACAACATTATATCTTATGCATAAAATCAAACTAAACCATGGTAGGATCAAACACTCTCTACACACTCAACTTTGAAACAATTAACAATGAAGAACATGAACATATCTCCTCCGAAAGCATCTCATCTGATGATGACATCGATAATGACAATGCACATGACACACTAATTCATGGTTTCACTGACTCCTCAACTATCCACTACCTTAAAGACAAGATCATAAATGTCGCTCCTGCAGAAGGCTTTACACCATTGGGTATTTTTCAAGACAAATTCTCAGAAGAGATGAATTTCCCAACTTTGTTTTTTGGGCAACCTCGAAATGAAACACAAACAAAAACAATCGCATATCAAAAAATAGCGCAATGGGAGTTAATGCACTCAGATCGTAGATTTTCTTATCACATAACAAATATATTTTTCAAAGCAATAAAAATACTAATTGACCAAGTCAATCGTTCGATATGGCTTAGAATCAGAAAGGGCCAATTAAAAGGTCGAACACTATTTGCCAAAGATGTTAAATACAAACCGAACCTAGAAAACATCTTAAGATCTAACATTGGATACATCGATTTCAAAAAAATACGCATTTCCCGAGACTATATGCAACAAACAAGAAAAAACCTTTTTCACGATGATTCGACAACTCGGCCCGCTACTTTCTTTCAACATTCTCAAATGCTGAGCATTGTTGGCAGCCACTAACCGAGGCCCTCAATAATTTATACACCCAATATCATAACAATGTCCCTTTACAAAAGCCAACATGTTCAGATTGCAACAACTCTAACTTTCTTGTTAAAAACGATCCTGTTACATGCACTCGTTACTATAAACATAGACTCTATGCATTAAGACAATTACTTTGCAAAGACAAATCCTTCTTTGGCCATATAGAAGATTTCTTTTGGGTCATGGAATTCCAAAATAGGGGAAATGCTCATAGCCATTGGCTGATCTGGACAAAAAATGCACCGGTCTTTGGAAACGATGCCAATGACATTATAGAGTCGTATGTTGACCAATACATTACATGTGACACTAGTTCGTTCCCTCAACATATCGCTCAATTGCAATGCCATCACTACACACAAAGCTGCAGAAAAAAACAATCCAAGTGCAGATACAATTTCCCCCAGCCTCCAATGGCTTGTACAAAAATACTTGAACCTGTAGAGCAACCAACAGAATCTGCTATTGCAATTGCACATTCGATTTTCTTTATTCTCGAGAGAAAACGATACGATACTTGCATAACACATGAAATGTTCCTCCATGAACTAGGTCTTGACGAAATAACATACATACAAGCAATACAATCAACACTCAAACAACCAACATTGCTCTGCTCAAAAGAAAACCAACTCAAGCATGGAATAATAGCTTCTCTAAGAAAATGCCCATGGTTTGGCAAGCAAATACCGATGCTCAATATGTGCTGAATGCTTATGCAGCGGCAGCATATTGCTGCTCCTACATGACCAAGATTGATCGAACAATGACAAAAGCATTCGCTAGAATTCGCGCTGAGCACCAAAAGATGCACCTCGATGCTATTCAAATGATACGAAGCCTAGGCAATGCAATGCTAAATACCCACCAAATGTCTGCACAACAAGCAGTCCACATAGTTCTTTCCATCCCTTTAAACAATACATCACGAAAATGTGTTTTCATAAACACTTCAAATCCCGAAGAGCGCACATTCATTCTAAAACCTCCAAGTGTACTTGATGCAAGAACCGGATGAATCAACAAACATCATGTGCCGCTCTATCATAGACCACTACATATGCGACCTCATTCTTTGCATTCCATTTGCTTAGGTGACTTTGTTTCCATTCACATGGCAAAAAATAAAAAAACCTCGAAACAAGCCACTTTGATCATCGGATCATCCAACTATAACAAATATCTTGACATAGACAACTATTGCCGTGAAAAGCTTTTGCTTTACATCCCTTTCTGAAAAAATGAACACGACTTAAAAACAAATTTGCAACTTGGAAAGATGCATATGCATTTCACAAACACACTATCCATTCCAATGAATCCAAATACCATTACACTACTAACAACAAATGGGGTGACATGGACACAACAATTCACGATGTGCAATTGTCTCTCGAATCCTCTAAGAAAATGACAAACATAACTACACATAAAACACCCCCTTTGAAGACTATGACATCTGACATGATTTTCCTTTCCACATTGACATCAACATTCATACATTGCAAAGAAACAATTTCAACTAGCAAAACACCCTAGCATCCAAGACACATGAACATATTTCAAACAAATGCAACTTCTCAATAAGAAACAACAAGCCATTTTGAAAGACACCTACTTTAAGAAAAATAAAGACCCATTAATTCCTATCTACCTTTTTCTCACGGGAGGTCTTTGGAGCAGTAAAACATTTGTTGCAAAATTGATATTTGAAACATTGGCTCGTATTCACGATAGCTCCATGCATAAGCGACCCCTTGAAAATCAAAGGCTTGATCTTGGCATTCACGGGAAAAGCTACTTCTGATGCCAGGTGGAATAACACTCCATTACGCTTTCCTCTTGCCTTTGATCGATCCGAACTACACCCACTAAGCAATGAATGATTGGATTGCTTGGCAAAGCACTACCAACAATTACAACTTGCTCGATGAGGCGAAATATCCTTGGTCGGAGGTCAACTTCTATACTTCACAGACCAGCGACTACGTCAAATAAAACACATGCCCACAACTTGGTTTGGAGGGATTGACATGATCTTTTGCGGAGACTTCTACCAAGCACAACCAGTCAATGACTGTCTTGTGTTTAAAAACCCCAAAATTTCCAGAGAATTGATTGCCTATGACTTCTGGAATACACATGTCAAAATATATGAATTGACTGAAACAATGCGTCAGAAAGATGTTGCCTTTGTCTCTGTCCTGAACAGAATTCGCATTGGACAACATTTAGACTCTGACCTTGCATACCTCAACCATACTTGTATTCGGCCAATCCCAGTTGATCCAACACTTCCATTCCTTTTCTACAAAAACATAGATGTTCTCCAACACAATAAAAAAATGCTTGCACTTGCTCCAGGCTGCAAAATTGTCATTGACTCTATCGATGAACAAGATACAACACTAGAACAAATGGAAAGCTACTCTAAAATTGTGGAATTGCCACAACATATAGAACTAAAATTCAACATGCTAATTGAACTTTTCGTAGGGAACTACGACATCCAAGACGGATTGGTCAATGGTTCTGATGGATTTTTCAAAACATATACAACAACAAATGGCTTTGATGCAGTATGGATAAAATTCAATGATCCTTGTATTGGAAAACAACAAAGATCAAAACATCCGCAATTGACAACAATGGCAACAGAACTAGATTGGACTCCTATTGTTCGAGTTGCTAGACCCTTGCATAGAACATCATTGAAGACACCAGTCACAATAAGAAAGCAATTCCTGTGCAGCTT
The DNA here is from genome assembly GCA_018340775.1 of Taxus wallichiana var. yunnanensis. NCBI lineage: Eukaryota > Viridiplantae > Streptophyta > Pinopsida > Cupressales > Taxaceae > Taxus > Taxus wallichiana. The sequence continues at coordinate 589,714,490 of CM031241.1, read as the reverse complement.
TGTTCAGCACGCACAATCCACAGAGCACAAGGCCTCACACTTGAACGACTTGCTTTCAGTCCCCTTGGCATGTCATCCCATGGATTGGCATATACTGCTCTATCGCGAGTCAAAACCATTTCCAGCCTTTACTTGTTGTCCCCGCTTACGAAAAAAATTTCAGCGTCAAACAGACAATCAACACAGAAATGGAACGACTCCGAAATGAAGCTAAATGGAATATTCAGCATGAATTGTCCACAGCTGATATTTCTTCGTCTATTATGATTGCTTCGCTAAATACCCAAAGTCTTCATGCTCACAGAGAGGCCATTCTACATGACCATGAATTAATGCAATCTCACATTCTCTGTTTACAAGAAACTCACATTGCTTCCCCCATTGCAATTGACTACCTAGACGGATACCAATGCTTATCTGCACACCATGTCCATGGTCTAGCAATTTTTATTGCAAACAATATACCTTTTGTAGAAAAACATTGCTTCCACGATGCACATGTAGAGTCACTACTGGAAAAGATATTACTGCAACACCAATGCATATCTATTGTCAATGTCTACATTACGCCAAATGCAAATCTGGAAAACATTTTCATTGTTCTCGACAATGTGTTCCGATCCCTTGATTTAAGCATTCCCGCCTACATTTTTGGAGACTTCAACATCGACATGCAAAACAAAAATAGAAAAATAGCAATGCTTTTAGCATTTATGCAAAAAAACAATTTCAGTTTCAATATACAACATTCAAGTGTCTTCACTAAAAACATGATCAACCATATATGGTCAAACACAATCCTTGAAACCTGTAATACATTTGAAAGATTTTCTTATTGGACTGACCACCCAACAATTTTTTCTCTCTTGAAAAACACCAACAACAGCACTGCACAATTGTAAGTGCATACACACTGTTCTATTGAATCGGAAAACAAATATCTAGTTTCTTCATTCTTTTCTTTCCTTTTTGTTTGCGCTCTACAACAACCATTTACATATTTGAATGCTTTGCAGATAGTTACAACAACAAAGACATGGAACACACCTCCAAGAACAAGGACATTGACAACAACGATATTTTGCAAGAATCCTCTAAACGGTAATCTTTTTCTAATGTTTCTTTACTTTCTTTTCATTATTCATTTATTATCAGACTTATTCTTTCAATAAAAGCATCCTAACACCATTGTAAATGCAGTCCAAAACCAGCAACACAGCAGCCATCCTCCATACTTGACATTTGTGCGGGAAAGTTGCAACTGTATTTGAAGGTGATATCCTCATTGTCTATGGTCCAGCACATGCAACCAACATCTCCCCCTCAAAATCCGAAATCCTCCATGCTGATTTAGTTGACAAAAATGGTCAAATGACAATCACTTTGAACATGAGCAACACCTTCGTGCATAAATTTGCATCCATTGTGGTGGTCTTTGTTTGCTCCGCGTGCGTTTACTGATTTCACCGTCAAAGAAAAAAAAAGTACGAACGAGGAGATGCAAATTGTTCTTTGTCCGTGAATGCAACAACCACCATGGAAAACATACCCACAGTTTGCAAAACACGAAAACTTACACCTGACATGACAATAGAAGAGCTTCTTCATTCAAACGCAACATTCTCTGTTGGGTCATTTGCAATGCAAAACAGAATCCACCACATCAACGACCTTTTCACCCTCTACGTTAAAGACTCTGACACTGAAAATGGAAAAGCAACAGTATTGACACACTCCCTTCTTTCATTTTTATATACATTGCACTGCATTATTCCCTTCAATTTTAACTACGCACCATGCTTTGTCATTGCAGGTACATTTGGGAAACTTTCATGTTCCATTGTGTCATACAATAAGAGATGCCATTGCAGCAGGCAACATACCACTATTGCTCTTCAAAAACTTTATCAGACAAGGAATACAGGGTTCGCGTATTGTACGTGCAGGCCATTCATCCTTCATTGACCCATTAAATGATGAATCTACAAAAACATTTTTACAGTCTCTCATAAACACAAACACAGAGGCAAGTACACTGCAATTTCTCTTTTTTAAATTATCTTCCATTGACAAATTCAAATCTATCAATTATGTCAACTTCATCTTCCTTGTACAGATTGCAGGTATACTTCGCACAAAGAACATATACCTTCCTCCTTTCCAAGCATTCTGTGTAGAATGTGACCGTCTCACAGAACCTGATCCAGATGACCTGAAACAAATTTCACTTTGTGCAACTTGCAATACATCAAAACCATACAAATATAAGCACTTTCTCCATTGCTCCTTAAAACAATAGATGAATCATTGCACCGCACATTACGAGAGCCATTCTTTACAAAAAAGCCTTCCCTCTCCTTTGTCGAACACGGTATGAAGAATATCAACAAGACATCTCAAAGACTTGTATTTCTTCTCGTCAATTCCAAATCAAAGGTACATTCACCTTGACAGGTTGACAACTCAATATCCACAATCAAAGAAACATAGCTTCCTCTTTTCTTTGGTAAGCATCTGCATTTTCCACTTCTTAATTACACATCAGTTTAATTCTTTGTTTCTAGTCTAACATACTCGTTTTCTTCTTTCAGATTTCTGGAACATTTTTGCAAGCCACTCACATACACAAACAAATTTGATAACAGGCTCCCCGTATAACCGGCAACAATCAACTATTACTGTCTATGCTTTTGACAATACCAACAAACAGTTGCCTAGCCTACTTGTTACATATTATAGGCTTTGCTTTTGTTTTAGCATTTTTGTAATTACATTACTATCAGACAATTAATACAACTCTTTTTGTCTATTTTCATTACTCTTTACTTTCCTGCCATTTGCTTACATATCCAACTATTACTTCACTATAGCATACCACCTTTTTCACAAGATTTGAATACAAGGATCTAATATCTCTGACTTTCTTGTTTTTATATTAAGACATTAATTCTTGTCACCTATTTTTTACTATGTCACCTACAGTTGTTTGCTATATCTTACAAATTTGTTCTATGTCTAATATAAATTGTTCGCTGCCTCGCTTTGAAACAGATTATGTAACCAGCTACAACGACTATGCCTTGTCACGCTACCAAAACATGAATACTCTGAAAAACAAAACCAAACAAAAATGCAAACACTTTCCATGCCAACTGTTACACAAAACTCACAAACAGACAAAAAACAGACCTCCTATCCTGCAACACCAACTGTGTAAACTCGTGCATAGTCTATCTATTTAGAACATAGTCTTTAAAAACCAGTTTTACAACACATAACAACTGTTATTCTCCTAAGTTTTGTTTATTAACGGCCATGGTCAAAGCTCTGTTCCGAACTTCCTGTTTTGCGAGGCTGCCAAGATGCTCACAAATCTCATGCGGCTTGCCTTTAAACCTGCCAATTGCATTTCCTTAAATATGTTTCACAAACTTCATATATATGTTTCAAGGTGCATCTCTTGGTACGTCAATTATAGTATGCTTTCGATTAATAGCTTCTTTCAACCTAGACCATGGCGAAGGCATGTTCCGTATTCAGTTCTACTATTGATTTTGTTTATTCTTTTTCAGAGCACCTGCACTATGTACACTGCAATCTTTGCAACACTATTCTCGCACTACACAGTGCCTACCACTTTCTTTTGACTCCTCTTTATCTTTTATTTTTACTAGTTATTGTATTAATTAACAGTGTGAAAGTTCCACATAGACAAACAGTCTAAGAAACAAATCTTGCTCAAAGACTCCAACTAAAACATAAAGAACAACAAAAAAACAAAGTGTTGGCTACCGTCTCCTGCAATAATGATGCTGCACAGATTGCAGTGTGCATACCACTACTGCTCAGAAACAGAATAGACAAAATCAATACTAAAACTGCACACTGCAAATGCCTTCTCCATGCTCTACTTTCAAAAAAGTTCATTGAGCAAAAGCATGGTAAGACAAGAAAAAAAAGCCACCAGCTTTATAATTAAATACAAGTATCACATTAGTGCAGCCACTACTGTTTGGCCTTGCAATACCTTAAGTTTGAAGCAGCTGAGCTTTGTTTGAAAGAAGTCATCAACAGAAAGCACAGTAAGACAAAAACAAACTGATGGTTGTACAATCAAATACAAGTAGTGTACTAGTGTGGCGAAGCTTGTCTAGGCAGCGTTTGTGAACCATGTGTGAATGAATACGCTGTATAAGATGTCCAGTGCATATACCAAGCAACAAGTTACAAATCCCGCATCTATGGAAAACCGAACAAGCACAGTGTTGAGGAGAGCACCATGAAGCAAAAATCGATGGTAATTGCTGATACTTTATTTCATTGAAAAGGACATCTCAGACAACGTATTCATTCAGACATGGTTCAAATATTTCATAAATATGTTTGAAGCTACATCTTTTGGCACATGTCTTTGGTGGTGACTAAAGAGGCTTTGTCATAGTAGCGCCCTATTTGTATTTAATTATAAACCTAGTCAGTTTATTTTTTGTCTAACCATGCTTTCCATGAATGAATTTTTTGAAACTAGAGCATGGAGAAGGCATTTCCAGTATCCAGTTTTAGTATTGATTTTGTCTATTCTGCGTCTAAGCATCTGTGTTATGCACACTACAATGTGTGCAACACCATTCTTGCAATAGATAGTGGCCATCACTTTGTTTTTTCCTGCTCTTTATCTTTTACTCCGAGTAGTTATTGTTTCTGACCAAGTTTTGTCTCTTTGACTCTTTCTTTGTGTGGAACTTTCACAATGTTAATGCATACAATAACTAATTGAAATACAAGATAAAGAGTAGGTAAAACAAAGCGACAGCCATTGTCTGCTGCGAGAACGGTGCTGCAAACATTGCTTATAAAGAAACATTTCTTCAGCTCAGATACTTCGCTTTCTGTATCGAGAAACTGGTGCTCATGCCATGCAAACAATAGTGTTAAAGAATCGCTTTAAGCGGCAAGTTCTTTGCAGTTGACATTGGATATATTGACAAGTTCTTTGCGGTTCACATTGGATACATTGCCAACTTCTTTGCAGTTGGCAAGTTTAAAGGCAATTGTGCAGCGCAAAGCAAATGCCAAATTTTGAAGGAAAAGAGTAAATCAGCACTCATTCACATCGATGTCCTTCTCTTGTCGCTGCTAAAACAGATTTTAGAAAATTGCTACAGCTATTCTGATATGTTTTTAGCATTTTCAAGGCTTATTTTTGCAAATTATTTATTTTAACTTTTAAAACAGATACGACTACTGATGCCCCACATACCGTATCCAAATTGTATCCGATACAACCCACTTACATGTTCAAGTGTGATTTGTGGAAAATACGGTATCCTGGGCACTTTGTCCAACCACACCATCCCCGCACTCAACACACAGATTAACACACCTGCTGCCATATACTGCAACCCTGAATAACAATACACAAATTACTGTATTTGGATATAATTACATTTTAATTATTTCAATAGATTCTTAGATAATAATCTCTTCATCTAATACACACGAATCCTAAACTCGCAACCCCAAAATCATCCTCCTCCGTCTGTCATTTTAAACAAAACATATCTACGCCTCCAAATACAGTCACAGAGCTAAGCAAACACAATCCGCATAAATTAATTGCAAACACTGCCAAACCATTACATGCATCTGATTAAGATACATAACCTATCATGTATTGCCATTAAAACTGCAACCGCCATATTGCTTTACAAACATTCCCATCTCCTACAATGCCAAGTAAAATTTTACATGCTCACAATTAAATGCAAATAGTAAAGGCTAAAAAAGATCAATGCCTTACAAACACAACAAACAAATTTACTAATCTCTTTTCCCTTACGATAACACTTGCAACGACATCTAAAAATGACTCAAAAAAATTGAATTTTAAGCTTTCTCTGAAAAATGGGTATTCCAAAATTCTGATATTGCTTATTTCTGTATCAACTAACAATGTTATTCATCTAAGCTACTGGATTATGTTACTTACACCTTACTCTTTTTTGACCGCACATCCATCTCTAAACCAGAACACCGTATTCTCCGTCTACCTGCATCGCCCATGACAAATTATATGTAACAGAACTGTATGCGGAAAAGTGACAAGCGAGCATGAGAATCTACAGTACTCTTCCGCGTACCCGACCTCCCGAGGTCGTGCCGAGACAACCGGTGGGGATGGAATATGTGTGGGATGCAGACAAACTAGTTAGGCAATCTAATGTCTTCGACACGCACTAATGGAATTTGCGAATCTAAGGCAAAGAAGGCCCTTCTAACTTGGACTGGTGTGATAGATCGATCGCAAAGGATGACTACTCGAAGGCTCCAATCAATATCGAGCTCTGGCGTGATTCGATCTATGGGTTGTGGAATATGTGGGAAATGACCAGGATAGTTTCGTGTATTTCTCTGACGTGGTCATATGTATTCCCCAGGCTCTCTAGGTCCCGTGATTTTCATACGAAATGAAATGTAAATCTAATCAGTAATTTAAGCAAATTCTAACTACGTGGAATAAACCTAAAACATATATATAACTTCTATTCTTCTAAGAGATCTTTTAAGAATTTTAAGGAAAGTAAACTATTTTAAGCGTATCTAGAAATAACAACTAAACAATAATTTAAAAGATTAAAGTAACCGAGTGTAGTTATCACTGTGTGCAATTTGTAGGTTTATTCTAAATAAACAAAATAGCTCATCTAATCTATCTACAAGATTCTCGATCCTACCTCGTAAGTGAGGAGTAAATCATAGTTTCTCGAAACTATCAATCCTCACAACTTCCCCGGCAATATTGAGAATGGAATTTCTTTGAAATGAAGCAATTTATCTACTCTATTTGATATGATTCTAACTAGAACTTTGAAAGTTAAAACCCGGATTCCGCAGAATGTGGCGAATCGATGGTGTGTGTGATCTTGTCCCCTCGGTATGATCTCCTCGTTCTTTCGTGTTCACGTGGATCCGTAAAAGCGTGTAATGCTAGCACCGATAGGAGTAGATTTTGGGACAAGGATAGCTCGAATGCGGACCGAAAATGCGAGTAGGAGAGGGACAAAGCGCAAGAGTACGAGCTTGGCTTATGCGATTCCTAGTGGGATTTTCTGCGAGTCATGCAACATGAAGCGACTTAACTCGAAACTATCCTGCTCAAGAGCAAAACCTGCAACTTTAATGGCTTCCTAAGCTACTCTGCTCCAATGGATTGGATAAAACAACAAAGACTTGCTTTGCACAAGATGGATATGTGGCTTACCAATAGCTAAACAATACTATCTAAACATGCAAGGAATTAAAACTATGGCTTCTAAACAGAATAAAAGACTGAACTATGAAAATCAGAGCATGAAAGTGAATGAGGGGCAGACCCCTTTGTTTGCATTTGCACAAGATGGATATGTGGCTTACCAATTGCAAAACAATGCTAACTTAGACATATAATAAACTAAACCAAACACCCTAAGAAAAATGAAAGATAAATCTATGGCAAAGAGAAATTCGTAGAAAAATTCGGACCATTTGGATGAAATGACAAAGACCGCCTACACAAGATGGGTATGTGGCTTACCAACAACTGAGCAATCTAACTAAAGATGCAAGTGAATTGAAACTATGGCTTCTAAACAAGATAACAAGCTAAAATACTAAAATGAGGAGATGAGAGCAAAGATCAGTCTTCAAAATTAGGCCATTTGTTTGAGCACAAGCCATGCATTTATAGGAATTCAATCACCCAAAAATCAAAACCAAACTGAACTCCTAAACAATAAACAAAGGAAAAACACTATTCCAGGGGACCAAAACATAAATGCATGCTCAAGTCGGCAAAGAAAGCCGGTGAGTCGTGATATTTCACGCGAGTCGCGTCCAAAAGAATGTTCGAAAACGCACGCAGACCACCGCCTGAAAGCGGGAGGCGGTTACAGACCGCCGCCTGCGCAGCGGCGCTTTCACATCAAGATCAAAAAGGCCAAGGAAAGAAGAAAAAGGGGAAAACAAAGGGCGCGGGGCTAAGCGGGGCATGCGGGATGTTAACGCATACTCCGAGGGATTTTCTGATCCCGAACACTCATGAGGAGACTCAGTATCATCATTAAGGCACTTGTTACATTTATTCAGTGATCAATACCTTACAATTTTGGGTACGTACATATTTCCCCCTCGGAGAAGCGTTTTAGCCATGAAGAGGCATAAAACGGTGGGTCCGAGTATGGCAGTCCCAAAATGGGGAGTTAGAAGTTATACCTTACTCGTCCGTGTGTTGAAATGACGCCATCCGAAATTCCCGCTACCTGCAAAATGAAAAGAGAACTCAAGTGCGATGATAGATCTGAATAACTTGGGAAATAAACGCTAAAATAATAGGGAATGAGAACGTACCATTCGTGCGGGGATAGGAACTTACCTCCATCAGCGCTCCAAACCTGTGAAAAAGTCTTTTAAAACGAATCAAGGCGCTATATATATGAAAGTGGGCCCATTTTCCTATTCATTTGTGCGAGTCGATTTGATTGATTTTGAGCTCTGGGACCCACGGTGACGGTTTCTTGCGTGAGTAGAGTCAAAACGTCCGCAGCGAGATTGTGATCATGCCTCCACGTGCGGAACACCGTCCTACTAGATCACAGGTTGGTTTTCTTCAATTTTGTGTTTTTCCCCCTTTAAATTTGAAATGCTAAATTTGTCGTAATGGGGGGGTTATTTTTGAAAATGTTAGGTTCAAAAGGTCCACCTAGGGGGGGTGCCTAGTGGGTAGGCTCCATTTTTAGGTCAAATGGTCATTTTTTGCTAGTTTTAGGCTTTTTAGGATTAAAAACCCGCGTGGGTTTTCGGACCACGACCGCCGCCCTGGCCAGGGCGGCGGTTACACGTCCGCCTCCTATTCGGGCGGCGATTACACGACCACCGCCCTTAAGGCGGTGGTTCATAAAACCGCCTCCCTCGCTCAAGGCGGCGGCGGTTACACGTAATGCAAAAGAACTTATATTTGAGATTGTGTTTGTATTTTTTTTGCACTTCTACACGTTTTTATGACCTTCTTGGTATTGTTCAGATATTAACTTGCTCTGTTTTGTGTGTTTTTGGGTGTATGCAGGCGAGAGAGGAGTATATTAGATGGAGCAGAGAGAGAGAGTGTGATTGGCTCTCAGGGGTACTGGATGCCCTTTCACAGGACGAGGAGGACACACTACAGAGAGCCGGCATACTGCGTATATCACGTGTGCCTCATGTTGCACCATCTAGTCACATCCTTTGTGACTTATTCTCTTATTGGGATGCAGATCGGAACACCTTCCGACTGCCAGGGGTCCGTGGTGAGTGGACCATTACACTCGAGGATGTCTACCGCATTCTGGGAGTCCCGATCATTGGGCGGAGACTTACATTAGAGACAGCAGGCTCACGGGCACAGATTGCACAGTGGGCAGCATATATGGGAGATGCAGTTATCTCCATGGGGTCAAAGAAGGGAGTGAGAGTTCGATCCATTCCTTCTTTGCCTATCCCCGTACTTCGACAGGCCGTCATGGGGATCCTTGCCTCGAGACTGATTGGGGACAAGGGAGGGGATACATTGTTATACTGCTGGGCCCCCATCATTGCGCAGATAGAGGGGCACGACCGGATATACGCCTGGGGTGCAGATATTCTGGGGACCACCTACCATGATTTATATAGGGTGGTCCGTTTACAAGGACAGTCATTGAGCAACCCAACTCTAGTTATGAGTTGGGTGTATGAGCATTTTATCCCTTATGGCAGGGGTGTGGAGGTAGCAGATCCTGGGGCTGTGAGGGCAGCCAGATGGACAGATATGTCGTTGCTCAGAGCACCTCATCAGCCAGTTTCCTCCCTTACTACTACAGACATGGAGGCGACACCGTACCGGCTTATGGCCGACATATGGGGCGAGGAGGCTCTTACCCTGATCTCCTGCTCCAACACAGGGCAGCTCATTGATTGAGTGGGGCGAGTAGAGGTACATCCTTTCGGCCGGGTTCCTCAGCAGTTCGCTCTACCGTATTTGGGCATGCTTCCCCCAGTGGCGCCAGTTTACAGATCAGTCCGCGAGGCCAGAGGGGGGCTTAGAGGTCGTGGTTGGACAACGATCACTCCTGGCATTCCTATTGCAGCCAGGAGGATAGTTCGCGCTAGAGGGAGAGCCGGTGCGCCTCGGGCACCTTTGCTTCAGATTGCTGCGGGTCCTGCTCATAGCAGCGATGACCCTATAGATATTGATTCCGACTCTGAGGAGCTCATAGAGGGAGGGACAGAGGAGGAGACTGAGGACAACGATCCTGAGTGGCATGACACTCAGGATATTATGCAGCCGAGAGGGCTCGAGTGAGAGCGCAGAGAAGGACACTCTAGTTTCGTGAGGAGCCACTCTCTCAGGGCCATGGCGGAGAGGATGAGTCAGTTGTAGGGTGACATGTTGCCCCCCCGCCACGGAGCAGCCCCTCGGTTAGCGGCGGCATCCGTGGCAGTGCCGCCCCAAAGACCCATCTTGGATGCCTAGGGATCCGAGTAAGTTACCCTTCTCCTTTTAATGTTTATTTAATTTAGGATTTGTTTTAATTACTATCTCTCCTTGTGTTTTTATCTTATATCTTTTAGCCTCTTGTTGACGAGAGTGGTAGGATTTGATCCGCAGGTATGTACCGATTCCCTGATGATCCCTATGGATAGGACCCGCGCGGAGCTATCCGTAGATGCCAGGGAGCCCTCGGCAGCCGGTAGGCATACCGATGTCTTCGCTCCCATTTGGCATGTGGCCAGGATGGTGTCGACCCTCCATACGCAGAGGGCGGGCTACAGGGACGACCGAGCGCCTCATGAGGAGCCATTCTCATGGTGAGACCGCCGCTGCCCCTCGGGACCCCGAGCCTTTCGTACATTCAGAGCGCCGGCGCAGCCGGAGTCCTAGGCGTGGGCGTGCACCTTCGGAGGGGTCACGTAGGGATTGAGAGGCCTCTTGGCCTTCGTGTACTTTGTATTATATATTCTTTGTATATCACGGGCTCTTTGAGCGTTTTGACCATGCTTAGAGCATGATGGCATTGTATATAAACATTGATTATTTATATATATGCATTCGTTTTTGGATCAAACGCTTAGCACTCATGTTTTCATTTCTATTTCCAGTTTCCTTGTGTATATTACGATGTATGTTTGTATGCTTTTTATATTTATGCAATGGAGAAAAGATGATGCAAATGCTTGCTTTCTTTTTGTGTTTCATGATGCTGATACATGATATTGTAGATATATTGTGATTTTGAATCTTAGCTTCTGTGAGCAATTTGGATACCTCATGTTTGTTTTGGCAAAGTGATGAAAATAACCAATATGATGAACAAATTAACTTGCCCCACTCCTAACTCCACGCAACTAGTAAGATGCGAGGGCTCATCACCAAGAGCCAAGAAGGGCGCAAGTTATGAAATATGGTGAAATGATAGTGATGAAAGACAGACAAAGCCTTGGTGGAACCAAATTGGAAGCTACAAGCTAACTCCACTCGAGTGACTTCATAGTTTTGGATGCGACTTGCTTTGTGGTTTATCCAGACTTAGACCCGTAGATGGCCACATAGTAGACAAAATATGGGTTTTGGGGTTTTTAACTCTCTTGGAATTTTGAACATCTGATTCATTTGTTTTTGACTCAAAGTTTGAATTGTTTGTTTATGACCTTTTAACGTTTGCTTTGTCAAGAGGACCCCCTACACTTTGCCCCATGCTACTAGTAAGAAGCGTGGGTTTATCACCGTGGGCAAGGCATAGGCGAGTAAGGGCATTTCCATCCTTTCCCAACCCTACATCACTAGTAAGAGACGCAAGCTCATCACCAAAGGTTGGTGGGGCAAGGAAATGTGTAAAAATAAAATTTTCTGTTTAATCACTTTTTGACTTGCTTATTTGAGTAAAATGTCAGTATATGCTTATTTCCAAAGAGATGTATATATGGGATAGATGTGACACCATGAAGCTTCTAGAACAGACCATAGGCAAGACACCTATCCTAAGAAGAAATCAAAGTGAGAACAAACTTGCAGATCTTGGTATGGTTACCGTTAAGACTTTGTCATGTTTGATTTATTTGATAAAAGATTCCGAGATGATTTGATGATATATGAAGATGGAGAGGTATGATTAAAGAGCTTAATGCCAAAAACATCACGAGTTTGTAATGAATTGCTTTGAGAATAGATTCCTTGATCACAATTTATGTAAGAAACAAGTGGACAAAATGATCTAAATCTATATGAAGATGCAATGTAGATATTTATACAAGTAGTGCTAGTTGCTTATGCGTAGAATCGCTTGAGGTGCAGGGAATTGACTGTTTCACCAAATTCCTCACCTTCTAGCGTACATAAAAGGTAAGCACCATTTCCGTAGTCCTTCATGACTCGGTATGGGCCCAACCATTTGGGCCAGAATTTCCTTCCTTCGCCGGTCTTCTTGTCGATCCGGCTGTCTAGCCTTAGGACTAGATCACCTTCGTATATGTCGCGTTCATAGACCTTTTTGTTATACCGCCACATTCGGTCAAAAGATAAGCTCTATGCATCGCAAAGATCTAACCTAGTTTCGCTAGGCTTTCTAGTTGTGAAAGACGTGCTTCTCTCGTAAGCATCTTCATCCGTAATCCCTTGTAGTGAAATGCGGAGACTGGGTATTTCGACCTCAAGTGGGAGAACTGCTTCTGCCCCAAATACTAGCGAGAAAGGAGTTGCTCCCATTGGAGTTCTTATTGAGGTTCGGTGGGCCCACAAGGCCGGATATAACTTCAAATGCCAATCTCGTTTGTTTTCTTTCACCGTTTTAAGGAGAATGGCTTTCAATGTCTTGTTTGTCGCTTCAGCCTGTCCATTGGCTTGAGGGTAATACAAGGAAGCCGTATGATGGCTTATCTTAAATTTATTGCATAGTTCGCGAACCTCTTCATTTTTAAAAGAAGTTCCATTATCGGAGATAATGATTTGCGTGATACCGTACCTGCAAAATGATTTGGTTCAAAATGAACTTGGCGATCACGGTAACTGTGCACGGTAGTAAGAGGCATGGCCTCCACCCATTTGGTGAAGTATTCAGTGGCCATGATTATAAAATTATGGCCGTCTATGGATGAGGGAGAGAATTTCCCTATTAAGTCTAGACCCCATGTAGAAAAGGGCCATGGAGTTGCGATTGGTTGTAGAGCTTGTGCTGGCATGTGGATCTCGTGGGAGAATTCTTGGCACTTATGACACCTGCGTGCAAACTCTATCGCGTCATGTTCTAGAGTGGGCCAGAAATAGCCCATTCGATGTATTTTTCGAGTGGTGGCATGGCCACCGAAGTGGCCTCCACATATACCGCTGTGAGATTCATGGAGAATCTTCTTGGATTCCTCTGTGTCGACACACCTTAGGAGCATTCCATCGAATGCTTTTCGATAGAGCACCTGCTCTATAATGACGTATTTAGCTACGATTATGCGTAACCGTCTTCTTTGTTGTGGTGTAGCTCCTTCTGGATATGTATGGTCCATGATATAGTTAATGATGTCAGCGTACCAGGGACACTCAGAGATAGCGGGTCGGGTTTCGATGTAGTATACGCACTCATCTGGAAAGTCTAAATCTACTAGATCGCCTCCATCTAATGGGTTGTCAGCTAACCAATCCGTAATGATTTGTCCTTTAACCGACTTCTGATTTACAAATGTTAATTCGAATTCTCCCATTAAGGTTATAAAACGTCCCAAATTTTTAGATAATGACCCTTGTGTGAGAAAAGTCCGTAAATGGTCCGTTTTTACCATGACCTTCGCTTTCTTGATTCAACATATAATGTCTTAGGCGTTTAGTAAAGAAAGACTATGGCAAAGCATTCTCGTTCTACCTGTATAGCATGTTTCATAGTCGAGCAAATGTTCGCTAATGAAATAAATTACGCGTTCTCTCTTGTTATCGTCTTCTTGGGCCAACATACAGGCCAACGAGACATTGGTAGCTCGTGAATATAGAATTAACGGGCGATCTAGCTTAGGTGGCATTAGCATAGGTGGTGATAATAGAAAACGCTTAACTACTTCAAAGGCTTCATTACAGTCTTCGGTCCAATCAATGCTATAGTCTTTCTTGAGTAAATTGTTGATTGGATGAACGGCGAAGCTTAAGTCCGGGATAAATCTCCGGATTGCACCCAGCTTTCCGAGAAATGATCTGATTCCAGATTCATCTGAAGGTGGAACCATTTCGAGGACAGCCCGAATTTTGGTTGGGTCAACATCTATCCCTCGTGACGATATGATATAACCTAGGAGCTTCCCTCCCGTTACACCAAAGACGCATTTCTCTGGGTTTAATGTGACTCCGTATTCTATTAGACGTGAAAGAATGACGCGGAGTACTTCGGGATGGTCACAACGCTTCTTGGCTTTAGCCAATAAGTCATCTACGTAAGATTCCACGATTTTATGAATTAGATCGTGAAATATGTATGTCATGGCCCGCTGGTACGTAGCACCGGCGTTCTTGAGACCGAATGGCATAACAACGTAGCAATAGGTTCCCCAAGGAGTTATAAACGTGGTTTTAGCTTGATCTTGCTCAGATATTCTGATTTGATTGTATCCCGAGAATCCATCCATGAGAGACAAAAGTTCAAAACCAGCCGTTGCATCAACGATAACGTCTATGGATGGTAATGGGAAGTCGTCCTTAGGACACGCTTTGTTGATATCTCGAAAATCTATGCAGATGCGTATCTTTCCATTCTTCTTGAGAACGGGAATGATGTTAGATACCCATTGGGAGTAGTCGACTAGTTTGATGAACCCTACCTGAAGGAGTTTTATTACCTCCTCTTTTACCATGAGAGCTACTTTGGGCTTCATGGGTCTTGATTTTTGTTTAATTGGCTTTGCATCTGATCTAGTGACGAGGTTGTGCACCGCAATGTGGGGTGTGACTCCTGTCATCTCCTTATAATTAAATGCAAATGCCTTCTGATGTTCTTTGAGAATCTGAGTATGTATTTCCACTTCTTCTGGGGTTAATGAAGAACCTAGTTTCAATATTCTTGGTTCATCTTCTGTTCCGATGTTGACATTGAGTGTTTCCTCAATTAAAGAGGCGTTACCCTCTTCGAACTCAGGTGGTGCTGGAGGCAAATATAAATCATCCCCATTTTCTACTGCGTATATGCTAGGTTCCATTTGTGAGGGAAGATCCGTTACAGGATTTCCAAAGTAGGAAGACGAATGTGGAATCAAGGATAAATCTAGCATGTGATAGGAGAGATGTAGTGCTGCATAGGCATTTAAGTAATCCAAAGTAGCCGCATTACTATCAACATGGTCTAGGACGGTAGATTCACTTCTGCTTGAAAGAGGATTTGTCATTATTTTTATCAATGGTTCATCACGAATGGACACCGTGAACTGGGTATCTTCTAACTCATTGCTTGGAGTAAAACGTGATGCTGAAGTTGCTATCGAATCGGCGAGAAGATTTTTCTCTCGCGGGATTGCTTCGATGGATATGAAGTTAAACGCCTTGCTTAAATCTAACACGGCTTCTTTGTAAAGCTGCAAGTGTTCGGCTTTAGTTTCATATACTTCATAAACTTGATTTGTCACTAATTGTGCGTCTCCCAAGACTCTGATGTTATCAATACCAATTCTTTTGCCTAAGGTGAGGCCAAGGAGGAGGGCTTCGTACTCAGCGCCGTTGTTTTTGCATTCAAAGTTTAACTTAAAAGCGAATGGGAGGATCTTCTCCTCGGGCGAAGTAAGAATTATACCTACCCCCGCTCCATAATCGGCATTTAGCTCCATCAAAATGGAGAGTCCAACACTTAGTCGGGAGTATAGATGTTGGGGCATTTGCTGCGTTTACGACTCTACTTCTACCATACGAGAGTCCTCTGCTGGAAGGGAACCAACACCTAGGGAAAATCCTATACCTACCGAATCAAATGGTAAGAACATTGGTGAATCTTATTTTATCAACTCAACGATTTTCGCAAAGTCCCTAATGATACTGTTTCTTTAGTTTTATCTTTAGGGGTTGGAATTGTTTTGGCTATGTTGATAGTTTCAAGATCCGTCGTAGGTACCAACTTTTCCTCTGGTTTTGGGTTAGTGGGTTTATTAAGTTGGTTTGTTGGAAGTTCGAATTCTGAGTGCACCCCTGGTCTTTTCTTTAAATCAGCTAGGTGCAAATCGAAAGGTTTTGGATCGCCTTTGGCTACAAATACCTTTCCTAGATGCAAGAATCTTACTTCTTGAAATAATGTAGAAGGGATTGCCTTCATTCGGTGTATCCATGATCGGCCGAGTATCATATTATAATTAGTTTCCCGATCTATAATATAAAACTCAGTCAGGATTGTTTTGGGTCCTAAGGTGACCGGCAGTATTATAGTTCCTATCGAAGTGGCTTTAAGGCTATCATAGCCTCTCAATGTATTTCAAGTAGTGGAACAGTTTGTTTCCCCATATCCAAGTTTTTGGAGGAAAGAGAAAGGGACTATGTTAATTGTGGCCCCATCGTCAATCATCGCCTGTTTTACGTAGTTATTATAAACCCATACTTGTAAGTGTAAGGTCAGGTCACCTCGACGTGTGATCTCAAAGGATCTGTGGGCATTTTACTTATTTCGAATATGAATTCAAATCCTTGTCCGGCTGCCCTGTCAGGGTGGATATCAAAATCTACATGATTTACTTGTGTTTCGGGAGGTGGAGTGATGTTAATTAGATGACCTAGACCTAATGCTTCTAAGAGAGCAGCTCGAGGAGGAGAGTTCTTTAGTAAGTCCAAAAATGAAATGTGTGAGAAGGTCTTTGTTAGGTCACTAATTAAATCATAGGCACCGATGGGCTTTTCTACTATTTGCTGACTCTTATCTATTTCTGGCGATGACATGGGCTTGGTTGAGAGAAATACTCTCGTGTTCTTGTTATAGCTTCGATAGGTAGTTTAGCGTCTAATTCTACCAAACTAACTATCTTGGGTCTCGGTTGAGCTCCTAACTGTGGCGCAACTGATGGATTTAGTGAAGTTGAGGCTTCATGATCATTGTTTCCCGTCATTGCACCTTTGTTTGTTCCAGTTGGATTCAGCCTATTGCTATCATGATTTGGGAGCGGATCGTTAAAGATCTTGAGGGAGAATTCTCGAGGGGAAACTCGCCTGGTGAGCGTATTTGGTGATGATGAGACGGATCTCAAAAATAAATCATGAAGAACTATCTTTGTTCTTCCTGCAAGCGTTGCATAAATTTATCAGAAGTCACAACACGTTCTAGTATCGTGACCCCGAAATTTTTGGAAACCACAATAAGAATTGGAATTTTAATTCCTATTTTGTTGGTTAGGTGTGTATTGTGGCCTAAAATTCTGATCAAACTGTTGCCTATTAGGATTAAAGTTTTGGAATTGTTGTTTCTGGTTTTGGCTTTGGTTTTCATAACCAAATGAGTTTTGGCTTGGCCCTTGTATGGGATTTTTCCGTTGTTGTTGTTGTTGTGGATGGTTAAAATCCATTGTATTGATCGTCGGGGTAAAGTTGTTGCTTCGTTGGTTGTTTGTTTGTGACGGAGTATTAACAACATTTACCCTCTTGGGCTGGTCGGTTACCCCATCCGTTGTTACCCCACGATTTTTGTTAAGGATTTTGGGTCCTTGATTGACATTTGTGATAGTTGTAGTGTTCTAAGTGGAGGTGATTAACCTCCCGTTTGTTCCATATGTCTTACGACCACTATCTATCACTGCTTGGTCTATTCGAAGAGTGCTCTCAAGTACTTCATCGTAAGTTCTTAGTGGGAACTTCTGGACTTCTTCCTTCACCTCCTTGCAGAGAGAATGAAGGAATAAATCGCATAGTTCCATCTCGATCCATGTTTGGAGCACTTGTCAAGAATAAAGAACCGTACGCCACCTCTCGGATGAAATGGGTGATGATTCGTTGTGTTCTTGTTTGATGTGCAAGAATTCCCCGATTCCTGTTCTCAAACAGCTTTGTTCATGTCGAAGGATTTGATGAACTCGACACGAGTTGTTTAAATGAATGGATGGAGGCTTCGTATCCTCGTAATACCACTCCGAGAGCAATGCCTTCCAAGGTTTTGGGAATATTTTAGCAACAACCCCATCCCAAGTGAGTAATTCTTGTATGTCCAGTAGCGTAAGATTTGATATGTGCGTTTGGATCTCCCTCACCCTTGAACTTGGGTAAATCAGGAAGAGGTCTTGGAAGCATGACGCTTCATATGGTGAAGTCTAAGGGTTCCTTTAGATATTCTGAATAAGTCCCTATCGCATAGCTTTCGACCATTGATGGTGGTTGCTGAGGGAGTGGTGGTGGGATAGGTTGTTGATACGGTGCAGAGTATGCGTTAGCAGGGGCATAAGGAGGTCCCTGTGTTTGAGAAAATATGCCGGGAGAGGAAAACATATCTCCTTGTGGTGATTTGGAGTACATGTTTAAGTATGACGGGGTATTGTCTAGGAATGGATTATTTGATACTAGACCGGGAGGAATGGTGTTAGAGATGATGGGCCTTGTTGGCGTTTGTTGTGGATAGTGAGGAGGCATACCTAACGTGCCTACTCCTGTGAGGAGATCTACTTGGCCAGAGTGGTATGGAGGATTGGAACTTCCTGCTTGTATGAACGGAGAATTTTGACTTGCTTGAGCCAGTTCTAACCCTCTCACTTTTTCTACTAACGTTGAAATGACTTCATTTGGTGAAGTCACGGTGTTTTGCCTGAGCGGCGTTTGTTGTATACCCTGGTGTTGTATAGGTACGTGATATCCTGTCATAAACTGATCGCTATCTTGCCAAGTTTCTCCGAGAGTATTTCCTATATGCAGTGGCATAGAGGTATTTTCTTGAAAAGAGATCTCGGGTTGTATTTGTAAACCTCCTATAGGTGGGTACATACCCCGGGAGCATTGTTCACTCCTAGGATAACGTATTGACTGTCCATCATCTAAGACCAGGTATGGATCTGATTGCCTACTAATTTGTGGTCTAAGTAGCATTTGAGGAGATGAACCAGATTCTCCGGTAAACGTCATATTGTTCGAGCCTGAAGGCTCTGTTTTTTGCGCTTCGAGGGGTTGATCTAACTCCTCAGTTTGAAAAGATGAATTATATCTGATTCTTGGGGTTTGTGTTGACAACTGATTAGTTGAATAGTTGTCACCCCATACTGAGAGTGAGGGTGATGATTGCCTATTCTCGCAAGGGCGTAGTATGCCTCAAGACCCAAGAGGGGTCTGCCATATGCATCGAATCCCGACATATTCGGGGGGTATATGAATACCCGCAGAATAATGGAAAGGGGCGAAGGTGGATGAGAGAAGATAAAACTTCTCAAAGAGAAGGTGAAATAGTTGTTTGTTTCACATCGAGTTCACCAATTTTGTTGGTGAAACTGATGTGAATGATAATGAGGTACATAAGGTGAAACAGTTGTTTGTTTCACGTCGGGTTCACCAATTTTGTACGCGTGAGAAAAGTGACAGGTGAGCGTGAGAATCTACAGGCAACTCTTCCGCGTACCCGACCTCCCGAGGTCGTGCCGAGACAGCCGGTGGGGGTGGAATATGCATGGGATGCAGACAAACTAGTTAGGCAATCTAATGTCTTTGACACGCACTAATGGAATTTGTGAATCTAAGGCAAAGAAGGCCCTTCTAACTTGGACTGGTGTGATAGATCGATCGCAAGGATGACTGCTCGAAGGCTCCAATCAATATCGAGCTCTGGCGTGATTCGATCTATGGGTTGTGGAATACGTGGGAAATGACCTGGGATAGTTTCGTGTATTTCTCTGGACAGGGTCATATGTATTCCCTGGGCTCTCTAGATCCCGTGATTGTCATACGAAACGAAATGTAAATCTAATCAGTAATTTAAGCAAATTCTAACTACGTGGAATAAATCTAAAACATATATATAACTTCTATTCTTCTAAGAAATCTTTTAAGAATTTTAAGGAAAGCAAACTATTTTAAGCGTATCTAGAAATAACAACTAAACAATAATTTAAAACAGACAAAATAACCGAGTGTAGTTATCAGCCTGTGCAATTTGTAGATTTATTCTAAATAAATAAAATAGCTCATCTAATCTATCTGCAAGATTCTCGATCCTACCTCAGAAGTGAGGAGTGAATCATAGTTTCTCAGAAACTATCAATCCTCACAGCTTCCCTGGCAATATCGAGAATAGAATTTATTGAAATGAAGCAATTTATCTACTCTATTTGATATGATTCTAACTAGAACTTTGAAAGTTAAAACCTGGATTCCGCAGAACAGTGGCGAATCCGATGGTGTGTGTGATCTTGTCCCCTCAGTATGATCTCCTCGTTCTTTCGTGTTCACGTGGATCCAGAAAAGCATGTAATGCTAGCACCGATAGGAGTAGATTTTGGGACAAGGACAACTCGTAATGCGCAGACCGAAAATGCGAGTAGGAGAGGGACAACAAGAGTACGAGCTTGGCTTATGCGATTCCTAGTGGGATTTTACCGTGAGTCATGCAACATGGCGACTCGTAACTCGGAACTATCGTGTTCAAGAGCAAAACTTGCAACTTTAATGGCTTCCTAAGCTACTCTTCTAATGGATTGGATAAAACAACAACACTTTGCTTGCACAAGATGGATATGTGGCTTACCAACAATTTAACAATACTATCTAAACATGCAATGAATTAAAACTATGGCTTCTAAACAATAAAAAGACCGAACTATGAGAATCGAGCATGAAAGTGAATGAGGGGAAGACCCCTTTGTTTGCATTTGCACAAGATGGATATGTGGCTTACCAACCAAAAACAATGCTAACTTAGACATATAATAAACTAAACCAAGCACCCTAAGCAAAATGAAAGATAAATCTATGGTAAAGAGAAATTCGTAGACAAACTTGAGACCATTTGGATGAAATGATAAGCACTTGCCTGCACAAGATGGGTATGTGGCTTACCAACAAATTGAGCAATCTAACCAAAGATGCAAGTGAATTGAAACTATGGCTTCTAAACAAGATAACAAGCTAAAATACTAAAATGAGGAGATGAGAGCAAAGATCAGTCTTCAAAATTAGGCCATTTGTTTGAGCACAAGCCATGCATTTATAGGAATTCAATCACCCAAAATCAAAACCAAACTGAACTCCTAAACAATAAACAAAGGAAAAACACTATTCCAGGGGACCAAAAACATAAATGCATGCTCAAGTCGGCAAGGAAAGCTGGTGAATCGTGATATTTCACGCGAGTCGCGTCAAAAGAACGTTCTGGAAAATGCGCGCAGGACCGCCGCCTGGAAAGCAGGGGAGGCATTCAGGACCGCCGCCCTGATCAGGGCGGCGGTTTCGTCACTGAAGATCAAAAGGCCAAGGAAAGAAGAAAAAGGGGAAAACAAAGGGCGCGGGGGCTAGGCGGGGCATGCGGGATGTTAACGCATACTCCGAGGGCTTTTCCGGATCCCGAACACCTTGCGAGGAGACCTGTATCATCATTGGGGCACTTGTTACACTTTGCTCCTAAGCAAGATCTGATACCTTACAATTTTGGGTACGTACAGAACCAAACTAAAAATAAAAAACTTCTTCAATTTACCCAGCCATTGATACGAAATTAAGTCTAACCTCGTTTTCAACTAAATGCTCTCTACAAACTGAATCTAAGTCGCGAAAAACACAATACAACTGCACAACAAAATAATTTCAATGTCTTCTATTTACTGACTCTAAATTGAGACAATGGTAAAGCACAAAGACAGATAAAAACTCATCTCTACGATTATACTCTTTCCGTCCCCTGCAAACACAAATCCACAATTCCGCCATTGCCACGCCATAATACCAAAAAACAAGTTTTCCAAAGCACAGCCAAAAACACGGTACAAAATAACACGTATCTAGCCTCTTCCAACACCTGTCATCACCATTCCGCCTTCTGCAAATGACAATAAATCCCATTACAATACAAGCGTGTGACTATTACTCCCGCCTTAATATCTACCTAATCCATCGCAAATTTTCCTTACAAATATCACCCAAAATCCATAATGCAATTAAAACAATAATAATCTTCTTCTTCGTAACTTTCAAACAAATATAACTACGACCTATACATAGTCAAATCCACATCTAATTCATTTTTGCCAAATTTAACACACAATCCCTTTATATGTTAATTGTTTTCAAAATATGATGCTACTTTCAAAAATAATATGTATCACAAATACCATATTTAGACTTAATAGATCTCTATTCAAAACCCTTGAATCATTTAAAATTGTGTAAACAAAGCTATCTCTTTATTTTTTTACAAATCCTAAAACCAATCCCGCACAACATATTACTTCTAAGTACGCACCTTATAACAACTAAAACCAACATTTATCAACAACATCTTTTATTAATCCTTGTACTCTACAACGACCCTCATTTTCAAACATGTTTCTGCAACATCGATGTAGTACCCTAAATTTGAATCCAACATACTTGCCACTTGTCCTTTCCAACTTATCCTTGCAACAAATAACAATCGCATTATCACATAATGCTTCGCCAATAGTGTTTCCCATCTTCGACAAACGACCAACGCTTTCATTGTACAACGAGTACTAGCAACCATGCAATCACACAATACTTCGCCAAAGACATCTCCAATCTTCAACAAAAGAGAAACAGCCTCGTGCCAGAACACACCCTGCCCAATTGCACTACATTACAAGGACCCTCATTTTCAAACATGTTTCTGCAACATCGATGTAGTTCCCTAAATTTCAATCCAGCATAATTGCAACTTGTCCTTTCCAATTCATACAGTCGCATGACATTCATTGCACAACGAGCAATAACAACCATGCAATCACACAATACTACAACAAATACAATAGCAACAACAACAAAACAAAGCCTTCGGCAGGATTTGCCATATCATGGCCTTGTTAGTATGAGTATTTACCGAGCAACATGATAAGAGATGAAAGTCATTGAAGCATGATGTTATATATGTTCGAAAGTGTTTTTTTCTTATAAAATAAGTATACGAAAGTCCCCATGTTAATTGCCCTTGATAACATCTCAAATCTTGATCAAAGCGCCTAATGCGGTTTTATAATTTAACTCCATAGTTTCGAGTCAATTTACATTAACCTATATTTCAGAAAAATTGGTTAATATAAAACCCCTCTCCAAGCATGAATGGTCCACTTGACACTCGTTGATCTTGCTGGGAGAGAACAAATCCCTGAGAGAAGTAATTAGCTGCAGGTACAAAACTACATCCAAATAAATCATGTTAACAGAAAATATTTTTCATTCTAAACTCAGCCAATGCCACCCACTGCCAATCTCAATCGTAAACTATTGCAGACCTGCATTGCTGCCAAGAATGCGTTTTCGCAGGGTAAACAATTTCACTCTCTCATCACTCACAGAGAATTTGTATTTGCTACACCAACATACTTTCAAAATAAACTTATCAACATGTATGTCAAGTGCGGCAGTTTGGGGAATGCCCGTAAACTGTTCGACGACATGGCAGAAAGAGACGTCTCCTCATGGAATACCATCATTGTAGCTTACAGAAGACATGGATCTCCTCACCAGGCATTGACACTGTTTCATCAAATGCAACGAACAGGTGTCCAACCGGATCAGTTCACCTTTGCCAGCATACTCCCTGCCTGTGCCAAAATTAGAGCTTTGGAGCAGGGCATGGACATCCATCAAAGCATAATTGAAAACGGGTTTTTGTTAGATAATGTAGTTGCAAGTGCCCTGGTAGACATGTATGCAAAATGCGGAAGCATAGAAAAGGCACGTGTACTGTTTGACAAAATGTCTCAAAGAGATGCAATCTCATGGAATGCAATGATTGCAGGATATGCACAAAATGGTGTTCTTGACGAGGCTTTAAGGCTTTTCAAAGAAATGCCTCAACCAGATGTCATCTCGTGGAATGTTATGGTTGCAGGATATGCACAAAATGGGTTTGTTGAGTGTGCCTTTGAGGCATTTAAGCAAATGGAATTGGCAGGTGTAAATCCAGACTCTGCAACTTTTTCCAGCATCCTCACTGGCTGTGCCAAAATGGGAGCTTTAGACAAGGGTATGCATATCCATCAAAGCATAATCGAAAGTGGATTTTTCTCAGATGTTGTAGTTGCCAGTGCTCTGGTAGACATGTATGCAAAGTGTGGGAACATACACAAGGCATGTGAATTGTTTGACAAAATGCCTCTAAGAGATGTGGTCTCGTGGACTGCTATGATTGCAGGATATGCACAAAATGGGTTTGTTGAAAAGTCCTTGGAAACTTTTAAGCAAATGCAATTGGCAGGTGTAAACTCAAACTCCACAACCTTTGCCAGCATCCTTCCAGCCTGTGCAAAAATGGGAGCTTTAGAACAGGGTAGGGACATCCATCAAAACATAATCAAAAGCGGATTTTTGTCAGATGTTGTAGTTGCAAGTGCCCTGGTAGACATGTATGCAAAATGTAGAAGCATACAAAAGGCATGTCAACTATTTGACAAAATACCCCAAAGAGATGTAGCCTCATGGACTGTGATGATTGCAGGATATGCCCAAAATGGGTTTGTTGAAAAAGCACTAGAAACATTTGAGGAAATGCAATTGGCAGGTGAAAAGCCAAACTCCACAACCATTGCCAGCATCCTCCCAACCTGTGCGAAAATGGGAGCTTTAGAGCTGGGTATGGGAATTCATCAAAGCATAATCGAAAGTGGATTGTTGTTAGATGTTGTAGTTGCAAGTGCCATGGTAGACATGTATGCAAAATGTGGAAGCATACAAAAGGCATGTAAGCTGTTTCACAAAATGCCTCAAAGAGATGTGGTTTCATGGACTGCAATGATTGCAGGATATGTAAAAAATGGGTTTGTCGAAAAGGCCTGGGAAACTTTTAAGCAAATGCTATTGACAGGTATAAAGCCAAACTCCACAACCTATGTTAGCATCCTCCCTTCTTGTGCCAAAATTGGAGCTTTAGGTCAAGGTATGGACATCCATCAAAGCATAATCAAAAGTGGATTTCTGTTGGATGTTGTAATCGTGAATGCCCTGATAGACATGTATGCAAAATGCGGAAGCATACACAAGGCACATGAACTGTTTGACAAAATGCCACAAAGAGATATCATCTCGTGGAATACCATGGTAGCAGGATATGCACAAAATGGCTTTTGCAAGGATGCTCTTAAACTCTTTGAACTAATGAAGCACTCTGGAACATATCCTGACCATGTAAGCTTTGCTTGTGTTTTATTTGCATGCAGCCACACAGGTTTAGTGGAAAAGGGCTGTAAATACTTCAATGGCATGAGTGACTCTTATTGCATTTCACCTACAATTGATATTTATGTGTGCATGATTGACCTTCTTTCCCGTGCTGGTTATCTTGAGGAAGCTCTAAACTTTATCATCAAAATGCCAATCAAATCTGTGGTGGTAGTGTGGGCATGTTTACTTGGTGCCTGTAGATCCCATAAGAATATAGATTTAGGAGTATATACAGCAGCTCTCCTGTTTGAGCTGGATCCTAAAAATGCTGCGACTTATGTTCTTCTGTCAAACATCTATGCAGAAATGGGCAGGTGGGGTGAATCTCAAATGGTAAGGAGGTTGATGAAAGATAGAGGAATTGAAAAGATACCTGGATGTAGCTGGATTGAAGGCCATAAAACGGTACATGCTTTTTGTGTGGGAGACAGATCACACCCACAGACAGAGGAGATCTATGCAAAGTTGGAGAAATTATCTTTGGAGATGAAGGCAGCAGAGTATTTTCTGGATTCAAGGCATGTAATGAATGATGTGGAGGACGAGGAAAAAAAGAAATTCATTGGCCACCATAGTGAGAAGTTGGCAGTTGCATTTGGATTGTTAAACACGCCGTGTGGAAGAACTATTAGAGTCATCAAGAACCTTCGAGTATGTGTTGATTGCCACACTGCAATCAAATTTATCTCCAAGATTGTTGGAAGACAAATTGTTGTGAGAGATGCGAACCGGTTCCATCATTTCAATCAAGGACAATGTTCTTGCGGAGAATATTGGTAAGCTAAGTGAAGCAATCAGTAAACATAGGCTTGGCACCTTGTCTAAGTGTTTGAAGATCTAGACAATGCTGTTGATCTCATAGGATCAGACATGTGCATCACCGCCTATTTATATTAATGGGGTATTTGTTAAAGCCCTGTTTTATGATACTATGGAGGCCACATGACATTGAACTGTTTTCAGGAAACCCTTGCATATTTGGAATGAAAGGATCGAGGAGGAGGTTAAGAATGGGAAATAGCAAAAGGAAATGGAAAGATGCCTAACCAAGAGTAAATGTTAGAGAAGGGCTTAAAATCAATCCGATCCTTGGAAATATGGGGACTAGAGCATCTCTTACTAGTTCTCACTCCATTATCTGCTGCCTATGTGAGGTCTGCCATTTGGGACTAAATTACTCGTATCATATTCTATATACAAATTTCCAGACGTTCAGGTGGATTTTGTTTGAGTAATGGTTAGAGATTTCTAATGTTGCTTGACCTCCTATTCTTTCCAGAGAGCTAATATGTTTGTAAATCCACAATATTTACATTAAAAACTAGCAAATGCATCCATAGGTGCATATGAGAGGCTGATAGGCATTAAGGAGGATACATTGATAATTAATATCCTTGTCCAAAAAATTAAAGAGATATTTTTTTACTGAAATCTAGACTATTATATAAGTACAGAGTTTCAAACAATTAAACTTAATAGAAATGCAGCATGATTACATTACTTTAAGAATTTTGACACTATTACTTGTTTGAAACACCCTATGCACAACTAAAGACGTATGTGGATAGTGAAAAGGAAAATAAGAAGCCATCAAGCATTCCTCTAAATCGGTGGTAGTCTTTCTGAAGAGAAGATTTAGACTTGCATGGCATAAACATACCATTTTACCAGTAGAATTTGATCTTGAATCTATTAACTTGTAAATGTCAATAAATATAGATGGATTGGTTAAGTGGGTTGGTATTCCTAGCCCCACATAGATTCAAGGTGCATGCCTAATTATTTATTGGGGATAGGGCCCGTTGTTTGTGTTCCAGTTTAAGTCAAAAGCTTTTATCCCTTTGAAAATCTTTGACTATTATTGCATTCTTGGCAACAAACGAGAGATCGGTAATCTTATTCCACATGGAAAGAAATTTGGGATCATTGTCCATAGAAAGTCACATAGTACTTAAAAAGAAAGTAAATTTGGCTCGAAAGGCACATAGTACTTAAAAGAATGGCTGTCATCTCCAGGCATGTACTGAGTGCGAAAAATGCCTCAGGTAGATCAAAAGCACCCCAGTAGTGTCTCTCCATGACATGGTACACTATTACAGATTTGTATGATTTTGATATCCATACCACGCATCCGCTTGAAGCAACCACCCAGCTGTAATGATCCCATCTTGACAAATTGATCATGTTTTCTTCTGCCCAAATCATATTTTGTATATTTAACCTCCACAATATGAATCTGCCATCCCCGGCATTCAGTGAATAGCTCATTTGCTCATTCTCGTGGTAACTGCCTGGCTCAACAAGAGCATATGGGTATCCCACAGATTTGGGAAGATATACGGAGAAATTCTATAAGTTTTGGTGTATATCAAAGCCTATAATCTCGTAGAAATGCAACTGTTCTCTCAAAACATGTCAACCCTGTTTTCACTCTCAAGTGTTATTGTTGTGGTTTTAACAATAAAGTATATAACTCCATTCAAATACAGTGACTATCATGTGTTACTGCGAGAAGGCTGGAAATGATGGGGTAAATGGGGACCTGGCTCCATAAGTTTATGCAAGAGTCGAAGATCATTGTAATTGATAAGTGGGGTTGAAGGCAAGATGTGCCTGCTACAATCAACTTTCCATTGTTATTCAGAGCATATATTCCTATTAAGGATGGGATTGGCACCCTGTTTTCGGAATCCACAGGCATGTCTTTGTAATGTTTTGTCACAGGGTTATAAAGCACATATCCAGAATGCCTTGCAAAATAGTAGAAACAGAGAAACCCATGTGAAGAAGTTACAACAGAAATTGAATTTACATAATATTACAAAACTGTGAATAATGAGATTTACAAATTGATACTAGTAAGAAGAGTGTCTAACTGAGAGTGTTAAACAAGCTGCGGAAAATAAAAAGAAGCACATGCACATGATTTGTAATTTTGGTCAATTGAATAGTGAAATTGTTTGTAGTTACTATAGATTTGGAAAAGGAAGAAATCATGAGGACCATATGAATTTTTAAGGAATGTGATTAAAGAAATCTATAGGATTGAGAAAACTTTGTATTTGTATACCATAACATAATCAAATTGGATACCTTCTTTATATGTTTCAAACTCAACAAACACAAAAATTAAATTCCACAAATCACAAGATATGAATTGGAGATGTTTTTCAGCTCCATATCTAACAAATGTTAGTGAGGACCAAATATCATGTTGTTCAATTGAATTTTTTTACAAATCTCAACCATAACTACATTAAGTTTTTTTACATTTTTCAGGTATTTTAAAAATAATTACAAAGCCTATTCATGGCGCTCAAATATTTTTTTGAGTTCTAGTTAATATTGCAAAGTATATTTCATTTTATAGTAGGTAAATCACTTTATGACTCATAACTCAAATGTCGCACCTTACTATGTGTTAAGGTATGCCTAAATAATAATAAATGAATATTTATATACCATGTTTCAAAAATTTGAAATAGAAATAACTCTATTATCATTAATAATAATGTACACACTTAAATTTGGTTATTCAATACTTTAATCATGACTAGCGTGCACAAACATAACTTAAATGCATTATTCTACTCTTTTAAGGATTGCAAATGCTTTTTATTCTC
Source organism: Taxus wallichiana var. yunnanensis (assembly GCA_018340775.1). Taxonomy (NCBI): domain Eukaryota; kingdom Viridiplantae; phylum Streptophyta; class Pinopsida; order Cupressales; family Taxaceae; genus Taxus; species Taxus wallichiana. The sequence continues at coordinate 589,685,522 of CM031241.1, read as the reverse complement.
CTACTCCACTACTCAAACACATATAGGATTAAACTCACCGATCTTAGAAATCTCCTATTAGACATCTCTAGATTTCCACTTGTAATGCTTTGTCTTTTTGGACACCACTATCTAGGTTGGATATAGCCGTCATATGGTTATATTCTTATTCGACGCTTTTGTCCACAATGGCCTAACGGTCAAATTTTCTTATATTTATCTTATTTTCACTTCCAAATTGGCCTTAGTACGAAATCACATCCCACATAGAAGTATAAAACCAAATTAGACACACTCATTTATTCCCTTGGTATTCTCCGGAGCTCCTTTAGCAAACACTTATCAAGTTTTATGCAAAGCTACTCTAATCTTCCCTAAATCAAGAGCAGACATCAAGAGCAACCTCTATACAAATTTGAAACACTCTAAACCGGAGTTAAGAGAATATGATGCCAAGTCACGAGCATCGTAAGGCCAAATAAAACAATGTCAAGTATCTAAACACCAAGTAGCACTTCAAAGTGGTTTTACTCTAACAAATATTGATCTACAAGTGCTTTATTTCATCACTTTATTCAACACTCACGAAGGTTACATCTAAAATATATATAGCTAAGCTCGTTATTGGTGTTGAGGTAGGAGGGAAAATATAGGGGAAGGAACTCTAGACTTGCATTCACTCTTGCACAAGCACTAAGAGAACTACATGGAGTTTGAGCCCCTCATTTGGGTAATGTAGTGTAGCACGTAGTTAGAATCAACAAGGGGGTTGGGCACCAAGGGTAGTTCAACTCCACCACACACTATTTTTGTTATCTAATGTTTATTTGAGTGCTAGTAAAAGAAACTAGGGTTTTGATCATTACAAGATCACGCACGAGTATTTTGGAAGAAGCGAAAGTATAAGAATTGACTACGTATGAAGACAAAGCAACCTAGATCGATAAATAAGTGCAAACAATAGCATCAAGTACCCTAGGATGAAATCATTTTTTATAGTGTCTAGTTTGGTGCTAGTGTCCAATAGGGTACTAGTGCTATGTTTCAAGGATAAAACACATTCAACCATGTCACAACGTGTTTGACCTAGTTTAACATCTACATCAACATATGAAACATCAAAAAAGCTAAGTGCACTCATCTTCTTATGTTTTCCTGTATTTAACATGTGCCCTAATTGAATGCAACTTTTCTATATCATTTTACATGTATTATCAAATTTTAATGTTGGAACATTTATCTATTAATATGATTACACATTAGTTTCTAAGATTTCAATCCTAATTAAGGTTCTAAATTCTAATTTGATGTAATCATTTGGTGTACATGCTTATTGATCTTACACAATCTCCCATAGCCTTTAGGATTTTTAATTTATTTCTTCTATGGTTTGAATTTCATATTTTAATTTTGATTTCTATATCTTAAAGCTTATCTTCCAACTTTTCCTAGGGTTTCATCCTTGGGATACCTCTTATAGGGTTTACATACTCTTCACGCTTTCTAGGATTATAATGGGATTTCCATCCAAAACCATAGGTGCCTATTGATTAAGCTAAATATGAAAATAAATGCCTAATCTAATGTTATAAAAGTAGTAAATAAATGTAAAAGTTTGAAAGTATCCAAACAACTAAGAAAATAAAATATGAAACCCTAATGTGTAAAGAGGGTTAGAAAGGCCTTAGTTGATTTGCGGATGTCGCGAGACCGTGTTATAGAGGAGACTGGATGAACATGAGGAGGAAACCATTGCCAGACAGAGCTTTAGAAAATCCATATCCGAGCTATCTAGCTAGACCGGAGCGCCAAGAAAAGGAATTAGGGCGCCTCGGTCTCAAATCCGGGAACTCTTGTATGTTAAAAGCTCTGTAAACCTCCCCCGAGGTCTCGCCAATGTTCACTTTTGGTCGCGTGAATGTTGATGTGTGATCGTCAAGCACTAATAAACCCGCAATAGAAGAATCACTTACAAAACCCCAATCAAAGCATCAAACCCTAAAAAGGAAGATGCAAATGAAGGGGTCGATTGTCCTCGATCACCACAATGGTGGAATTATCACTTATCATTGCACTACATCTAAAACCCAATGTAGTTATGTGTGTGTGGAATTGTACCTAAGTGCTCTTGTGCGAGTCACACTTTCTGAGTAGTGAGAAATATCTAGATGTATACTGTAAATAATGTGTGCATGGAATAGAATAAACTCCCCTCCTATGAAGTGTGATGCAGAATAACCAACCTTTGTCCCTTGTGATGGAGCTAGATGGATGCAAATGGAGCAATAGAAGCCTTTGATGGATGTAACCTTAGGTGGTGATAGTAGTGCTTAGTGTTGGTCCTTCATTATGGTCTCATAACTTTATATTTATATGGTTCTCTTGCTTGAATTTCATAATTAACCTCAAAAAGGTCGACCACCAAAAATATAAGAAGCTTAAACGGATAGAAAGTGCCTAAAAGGTGAGAGAAAAGTGTAAAGAGGATCATGGCACCTAGAGGGGACCAGGGGGCACAGGCTACCCTCTTGGTTGGTTGGGCGCACTTGTCAAAACTAGGGAAAATGTAGTATAAAAGTGTAAACTGGGAAAGTACGGGTGCAAGATCAAAAGTAAAGAACAAAAAACAATGCAAGATGGCCAAAGACATGGGTTAATTAGTACTTTTTTCACTCAAGAACCATATGAATAGTAGTATGAAACCGAGACTAAATAATTACCCAAAGTGTGTGATTTAGTGTCTACACTGTAGACACCTAAAAATTAGCACCATTAATCCCCATGTCCGTATTCACTAACACCCCTTTAATATCACATCATTAACTAAAATATGAATATTTCAAGAATAATAATCTAAGAATCACAACAAATGTAATAATTGTAATATAAATGCTAGCTAATTTTATTCGATATTTTAAAATGAAATAATTAAAATAGGAGGAAAAGGGTACAAACCTGAAATATAACTTACCTCGTAGTAATCAGAGTGATGTTCTAGCGGAATCCGAATGTAATGACGAACCTCAGCAAATTGTAGAAGTGGGAGATATGGCCATGATCTAGGACGCCGGAAGAGTACAGGGGCGCCTGTGGGTGCCCTGGTCTTGAATATGGGTGCCCTAGTCTATAGAATGACTCGGAAACTAAAACTAATAGGGTCATTAAACCTTCACAATGTTTTCCTTTGATCAGGTTGGTGTCACACTTGGTTTGTTGATGTCAATGTAGATCTCTAATGAATAATCTCCTACAAAATCCCACAAAAAAGCATCAAACCCTAAAAAAAAAAATATGCAAATGAATGGGTTGACTATCCTTAGCTGCCAAATGGATGGACTTATGACTAAGCATTGCACTACATCTCAGACCCGATGTAGTTCTATGTGCTTGTGTGTGTGTGCAATGATGTGCCTAGGGTTCCCTAGCACCAATGATGCCAAAGTAGCGGGAAATAACTAGATGTAAGATGTAAATGGTGGATGGAATAGAATGAATACAACCCTTCCTATGCAGTGTGTGATGCAGAATAGTGCCCAAATGCAATCCCTTTCCTTATGTAGATAGCTAACCCTTAGTAGAATAGTCCCTTAAGATAGTGTGTATGTTGTGTTTATATAGGGATCTCTTGCTCAAATTTTGACACTAATGACCCGACATGTCACTAGTGCCTAGGGAATGGGAGAACAAACCATAAAGACCGACCTTGAACTTCATAAATTAAAACTAAGTGTGACCAGACTAGGGCACCCATAAATGAGGACCAGGGAGCCCGAGGCAGCCCTAATCCCTTCCCAAACACCCTAGTCAAAGACTAGAGACAAACTAAGTAAATAACAACTAAGACTCATCAAGAGACAAACAAAATTGTGTAAACAAGTGACGACTATGTAAGACACACAATAACAATGACCAACTAGACTGACGACGGACTAGGGGATGGGTCATTAGTGAATACTTTTCTTACAAGATCCATATATAAAACAACATACTTGGTAGTATAATTATAGTAGTAAGTGCGTGATTTTGTGACTACATTTTCCCCACTTTATGTTGGTGAGCGAAAGCTCGATAACATAAAGTAGATAGAGATGTGTACTTGAGAGAAATCCGAGAAGCCAATGTTGTAGTAGAACACACAGATGTGGTAGAAAAATTGTGTCGAATGAACCATATAGCATGTTGAACCATGGATCAACGTGTTGATCCATGCAACGTAGCAAGAAATGTAAATATCATGGTGAAGTGCATTGAATGAGAGTGATGATTGTGATGTTGAATGGTTGATGATTACGAATAACAATATGATGGGGTAGGGAGTGATCAATTCCCAACCCAATTGTGTATATGAAAAATCAACCAGAAGATTTGGGGCATCTAGTTGCCACCGAGGAAGAGTGTAGGGAGAAAGGTGTGCTATTCTTGAACTTGTAACTACATCCTCAAAAATCTAGCCACTACAGATGGACTCAGATCAAACTTTTTTGTGGTTTTGGATCCAAATAATTTTGATCAAATAGTTGACCCATATAGGAGTGGTATAGGAAAGGCACTCTTTCCCCCACTCCACGGGTGTCACCACAATGTGATGGCTTCCAAGTTAGGTCATCTGAAGAAAACGTGAAATGTATGATGGCTTCCAAGTTAGGTCATCTAGAAGAAAATGCCAAATATAGAATAACTTCCCAAGTTAGGTCATTTGGGAAAGTAATGAATGTAACTCCCAAGTTAGGTCATCTAGGGAGGCCACATGTATTGTATTGTATTGATTAAATAGTGTGATTTTGATTGTTAGAGACTTAAATGTTGGTTAATTGATTGATTGATTGAATGATTGATTCGATTTATTACTCATAGAGATATTTTACGCTAGTTTCCCCATGTTAGGTCATTAGGGGAATGTATAGAAATTGATGAATATCACATGGAAAGATTTTAATGCTCGTTGCCCCCAGGTTAGGTCATAGGGGAATCGATGAAATGTCACATGGTGCATTAGTAAATGTTTGAAAATGATGGATTGATAGTATTGAATGATCACTTAGCAATGTAATGGGAATTATAGGATGACCCCAATTATATGCCCCCTTTCAGCTGAAAGGGGAAGTGATGAAAAGAGCGAACATTGAGCCAAAAGTAAGCTCGAAATAGATAGAATGTGATAGAGATCACCAAAATGTGTATATATTGATTAAAATCAAATGTTGAAGAGAGATAAGACATGCATAATGTGTGTCATGTGTATGATGATATATAGTAGGTGGAATTTTGAAAAGAACACAACAAACGGGTGTCAATCGGAGTAAATACGCTCAAGTTATGACAAAAATTGTGTGGTGTGTATTAGTTGAGGTGATAATCTTGATCTTGCAATAATGACTATAGTAAAGTTTGTGATGTAAAGTAACTATAAGTAAGAAGGTGAAAAGGTGATTAGTCACTTCATTTGTCTTTTACATAATTGCGAGAGTGAGCTAAGTGAGAAAAGATGTCACAAGTGGATCAACATATCCAAGCTGATTTGAGATGGTGGCAACCAATGGCATCACATCACGATGACGACAGTTAGTAAGTGTAATTTTTTTTCAAAATCTATGTGTGTAATAGTTGTTTCTATTGAATTTTTGCAAAGTTGATATTTTTAATGTTCTCGACATTTTAGACCTAGACAAGAGCGGTGAAGGTGCTAATGGCCTTCGGGCCAAGAGTACCTAGAACTCAGGCGCTTGTGTCCTTCTCTCTTAGGCACCCTAGTACTGCTTTTGGGCGCCCTAGTCCAGAGAGGGCGCATTTAGTCTAAAATGATGGAAATGTTATTTTGGATTTATAGCAATGTTGTAAAATGAGTATGTTTAGATTTATATAGATTTATAATGCTATTTTTGTTGTTGTTTTTTGGTTTATAGAGGGATATCCACTCGAGGGAGTTCTGCGGGGGTCTTCATTTGAGTACTTTGCTTGGATTGGGTTTGTCTGACAATGATTGGGAGGTCATGGACGCCGGTCTATGGTATATGGATGGATGGGGATGTGCCCCATAATATGCCTATGTTGACATCAATATGCGTGAGATGGAACATGAATACTTCTACATTTTGTTTCTTATGGGGAAGATGACCGTTACATTGGAGGATGTGTATCGTATATTGTAGTTTTCTAGTTGTTGGGGAGAGGGTACATGTCATGGTGGTGGAGAACATGGAGAGGTAGATGAGAGATGCCCGATGGTATTTTGTGGGGACTTGGGTACCTGCCGAGGCCCATATCAGCTTGGATGCCATTTTGAGGTCTGGGGTTCCACGCTTGCGGAAGTTCATAGCTGTTGTCATTGTGTCATCTATTTTTATTGAGGGAGGTGGTGTAGGCATCTTATATAAGATGTGAGACATATGTCATCGATTGAGGAGGAGGGTACTAGATATGTGTGGGCACGTTGTGTGTTGGCCCACCTATATAGAGACTTGTACAGATTCACCCAGGAGGATCACAGAGGTGGTATAGGAGCTACGACATTATTACATGTGTGGGCCTATGAGCACATAGCAGTGTTGAGGCCAGTAGGAGGTCCTAGAGCAGAGTGGGATAGACTTGACATATATGCTAGGAGGTGGATCGATGTGCGTGGATGGAAACTGATACAAATACCTATAAAGCACTTATAGATCATATGGGATCTGAGATGGTGATATGGCATGGCCATACCGAGACTATGGGGATGGCCAGAGGATGCTATGGAGCTACGGTGTATACGAGGACCATGTGGTTGGAGGATCGGTTCCTAGGTGTGATTGAGTTATTCCAGGTGGAGAGGGTATCGTGCCAATTTGGTATGGCTCAGGATGTGCCCCTAGAGCCGTATGTGTGGTTGAGGGAAATTAGAGCACCTAGGAGAGTTGGAGCTAGACCGGGGCTGACAATGGAGCACCTAGTACCCCTAGGGCCAGATGAGGTAGATCCCGTGATAGAGCCAGTAGATGGAGATGATGTGGGATGCATAGAGGCATACCAAGCATGGTGGGCAACACATAGATGGGTGTTCCTATTTCTCATGTTCATGGAGGTGGAGGGAGTAACACATGGAGGAGGGGTAGAGGGGCAAGGAGATGCCCCCGATCCTATAACCACGATTAGATCTAGCGTGAGTATCTATAGTTGTGTTGTAGGTTTTGTCACTTTCCTATGTTATGATTATCATTTGTCTAACATATGTTGTTTGACTATTTTGTAGGTGATATGTATTGGTCCCTGATAGTGGACACATCTATTCACACATTAACGCGAAATATGCCTAGTGATGTATTGGGGTGGAGGGATACTAGAGCACGTAGATGACATCGTGGGTGAGCATGCCCATTTATTTGAGTCAGTGGCCATAGCAGAAACCACATGGACAATCTTGCTGAGTGAGAGAGATGAGGCCCGTGAGGAGACTCAATGAATCCAGAGAGGTCAACAAGTGGCAGTCCATTAGCGTAGGGATGTGTTTGTGTGTTATGTTGAGTTACAAAGTGCGGTTTTAGAGATGTCTACCGAGGTCACACTACTGCGGAGGCAGGTTGAGAGGTATCGAGGTCACAACCAATGATGTAGAGTTAGTGGTGAGGCATCAAGCTCTAGGGTTCTCACAGTACCTGAGAGCGATAGTGATGATGAGATTTGAGTTGTATTGTTGTATATGATGTAGGGGAGTTTCCCCAATGATGAGATATTTTGTAATGATGATTATATTCGATATATATGATTTTATTTCATTGTGTATATGATGATTTCATAATGTGATTGATGAAATATGATTCAATAATGATTATCGAAATGTAAGTAATGTGTTGTATATCACTCATGTTTATTGATGTAGATGTGTACTATGATTTTGGAATTTATAGACAAAATGTGTAATGTGAATGATGATAAATATCGTATGTAATTTTATTTGCTAGATATGATTTGAGTATGTGCTTATTTGTTGAATGGAACTTTAATGTGCGTTATGTAATGATGATAATGAAATGGATGAAAAATAGATAATGTATGATTTCCAAACTAATGTGTCATGATGAATATGTAATGATGTGATAATGTAATGTGATCGTAATATGTTAGTGTGATGAATATGGGGGAAGATTATTAGTGATGCCCCCAACTTATGAATGATTAGGTTCATTTAGTTAAGACCCCTCAATAGTCAAGAATGAACCATGAAAGTAAGAGTGTGTCATCGGGAAATGATTGAGTGTGCTAGATGAATCGAGAAGCGCGTGATGATGAGTGGTTCTTATAGAAAATACCTCAACAGTTGTGTAATAATGTAAGAACACAAGTGTGTCATCGGGGTAAGGTGATAGTAATCACCTACCAAAGACCAAGGTGGCGCACGAAGTGGTGGAAGCATGTGGGATGGAAGCAACATGAGTGTATGAACCAAACTGAATGTCATATGGAGACACGTGGTGGGATGGAAAATGCAGGGGTGTGGCATCCGATGTGAAGCAATAACATGATGTGGTGGATGAGATGGATGGAGTGGATGTGGTGGATGGATGGTGCAACTGGATGGACGTGGTGGAGAGTGCATGAGTGATAACTTGTGGTGGTGGACATATAATAACCTTAGCATTAGATGGAGGAGACAAGTCAACATGGGTAGAAACACACTAACGAGGCAGAGGAGAGATGGACCGCTCACGTGAGTGAGAGCCAAAGGAAATAATGCCCTTATCCTCTAATTGTTGCAATCTATCATGAAGGGAAAAGCAATCATTGTCCCTATGGCCATTAATGCAATGATAATAATTATAATAGGGTTGATCATGTTGATGTTGTAGATGATGTTGTGGATGATGTTGATTAGAGGGTAAGAGAATTAGATGCTCATTAAGTAAAACACGCAACACATCATGTGGTCGAAGCGTGATGAGAGAAGTGTAATGGCTCATGTGAAATAGATGGAGTAGTTGGAGAAGTAGTTTGTCATGGAGGAGGAGGAGAAGGATGTTTTTGTGTAATTGTAGATTGAACTTTACGTGAGGCATAGATGGAGATTGTGTAGGATGCTCAATTGATGGAAAAGGAGGAGAACTAGATAATACCATAGTAGTAGGAGGAAGTGGAGGATCAATAACATGTGCTGAGAGAAGATCTTGTTCTAGGTCAATGAATTTATAGCACAAGAGTATGAATGACTCACATGTATCATATTGTAATCATTTTGAGAGCAGGAATGAGACCACAACAAAATATAAATTGCTTCTCTAGATCGATAGGTTGGAATACTAGTTGATGCATACAAGCATTGAATCATAAAATGTAATCCTTGATAGGTTCAGATGCACCCTGATGTAAAGTAGGTATATGATCATAAGTAGCTCTAGGGCCATTGTTGATGATAAAATGACGGAGGAAGGTGTCCTCCATATCATAGTAAGTACTAATGGAACCAAATGGAAGATGAGTGTACCATTGTAATGCATCATCAATAAGACTATGTTGAAAGGCCTTAAGCAACAATCTATCATTAGAATAGGAAGCCATAGCCATGCGGTAATGTTGAAGATGTAGGTGAGGGTCACCAATACCATCAAAATCATGTGAATGTAGGCATGATAAAGTCCTTAGGAAATGTGGAGTTATGGATCCTCTTAGGAATATGGTTTCCATGTAATGAGTTGTTATCAATTGAAGCATAATAAGCCCTACTTTATAAAGTGAGTGACTGAACTGAGATTGTAATTGACCTATGACATGCATGAGAGACAAAATGTCTTGTGAGGGAATAACAAAAGATGGAAACAATGTATTAAGCGGTTGTAACTTGCCATTGTGAGTAATCATGGGTACCTCAAGAGAAGATAAAGGAGATTCCGATGCTAAAGGAACACTAAGGGTAGGTGTTAGAGGAGGAGATGGAATATCCATAAAGTAGTAGGACTAGCATCGAAACATCCCTGGAGGTGGAGCAACCAATGGAGATACCTTGATAGTAGAAGATAAAGTAACAGATGTAGGTGAAGTGTTAGGAGGAGATGAAATGGTAGGAGTAGAAGAACTAATAGATGGAGGTGCCTCATGCATTATGCTAGATATAACCTCAGGAGAAAGTGGAGTAGGAGATTCAGACTCAACAATATGAAAATTAGTAGAATCATGACTATCAATTGGTTCCTCATAATTAGAAAGTGACTCAGATATAAGTATGTCACTAAGTGGATCATCGATATAGTATGAAGGAGTATGCAAATTAGTATGTGATGGATTAGGAGAAGAAATATCAGAAGTAGGAGAGTCATGAGATGTAGCCATAGTAGTGGTATGATGAGGAGGAGAATTAGTATGAGAGCTATTTTCAAGACCTAACATGTAATCAATAAGAGAATCATCTAGAATTTCCTTAGATAGGTCAGTGAGGAGGATCACTAGTAGTCGTATAGCATGGTGTACAATGAGTGAAGGCTATCGGATCCGAAAACAATACTAATGCCAATGGGAGAATCTTCAAAATGAGTAGGTATATATTGTTGACCATCTAAGAGTTGTTGGTGAATATGATCTAGAACAATAACATTATTATAGAGATCGTGAGCTCAACAATAACAGCCTCATCATAGATTGGATTAACACTAAAGTACGACATGATGGGATGAGAAGGAGAAAAACATCCTTAGTCATTAGGGTTTAAATGGATCCTAGGGGGAAAATGTTCTAAATTACAGTTCACCAAAATCATTAACTAAAATCTGAATATTTTAGTAATAATCTAAAGTACAACAATGTAACGTAATAACTACAATATAAATGCTAGCTAATTTTATTTGAACCGATATTTTAAAATGAAATAATTAAAATAGGAGGAAAAGATACTAACCTAAAATATAACTTACCTTGAAGTAATTAGAGTGATGTTCTAGTAGAGAACTAAATGTAGTGATTAAAACTCTTAAAAATTACGAAGTGGGAGATTTGGCTAGACCGGGACACTGGAGGAATACTTAGGGGGGCCTGTGGGCACCTTGGGTGGAATATGGGCATCCTGTCTCGCAAAATGAATAAAAACTGAACTCGATAGGTCTTTAAATATTTAATAATTTGCCTTTGATCAAGTTGGTGTCTCACTTGGTTCGCTGATGTTGCTTGTAGATCTCTAATGAATAATCTCCTCCAAAATCCCACACAAAAACATCAAACCCTAAAAAAGAAAGATGCAAATGAATGGGTTAGATTTTCCTCAGCTGCCAAATGGATGGACTTATGAATTAGCATTGCACTACATCTCTCAGACCCATGTAGTTCTATGTGCTTGTGTGTGTAATGATGTGCCTAGGGTTCCCTAGCGCCAATGACGCCAAAGTAGCGGGCAATAGCTAGATGTAAGATGCAAATGGTGGATGGAATATAATGAATACAACCCTTCCTATGTAGTGTGTGATGCAAAATAGTTCCCAAATGTAGTCCTTTTCCTTATGTAGATAGCTAACCCTTAGTAGAATAATTTACCCTTAAGATAGTGTGTATGTTGTGTTTATATAGGGATCTCTTGCTCAAATTTCAACATTAATGACTCGATATGCCGACTAGTACCTAGGGAATGGGAGAACAAACCATAAAGACCGACCTCGAACTTATAAATTAAAACTAAGTGTGACCAGAGACCAAGGCACCTAGAAAAGAGGACCAGGGATCTTGGAGTGCCCTAATCCCTTCCTAGGCACCCTAGTCAAAGACTAGAGATGACAACTGAGTAAATAACGACAGCTAAGACTCATCAAGAGACGACTAGAACCATGCAAACTAGTGACGAATATGCAAGACACACAATAACAATGATCAACTAGACTGACGAAAGGACTAGGGGATGGGTCATTAATGAATACTTTTCTTACGCAAGATCCATATATATAAAAACATACTTGGCAGTATAATTATAGTAGTAAATGCATGATTTTGTCACTACATCGATCCTACGAGTATCGTGCCTCCATTCAAGGTTAGCTTGAGGTTTCTTAAGTCCAGTCCAGGTTGCTCGCTCTTTGAGACCTCACATTGCATGTTATTTGTATCATAGCCATGTCACAGAGTTAGAGATCATCATAGAAACATTCAAAACATCAATAATCTCTTCTTCAACCTTTTAAACATCCAGAATCGACTCAATAATATTCTTGCATCTATAATCTCTCTCTCTCGGGTAATATCATCTTCTGATCTTCATTTATCAATTTATACAAGGTAAGTGGTTTCCCTTTCTTCATTATCTTATTATGCATCATTTACAAGCTTAAAATCAACCTTTTAACATCCCTTTCAAGCTCAATCTCCATCCATTATCAACCTATACATTTTCACCAGATTGCCGATGATTCCCGCACTTTGAGGATCCCCAAACTTACTAATAGGATCACTAAAGATCCATCGGATCACCGACGATCCACCGGGATTGCCGACAATCCACCGAAATCGTCAACAATTCATGTCTAAAAGGTATTTTGACCCCTAAGATTGCTTTTTAGACATCTAGATCCCATCATTTATTACCACAAGGCCCTTTAAGTGTCTTTCCAGTCATATCAAGCTCCTTTGAGCCATCTTTAACACTCTATCAATTATCTAAATCAAATATATCATCCTTATCACCTTTGTGAGTACATAACTATCTATATCCTTTCTCCTTTGAGCCATTTTGTGATCCCTAGACTCCCTTTGGATTAGGTATCACCATTAGACCATCATATAGCCTTGGACCGCGTCAGTCCCTTTGCCTTTACATTGTTGGTTATATCATCTGTTTTATCATTTTATTTTATCATTATCAAATTAATTTCTTGAATGTGGATTGACATCCTTGCAAGGAAGTCCATTGATTTCCGAGGACTGCATTTTCTGAAATCCACCATATATCTATCTAATCCTATCTTTTTCTAAGTGTTTGTGCATTTTAGGAACATGTCCCATTGGAAAGGAGGAGTTGTGTGCACACTTGGATTCACAATGTCATTTACCCATCGGTGTTGGCATCAATCATCATGGGTATCGGTAAACCCCGCCGTCTTCCTCAAGTCGGTTTGTTTTTGTTATTTCAATTCATTAAGTTAAATTTGGAAAGAAAAACTCTCTCGCTACATTCTAAAGACGCTGATGGGAGCATGGTCCCCTTTTATTTCATTTAAATCAATTTTTCATTGATTTTAGGCCTTTTGTTTTGTAATCGCTAGTGATCCAGATTCAATCGTCGCCGTGATTAGGGGGAATCACTAGAAATTATTGCTTAGTCACCGATGATATATCGTGGATCGCTTCGATTACTCAATCGCTTAACATCATTTTCTATTTCTGTCTTTTCTCGCTAACCCTTATAGGTTTCTGTTTGGGAGCTTCGTTTGCTACATTTTTACTGGTGTTTAAAATCTAAAAATCAAAAATTAAAAATTAAAAAAGGAAGCATTTTATAGGTGTGGATTTTTCCTTTCTCTTTCTTTCAAATCATTGCATTATTTATTTTTATACTCATCGAAATAAATATTTATTTTGGGCTTAAAACGAACCTTTCATCATTCTTGACCACGTATTTTAATTAGGACATTAATAGATCGCATTCACTTACTTTCCCTCACACACAACCAAATCACATCAAACATAAATTTGCATCAAATAATTCCTACCCAGGTGGACCTACTTGGATTTTATCACCAAGAGGAGAAGTCAACTTGGTGTTCGACTCAAGATAAACAACTCGGTTGTCGGTATATTGGTTAAGCACCCGACTCACTTATCGCTGCGATACCGTAAAGTGAGGGGGTAAGCCCCAATACCAGGCCTCGTATTGGCACCAACACAAATTTGGATGTCACATACCTTCCGGTATATCGAGGAATCCATCCTTAAAACATCACCTGAAACCATCCTTAGAAAACCATTTCCTAGGACCCTATCATCCATTTTGCACATTTCACTCTTTTTCTAAACTAATCAAGATAATTAAAATTCTTCTTCTTGACTTATCTATTACATTTGTATCTCTCTTAGGGCTTTTTCTTTATCATCATTAGTTAACTATCATTTAATATGGATCAACCCTCCACATTAGCATATCCCTTTAACCCCTATGTATCATTTTTACAATCATCTTCGATTGCTTCATCTACAAATTTTCATCCCTATCAATTTCAAAACATCCCCTACACAGGATCTAATATTTCTCAATCTCATCAACCTATCATGTCTCATTCAACTCCATTTAGCTATGACAAGCTCCCAAATCCATTTAGACCATCTTTTTCCCCTATAAGACCTCTACCTTTCAACCAATCCTACAATCCTATAACAACACCATCCAACGACCCTACAAGAATCCTTCACATATACATTACTTCCAAACTATCACCCCTCAGTCCATGGCAAGTGTATCCCATCAATCAATCCTTGTTACATCCCCTCCTTCATCAAAATTTCATCAGAATATTAACATCCCCCATCTTTTATCCAATCAACCTATCTTGACTTCAATACCTCTTTCAATACCCCAAACATCCCAAACTCATACACACATCCCTACTCAAGCCCAATCAACCCCTCTCATCCAACAACAACAACATATCCAACATCCCTATATGTCTCCCCACATCCCTTTATCATAACCTACTTTACAATCAATACCTTCTCAGGATATCCCTTATCAACCTCCACATCAAACCCATCGACAAAAAATCCATCATACTCTTCATCATCATCAATCCAATCAAACACATTCACATGTTAATTCCCTCATGCTTAATCCTAAAAATAATCCCATGCAAGATCTATTGAACAAATTAGACAATTTGGAAGCCACTACCATGGGACCCATTAATGTCCTCACTTATGAGAAAGTTTTTAATGAACCCATCCATCCATCAGTACCATATAATATTTATCTGCGCATTGGGAATTACCTCGAATTCAATATGTTCCATAGCCGGAGGATCCTTAGTAGCACATACTATCCTTTAGGCATTCATGTTATCTCATCATTTGTGATCAAGATCTCATGCTTAGAACCTTTCCTATGTCACTAACAAGACTGTCCTTGGATTGGTACAACTCCATCCCTCAACACTCTTTAGTTTCATTCAAATAACTAGCCTTGTTGTTTCTCAAACACTTCTCTATCAATGCTACTTGCAAAATACTTATTTCGACCTTTCTACCATCAAACAATCAAAATGATTCCATTATCAACTTTGTCAATAGATGGTAAATGTAGTGCCTCCTTTTATTATTAAAAATAATAATAATAAAATAAATATAAATAAATAAAATAAAAGAACTAAAATAAAAAACCCGTGATTTGTTTTGGGGGACGGTTTAGGGAAAGAGGGCTCGGGCTCCATTGGGGACTGTTCCATCTTTTAGTTTTTTTGGAGAGTGAAGTGAAGCATTGCCGTTGCCATGGAGGGAGGATGGGAGCTCGATCTAGTTCATTTCCACCACTAGGCCGCTGAAGAATGCGTGAGGGGAGTCCTGCACTGTGGGCATCTATTAGTGCCAAAAAGACAGGTGTTTTGTCTGATAATGTAGTTGCAAATGCCTTTGGGACACGGTGCAAAGGTGTTGACCAAATGAAATAATGAGACAACTTCTCATAGAGTAATTTTTCTGTTGTGCAGTGGAAAACGTGGTTTCCTCGAGACAATCACATTGTTTCAGCGTGTAACAAACAGTCTCCAACCAATCAGTTTACTTTTGCCAGCAGTATTCCCCGCTGCATGCAACATTCTCTCGGCTTGCGTCAAAAAAAACCGGACTTGCGTGGATAGTTGTCAAAGCGTAATGGAGAGAGGGATTTTGACAGATGTTGTAGTTGTGACAGCCCTGATAGACATGTATGCAAAATGTGGAAGCATGCGAACTGTTCGACAATCCCTGAAAGAAATGTGCTTTATGGACTGCAATGATTGCGAGAATGTGCAAAAATGAGTTTGTTGAAAAGGCCTTGGAAAATTTCAAGCAAATGTAATTGGTATGTGTAAAGCCGACTCCACAACCTTTTCCAAAGATCCTCCCACCTCTATCAAAATGGGAGCTTTAGAGTAGGCCTTGACAACCGTCAAAGCATAATGGTAGAGGATTTTTGTTGCAAGTGCGCTAGTAGACAAGTATGAAAATTACAGAAGCATACACAAGGCAAGTCAATTGTTTGAGAAAATGCCTCAAAGAGATGTGGTCTTATGGAACATACCCTGACCATGTAAGCTTCATTTTTGTTTAATTAGCATTTAGCCATGCAGGTTCAGTGCATGAGGGTTGTAAATACTTCGATGGCATGAGTGCCTCTTATAGAATCATGCCTAGAATTAATCAGATGTTTGCATGATTGACATTCTTGGCCATGCCAGTTATCTTGAGGAAACCCTATATTGTATCATTAATAGGCCAATCCGTCCTGTGGTGGCTGTGTGGATATGTTTGCTTGGTGTTTAATGCACATGAGAAGGTGCAAAATGTGGAGGCATGCTTAAGGCATGTGAAGTGTTTGACAAAATGCCTTCAAAAATCATGGTCTCATGGTTGCAAGATTTGAGGCTATGCACAAAAGGAGGAAGATCTCATTCTATCCAAACAACAACAATAAGAAACCATTTGATCATGCTCAACAAGTGGTGGGTCGAATACAAAAGGTAGGAGAAATGTGATCAGAGTAGCGGAATGGTTTCAAATCAGAGTTCTGATTTTACGATAGACGTGTATGTAAAATGGTGGAGCTGTGGATGCTCGTGATCTGGTTAATGATGTGCCCAAGCAAGATACTCGAATCAATCCCATGCAGCTTCGACCGACTTCATTCTCCGGCATGGTTCATCTTCCCTTACCTCTCATAATTCTTGTGTTTTAGTTATCTTTTTGCAAATTAATAGAATCTTAAAACATTAGATTTTTAATATAGTTAAATGTTTACATCAACTCGTTGCAAAAAACAATGAAAGGTCATGTTGAACTCACAAAATCAAAATAACTCTTCGCATTAAACCATGAACTCCCACCCTCATTCCGAGGTGATGTAGAAAACTTCCTACCCAATCGGATCGCTACAACATTGTTTTATCGACTGATTTAAAATTGACTTTCCAATAATAATGTTGACCTTCTCCCTGCTTTAAATTGTTAATTTTTGCATTTTTCTGAGACTCATTAAGTGCCCTTCTAAATCTGAAAACGAGACGTTAGGCTTCATTTATGTACCTTGTTATGTGAAGAATCACCTGACCGTTGGTTTGAGCCTCGAACGAACATTTGTGATCTTTTTGACGCTCTTATAGGAGCCTGTTACACTCGGTTTACAGCAGAGAAAGTCACAAATCTAGAAAGTTGGCTTTCATTTTGAACCGCCATTCAAACTCCTGGATAGAGAAATTATTTCCCGTCTTCGCAAACCTCTAGTGTTTATACTAGACAACCGCATGGAACATTCAAATTAGGGAAAAGCACTCTTCTAGATAGTTCAAGAAAGCCACTTTGTAGGCCTCCGCCCACACTTGATTTTGTCAAACCGGGCTAATTTCGACTTGTCACCCAGAAAACTTCGCTGCCGTTTGAAAATGGTTTTCTAGTTCTCAGTCCCGTCAACTTTGATGAATTCTCCTCATATGGGGGAACTTGTAGGAAGTGTCTCGTTGCGTGCTCATCCATCGAACGTCAGTTATGGATGCGATTTTTTGGGCCCTTGAGCTAAATTTTGTTCATTTGCAACTGGGTCAACTACAACTAGTAGCCCGAGAAAACTAGCCGCCAAACACAAACCGTTCACTTTTTCCCAATTCCGCAGGGATTCTTATGAACTCTTGTTATATCTCGGGGACATGTAGAAAGTTAAATGTGGTGTGTGTTCTCATTGGAAGTTAACTTTTGGAAGTGGTTTCTTAGCCTCCGAGCCCGTTTTGAACGTTTTGTAGCTAGTGAGAAAATGTTAAAATAGAAAGTTGCGGGACCCTCGTAGGGTTGCCAAACCACCCTGTAAACTCTTAACACATACAAATAACTATTTAAAACTCTATAGTGGAACTTGTTGTGTGCATTAGAACTTTTGACAAAATGGTGTTTTCTCTCTCTTCCCTTCTCTTTCTCTCTCCTAGGTTACAAAATGAAGAAAAATGAAATGCAATGAATACATGTCTCTAGACCTTTTTATTTTGATTGCAAATTGTAATTATTGTCATATGTAAATGGGAAACTGAAAAACGATACTTATGTTAGGTTAGGTGGATGCCATGCCAACAAATTATCACCGATATCATGCTCACATGTTTTTACAGGATGAAAGAATGATGACGTAAAGGCGTTGTGTAATGCATTAATTATCATTGTAATTTCTATAGTTCATGGTTAGAAGAATAAATGTATAATATAGTCTCTTGTTACAGAAGGTTACATTTGATAATTTGTTGTTATGTATAAGATGCTAGTTTCTAGGACATCTAGGAAATGTGCATTTAATCTTAGGTTCAATTTTGATTTATAGTACACCTGGTAAAAAGGTTTGATATTTATATAAGGTAAATGAATTTGAAGTAATATCTTGTAGTGCATGTTTAGTGCTCAATAAATGATTAATGAGTTATCTTGTACATTCATACTTTGTAAATGTAATAAAGAGAATTAAATCGAAACATCCTACCCTTGTTCAACATCGGGACATAATTTGTTTTCATGTGTGATACTCCTTACCATAGAAGACATTGAAAACCGTAGGATGAACTTAATCTTTGTTCTCGGTGGAACGTCCTAATTTAGGCAAATCAGAGCTCAAGAATGGGCTTATTGTCTTAGTCAATATCTTTAGTGGCATTGACTTAAGCCCATCTGATAGGAGTGACACAGTCAAACTTTTCTTGGAGTGTGTAGAGCTAACTCCTCCTTTGTAGCCTAGCGGACTATCTTGTCATCCGAAGATAGAATTAAAATCAAAGTTCTTCATTGAATGAAAACCCTGTTGGATCTAGATGACATAGATGGAGGTTGTGACTTAGTTGTTCTAGGTCTTAAACTCTTGTTAATGAATCCCTTGGCTCCGCATAGCTAAATGTTTTACCTTGGTGTCTCTCAACATTACACCTTGGCCCCTTCTGAAGGTGGGTTAGCATAAACTTGTCCTCTCGCTTAAACCTCATTTATAATTGAGGGGTAGACCTTTAGGTGAAGTTGGAATTAATCTAAAACTCAGTTTTTTTGGTCGTTAACTTAGAGTTCATGTGAAACATCAAGTCTCTTAATCATATTTGTTCTCTAAGAGGTTAGATAAACACTTCGTAACTCCTTTTACAAGACAATGCTAAAAATAAGGCCATAACATGACATAAAAGAAAATAAAGCATATGAGAGTAAAAAAATGAGAATTGAGGTTAGGGATACTGCCGCTCTTAGAGACCTTATAACTCAATTAAATATCTTTATGTGTTTCAAGAATATGTATTGCATTGTTGTGATCAAACTACGAGAAAACAAAAGATATATAAATGTAAAAAGGAAGTCATTAAGTCATTGATTTAGAATAACTATGGTAGGAAAATAACTTTTCCGTGATCGAAGAATGTTTTGTGGTAAAAAGCTATCTTGCAATTAAATCTCCGTCAAATCCTAATATCGCTATATGGACACCAAGTCTCATCCACTTGAGTTGTAAGAATAGAAAGGTAGATACTGAATATATGTTCGAGAAGAATATTCTTCACATAAGAACGAGATAATAAGTATTTTGTACACTTTTGAACTACGCCAAATAAGTATGCAAGTTATGGAAACTTTTGTAAAGAATAAGAAACCAACTTAAAAGGGGTGAACGGTAACTTAACCATGGAATGTACTTAAGAATATGTAGGTGGCCAATCGAGAAAATTATCCTTGTGAAATAATGTTCTTGGAGGGTTAACCGTAACTAAAATACAAATAAAGAAATGATGTGTTGTGGGTTCGCCATTCCTGAAGTCGTGTTCTTGTGGTTGGGTCATTGCTAGTAACCATTCATTGGGAAAAGTGTGGTATCGACATGCCTATGATGTTTTCATGTGTCTATGTGAGTCGATGACTTATGTGTTTGTCGTATGCGAGTTGAGTTTCTGTACTTGAAGCCCATGTTGTGTTGTGTGTAGTGAGCAATGTAAGTCAAAAAAAAAAATCCTGGTATTTTACTGTTGTAATTGTGTGTGTAAAATGTGGGCACTATAGTAAAGAATTATCGATCCATTCACTTTCTCACTACCTCAATCGAACGATAGAGTTGTTTACTCGATCATGTTCCCATCATATCTCATCTACCCTCCAGATCCACACATTCTAGAATTTTGACGAAGCCTTCACCATGGCCAGAAATTTAGAAATCCAAGGCCTCGAAGAAGGTCATATCGATCCTCAATCTACACATGTCCCATCTGATTCCCTTTGGTATTCCTATGAACCAAATGAGACTACCGCACATGTTGTCATTTCTTGTCTTTATGATCAAACACCCTCGATAGAGTTAGTCCATATAGATACTGCACATCCTTTGAGTCACATCTTTAATACTATCACGCGGAATCTCCCCACGAAGAGACCCCTTCATCACCAATTTTTCCTCCGAAGACTTAGAATCCATAGATTTTATTTTTGGTAGTCCTCATGCATCTATCTCACCTTTGTCTACTATCCAATCACCTACTACCTCCTTTACAACCTTTATACTTGACTTCGGAAACCGTTACAAAAGAGGCACTTATAAGCAAAGATATCGACGTCCAACCATTTTGTAAACAAATCGAATTCTTGAGTAACTCACATAAATGTAACCCACCTAGATCATGTCTGGAAACAACATCTCCCTCCTCCGAATCAAACCTAATCCTATCCCCCAATCCTCACTTGTCATCCAGTCTGGAACCTTGTCCTGAATAAAAAACTATATAAGTAAATCTTGTCACATCCATGGCCTCATCCTCATCAACTCTTGTGAAGCCTTCTACTTTACCCAAAGAAAACATTATAGAATCAAAACATACGTCATCTAGGGCCTCAACCTTACCATCAATTTTGGGACCCATCCTTTATCACAATCCAAATCCATCACATCTACAATTCCACCTTTACCATCTATTTTGGGACCCCATCCTTTATCTCAATATCATGTCACATAGTCAAAACCTATCTCATCCATAATCCATCCCTCCTTGTCCATCATCCAATTTTATCAATCCCATATCTTATCCCATCCTTGGATCATATCCTCTCTCTTATCAACCTCACAACATCCCTATGATCCTTCAACACCATACGACATCCACACATCCACTCACATCCAATGATAATACGTGTCCTACTAACCATCCTCGCAAATAAAAATAAAAATAAAAAATCTATTAATCCAAATCCCCCAAAAGGAACTTACACTAACATCCTCGAGAGGCTCATGTAGGCTTCTCTTATCACATTACCGCTAATCAAAACAACCAAGCCACATATCTTGAAACCTTCCTGGTACGATCAAGATAAAACATGTGCCTACCATAGAATCCCAGTCGAACACCGAGAGTTGTAAAGAACTTAAAGCCATAATCCAACAACTTTTCCTCGTCAACAATCTTCTCCCAACCATCATAAGCCATCATCGATATCATTAACACCTTTAACATTTTCAGTTTCTACAATGACATCTATAGGTCAAGGGGGACATCCTCACTCTGGTATTGACAAACCTTTCTCGGACATGTCTCCCGACCTTCCATAAAAGGTCTCTCAATCGTGTCAATGTCAACACCTTTCATTTAAGGTCTCTTAATATCATCAATGTCAACACCTTCCATTGAAGGCCTCTCACTCTCGTCAACACCTACACCCAATTCATTGGTAGTTTCCTCATCAACATCTGCAGGACAAGGGGATCATCCTCGCTTAGACCTCAACGAATATTTTTCATATGTCTTCTCATCATCTTCCATTAAAGGTACCTCATCTCAAAACAAGACGGTTCATCCACCTACACAAATCAAATCATCACATACAAGGAAAATGAAAAACTAAAGTGTCATCTACCCCTCCTCATCAATCGTCCTCTCATATCCCATCCAAAATTTCAACGGATCCTTTGTTAAAGGTTCTGCATCCTCTTTTATTTACCATATACTCAATCAATCAACATCAAAACTTTCATCATCCTAACCTAAAATATATTGTTCCTTTTAGCACATGTTATCTCTAGCCACATCGCTGCTCTAGGGGGTCTCCTTTCTTTTGAAACTTCTAAAGTCTCACCTTACACACTTCCCCCTAGTTAATCCTCACCAACCTTATCCTCTTAATCAAATCAAAATTTCACTACTCTGGAAAGGAGTAAACGAGAAATTTTTACCCCGACTAGATCAGTCCATATAGTTTGGGTCGGAGCTTATCATCCGACCTCCTTGATGGTACACCGAAAAGGAACCATTGAATGCATTGCACTTGTGGCCTTTGTATTGTTAACACATTGACCGTCATGACAATAGTCACATCAAAGGTCTTATTCCATCATCAACCAACCATCTTATCATTGTAATGATTTGAAAGTATGTGGTCTTCCATTACTATCCTTATAATCCTTAAACATGAGCACCACGGCTCTATTTATCACATCTTTCATATGGACAAGTTTCTCCTTAGCAGGAACCTCACAATCATTACACTCCATCCACCTTGTCTACCAACCAAATACATGATATGGGGCACATATGTGTAGTATTTGTACGCATTTATTCCCCTCCTTGAAATGATCTAGTAGGGCCCGCCCTCACTCAAAAGAAATTCCAAAATATCTATAGATGCACCTTATCAAAAATAATAGACTGGTCCTTGAAGGATGGCTATTCCAGCATCAAAATCATACCATCAAAAGTAAAAGTAGACTGATCCCTCGAAGAACACCTACCTGTTAAAAACATAAGACGGATCCCTCGAAGGATGGATATCCATCAAAAGTCAAAAATAAGAAATTGTAGACCACTCCCTTGAAGGATGGATACCCATGTAAAAAGGCTTCCCGTACTAATCGGCCTTCAAAAATCAAAAGACAAAAGCATCCTAGGAAAGCTTCCCGCATTTATCATCTTTCCCATCAAAGAAAACTTCCCGCATCGATCATTTTTCCTCAAAAATAAAATGTAAAAGTTAGGGCGTATCTCTATGAAACCATTAAAAGGATAACCATCTCTCCTGCACAATATACATGTGTCAACCCTTCCCATGTCCTAGGAAGGTACACATTTCACATCCATCCATATCCAAGATCCTATATGTGACTACCCTTTGTTAGTCATATGTTAACACTTGTTATAAGGCCAAGAGTACACGCACCTTCACCATGTGTATACCGATCACGTATGTATCATATCTAGTATCAAAGAAATCATTCCACGTTTTATTATTAACCATTGTTAAGACACATTTTGAAAAATATTAAAATCAATTTAAAATTAATATCAAATAGCACATCATATCTAAAACATAACTTTAACAATTGTCAACCTTGCCACATCAACATTTATCAATATATCTATCATCATATCAACATCTGTCAATATCCACACAATCTTGAGCACATCTCAGCATTACACCATTGTGTCAAAAACATCACATCCAAGTAAAAATCAACACATGAATCATAAATCAAAATCACCATCATATCATATCAATTTGTCTCTATACATCATCTGGAGTCTCAAAAGCTCCGTATATCAAAACTATACATTGAATAAAGGGCTTCACAAAGAGCCATATACATCAAAAACATCACATCTACTCATAAAAGTTGATGTGTGTCAACTGGATACCTCCTCAAGTGTGTTGCTTCCGACCACCTTCAGGACCCCCATCTATTCCTCGTAATCCCACCCTTGTGGCAACATCAAATTATGGTCCTTTGACCTCATCAAATCATCATTTCATCCCCCATGTTTTCATTAAGTCATATGTCTATAGGACACAAACCCATTAGTTCCCCTATCACTTGACTTCCCGGTCTCGTAAGCCCGCCTTTGTGGCAACATCAATTTATGTCCTTTGACCTCATAAAATCGCGCTTTATCTCCCTCAAAGATCGGTAGACCATATGTCTATAGGACACAAGCCCTTTGGCTCCCCTATCATTTGTCTTCCCGGTCTTGTAAGCCCACCTTTGTGGTAACATCAATTTTTGGTCCTTTGACCTCGTCAAAATGTACTTTTATTTTTCCCGAACGTCATTAAGTCATATGTCTATAGGACATGATCCCATTAGTTCCCCTATCACTTGATGTTATGATGGTACCCACCATGTCTCTATACCTCATCATGGGAATCATTTCTCATCTATCATCTTCCCATCCTTGCATCTTTCATCCATCTATCTCTTTCAAACTCGTGATTGATTCCATTTTAGGTCATCAATCCCTAGTTTTAGGGGGAGCACCTCATCATATAATTTTGCATATTTCACATCCTTATCTATCACATCTCATTTTTGTCTCATGGCTTTTCTAAAACCACTCAACAAAAGGGGAAAATATAGACACCTAAAATTAGCACCGCTAATCCCCGTGTCCGCATCCGCTAACACCCCTTCATTATCACATCACTATCATATTATACATTAAATCCTTATCCTAAGTCTTATTTCTCCCCATTATATTTACTCCCCATAAATATCATTCTACAATTAAAAATTCTATTTTACTTCTCTTAAAACAACTCAAACCACTTAGAAACCAAAATCAAATAAAGACAAAACAAAATAAACAACTTCTCAACCATTTCACAACCTCCCTAACCTGCATAACCTCTTTCCAACACACACCCTTCATCAAAACAAACAAAAATGTTGATTTGGGAATTAGTTTCAACCTTTTCCCGTAAAACCCGAATCGTTGTCAATCCTAACGAATCGCTATATAAACGAGTTTTAAGCCTCCATTAAAGTTTAGCTTGGGGTTTCTTAAGTCCATTCCAGGTTGCTCGCTCTTTGATACCTCACATTACATCTTCTTTGTATCATAGCCCTATCACATAGTTAGAGATCATCATAACAACATTCAAGACATCAATAATCTCTTCTTCAGCCTTTCAAACATCCAGAATCGACTCAACAATCTTCTTGCATCTACAATCTCCCTCTCTCAGGTAATATCATCTTTTGATCTTCATTTATCAATTTATACAAGGTAAGTGGTTTCCCTTGCTTCATTATCTTATTACGCATCATTTACAAGCTTAAATCAACCTTTTTAGCTTCCATTTCGAGCTCAATCTCCGTCCATTGTCGGCGTGTACATTTTCACTAGGATCACCGACAATTCCCATAATCACCGACGATTCCAAAAATCATTGACGATTCCCCTGGCTTGTTGATAGGATCACCGATGATTCACCGAATCACCGACAATTCCCATCTAAAAGGTCTTTTGAACCCTAAGCTTACTTTTTAAACATCCAAACCCCATGGTTTATTACCGCAAGAGCCCTTCAACTATCTTTATATTCATATCAAGCTCCTTTTAGCCATATTTAGCACTCTATCAGTTATCTCAATCAAATATATCATCTTGCTCACCTTTTTGAGTACACAACTATCTACATCCTTACTCCTTTAAGCCATTTTGTGATCCCTAGACTCCCTTTTGGATTGGGTATCACCATCGATCATAAAATAGACTTGGACCGCGTCAATCCATTTCCTATTTGCATTTTTGGTTATATCATCTATTTTATCATTTTATCTTATCATTATTAGATTGATTTCTTGAACGCGGATTGACATCCTTGCAAGGAAGTCCATTGACTTACGGGATTGGCCTTTGCGCTGACAATCCACCATATATCTATCTAATCATATCTTTCTCCGAGTGTCGATGCATTGTAGGTAAACTATCATGTTGGAAAGGAGGAGTTGTGTGCACATTTGGATTCCTCAACGTCATTTATCCATTAGTATCGCATCAATCATCACGGGTATCGGTAAACCCCACCGTCTTCTGAGGTCGGTTTGTTTTTGTTATTTCACTTCATTAAGTCAAATTTAGAAAGCAAAAACTCTCTCGCACAAAGTCATCATTAGGGATTTTTATTGCACATGGATTATACTTTTCCTCTATGTTTACTTTTATAAGAATCAAACCAATGTTACTACCATCTTTGATCACACTAATTTTCCATCTATAAATACTAGGGACCTATATCAATCATTTCTTCTGCGATTCACATCCAAAATTTTTTAATCAAGAGAGATGTAGTTTATGACAGATCCATAATGAATATATGTCCTCTCTCCTTACTCAAAAAATGGGCATCTCTATGAGGCATTTTCAACAATCAACTATTGTTTCCATGAGCTTTCACAATGCTCCTTGACACACAATGAACACAATCACATTAGACATATTCTTTGGAACTAAGACTATACCTATTACATTTCACATTTTATATGCTCCTTTGCATTACAATATTATATTGGTAAGACCATGGATCCACGGTATGACATTTATACCCTCTACGTTAAATAGATGCAGATATTTATCCATGAATATTTTGAGATGAAGATCAAGTGTGCCTTGTTATTTCAGAATATGATCTAGATGATTGTCAAAGTGAGTAAATGAGATTGTTTGATTTCATTTTATACATTTCCATAGGATATAATTTTTCATTAGAGCCAAACTAAAAGGGGGATTATGATAAACTCAATAAATTTGACTATTGAGAAGTAGCATACGTTAGTGCCTAGTTCCTTACACTTGTGTTTGGTCCTAGTGTCCTCCTGGACATTAGTGTCCGAGTATAAAATCAATAATGAGAATTCTAGGAGAGGCTTGACGACAGAGGTAAGATATGTTTATAATATTTAGATCACTCTTGTAGGTGTTTGAGTTATTGAATGATATAATATGGAATATTTTCAAGCCTTCGAGAGGGAAAGATAATGCATTTATGTTTTATTTGTTTCTACAAGTTGTAACTATGTGATATAACCCAAATAACTAATTATCAAGAACCATATAAGCCCATGCATCTATAGTAAAAATAGTTAAAATTTAATGTATACTTATCATAATAATCATGCCCATACATTTATAATAAATCTAGTGAATCTATATGCATCGTAGTAATCATGCCCTTGCATATATAATAAATGTAGTGAATGTGTAATTTGTATGTGCCATAATAATCATGCCCCTTGCAGCTTTAGATAAATACAATGAATCATGATTTATACGTGCCATAGTAATCATGGCCCTTATATTGGTAATAAATATAGTGAAATTGTAGTATGTAAATACCACACTAATCACACCCTCCATGTTTGTAATAAATGTAGTGAATTTGTAATTTGTGCATACCATAGTAATCATGCCCCTTGTATTTGTATGAAATTCAATGAACCTATAATGCATCATGTAATTTTTCCCTTGATATTCCGTTGATATTTATAAAATAAAACCACTAAGTTCCTCTCTTTTGAGGCAAGTAATATTTCATGTAGATTGCTAAACTCATAAGAATAGAAGTGTATTAAATAATCATCATATAAAAGGTGTCTGTAGGTGGAAAAAATGTAGAACCAACCCAAATAGAGAGTGTGCATCTAAAATAACAAACACAATCAACATATAAGCACACCAACTCACACACAAATTCATGCACAATGTCACACATATAACACATAAAAAGGCCACATGGTTGTACACAAGGGATATAAAAGTATCACAACACATAATAGGAAAAGTTCCATACAAGAAAAGGTTAAGGAGGTCACAAAAAGGGACAAATGAAGTGCCACATACATACAATAGGCTAAAGGCCACACACATACAAGATAAACAATGAGCAATCCAAATGTGTAAAGTAGTAATAGATAATAGTCATAAGGCATATAGACAAGATGTACAAGTCATGTATAGTCCACATGTGTTAGTTCCAAAATTAATGATGTATAACATATATCATAATGTAACACATGAACATAACGAAGATATGTGAAGTAGAAACTACATAATAGAAAAATAACACCTAATAGTGTAGAAGATTCCCGTAGTAAGGCAATTGGGTGAAAGGTTGTTCCAACATCTCGAAATCATTTCTAGATATTTGTATATTTTGCATCATGCTCATATAACTCGTGAAATGTATGTTTTTAAAGAAAATATAACATGGTAATTATTAAATCATGTGGCAAATAATATATGTAAAGTATAAAACTAGTAACACAATCTGCACTCACTCTAATTTTGTATTTTAAAATTATTTGCATGCTTTTCAAAATTTTGAAATATATATATTTTTGGTATTTTTGAAGATATTAGAGTGTGATAACCAAAGAGGTAATCAAGAGGATCAAATGTTGTGTTTGAATAAAATTCTTTATATGTGTATGTTATATATTTGAATAGGATCATGTGTTGTGTCGAATGTCAAGACATAAGAGAATGTGTAGAATAATCCAATCTATTAGTGATAGTCACAATGCATGCAAGGATTAAATGAGCTTGATTGAGGCTTTCTCATATCAACCTCTATAGTGGAAGAGAGAGATATAAACCCGATTAGTTAATCAAGAGGATTATAGGTCAGTACCTAAATAAAGTGTTCTAGATGTGTTCTTGTGATAGCATTTGAATATGATCATGTGATGTGTCAAAAGAATGTCAAGACATAAGAGAATGTGTAAAATGTTCCAATGTACTGGTGATAGTCACAATGCATGTGAGGATCAAATAATCTTGATTGAGGCTTGCTCATATCAACCTCTTTAGTGGGAGAGAGAGATATACAAACTTATGCTCAAGAAACATTTCAAACACAATACATAGTTATGCTGACGAGTTGTGAAGATAAAAAAGGTATATATATGATAGCTTCCCCACTTGAAGGGGTATCATGATATGTATGATAATTCTAGGAACAATAGAAGATGTAGGTTGTAAATGTTTCTCATCGTATCTAAAATAAATTTGTAATGTCA
Organism: Taxus wallichiana var. yunnanensis; assembly: GCA_018340775.1. Classification (NCBI taxonomy): domain Eukaryota; kingdom Viridiplantae; phylum Streptophyta; class Pinopsida; order Cupressales; family Taxaceae; genus Taxus; species Taxus wallichiana. The sequence continues at coordinate 589,656,592 of CM031241.1, read as the reverse complement.
TAGTACATAGACTATTAGAGTAGTTTTTGTCAACTATGACATTGAAAACATATTGTTGATAAATATAATCATGAATACAAAGAAATTTTTGGATTTGTATGAGATGATTATACCTTACCAAGATGTAGGAATGATTTATTTTCATTCACACTTGGCATGTTTATTTTAAAGGTTGGGATACATTAAATATTTTTTAATAGTGACTCTAGCTAATGATGTTGCATAATTAATATAAGGATGTTGAATATTTGATTGTGTACTTTCATGAGATGGCCCCTATGAATACTATATCACAAGATTTACCATTTTATTGATCTTTCTGATATATTTCAATGTGGTTGGAGTTACATAGACAACCATCATTGTAATTCATCCAAAGCTATTTGTTGTTGTGCTTACTTGTAGTGCCCACCTATTTTTCATTCCATTTTGGACTATGTTGACTCATTATACCCATTGTATTATTTTGATGGAGACATTTGATACTATGTTACTATCATTATTATTGTTGATGTTGTTATATTATGTGGATTATATTAACATTAGGATGCTAACTTGTTTTGACAAGTTATTGTTGGGGCATGCAATGTCAATGTATATTTGATCATTTTTATGGGTATCGATATGATGTCATTGATAGTTTAGATTGTGATCAAGTGGTTTTCTTATAGATACATCACGATGCATTCTTGTAACCAATTTCTTGTTACACTAGATGGATGATCATAGTATGATTGACTTGTTTAGCTAGTTTTTGACTTTGGTTGGATTATCGTCATAGTGCATGTATGATATTGTATCATTTAGTTTCTGTATTGGATAGGTATGATGTTTGTCTCGAGAGTGTAGGTGGAAGGTCTTGCCAAGAGAGAATATGGTACTTGGGAATGTCGTCTCTAACTAGCACAATAGGCCATGATGGGCCAAATTTCCTCCCCTTGTTTATTTTTGTATTTTTTCCACTTTGTTTGGACATTGGTTGAAATGTGGAAATTCTACTCCATTTTGGCATGTATTATCTTATTTATTTGCTTCTATGGTTGTGCACCCCTATGGTATCTCTCTTCTAGTTTATTAACTTTAACCCCCTTCTCTTATTGTTTGATTGAGTTGTTTAGTGCTAACCCCTTCCCATCTTGTGGGATTGGTTTGTTGATTGTTTGTTTTGGTTAAAAGGGGATTAGAGGAACCTAATAATGGATTAGGGGCACATAATCATGGATTAGGTAAGCCCAACTACCCCTCCTAAATGTCATCTCTCTCCCAAAACTCGGATTTGGGAAAGAAGTGACATTTTGGAGGAGTAAAAAGTAAGAAAAGGGCTAGATTTACCTTGAAAAGAGCCCCTAGGCTATATACCTATGGGTGGGTGAGCTCTTTTCAAGGCTAATTGAGCTCTTTTGCCTCTCCTTCAACCACTTTCAATGGGGATGGATTTGTGTTTTGGGTTTCATGTTTCTCCATGTGGAGATTTCCACGATGGCTTTGGATTATTATTTTTTCTTCTAATGAAATTGTGGTGCAGTTTTGGGGAGGGTTGATTGGTTGAGACTTGGGTAGAGGGTGACACTTGTCACCCTTCCATTTGATTTTGGTTTTAAGGGTTCTTTTGGTCATTTTTTTGGGTTGCTTTGGGAGATTTGGAGAAAGAAGAAGGAATTGCTTGAAGAGCTTGGAATTGGATTGTGCTTCT